>JAPDSC010023744.1:0-77041 GCA_026290005.1 Latrodectus geometricus
TACCCAATTTGCGATTCCATATTATGCGAATAGTTACACCATTTTGTCTAGTGGAAACGGCAGTACTGCTACTAGAATAAATCATCATCCCGATATTCATTCGACAGTATAATTTAAACGTTGTCTAGAAACATGAAAATTATAATTTATGTGCTTGGGTTAATATACATCTCTTTTCTACATTTTAAATGGATAAGAGCAATAATTTAATCGGAAACTGGTTGATCCTTAAAAATCACTTGAAAATCAATATTATGTAAGGAATGGTAAAACAATTTATAGAATGCTCTTAATATTTGCTTTATTCCTCCTTGCCAAACTGGGTTATCAGTTAAATGGTTAGCGTTCTGGTTTTTGTTTCAACAGCCCGTGAGTTCGAATTCACTCGGGGCTTAGGTGCTTGTAGTGCCAAAAATGACTGTTAAGCGATAAGCACAACTAATTTGTTCTTTGCCAGTTACAAGTATATCTTCTTGGGATTATAAATATTTGTAAAATGATAATAACGGATGTTAGCACATTTTTAAAAAATTGTTCAGATGTTTAGAAATTATATAAATTTAACAAAATTACATTAAATATGATTGAAAATTTCAATTTTTTAGAATGTTCCCTAAACACAGAAATTTACTTTTTAATATCTCATTTAAATTATTTATCTTCAGGAAAAATTTCTCTAATCAGAACAAATATAATGAGAGATTTTGCTACAGCAATAACTGAAATTACAATAGCTTAAAATTTATTAAGCTAGATAAATTTTAGTATTTTTGTTGTTTTTAAATGTATGAAAATCCATCACCACTATCTGTGTAGAATAGAGGGTTAATTTGCGCTTTAGGTCCCCTACGCCAACTCGCGAATTTGATGCGCTTTTTCGCACATGCTCATTAATTACTCTTTTGTTTTAGCCTTTTTCATTGGTCGCTAATTAAGTTTCACTTCGAAATAGCGGTAGAATTTTCGCCATGGCATGTGTGATTTTGAAAACTCGCCAAGTAGGGGACCTAAAGCGCATTTTCACCGAATAGAGCTCGAACCAAACTTTATAGAATATGTAAAACAATTCGTATAATTTCATCAAAAAATGTAGATCCTTTAATTTTTGCAAAACGTTCAAATGTGCGTTATTTATAATGCATTCAATTATTTCACATTAAATTAATAAAAAAATGATATAGTTTAAAATAAGTAGAAAAGTCGTTTGCTATAATGTGAATAACTCTGTTCTTTCAAAAGCATAAATATTTTACATACATCCGTATAAAAGAACTCAAATAACTTAATGATAAATCAAGAAAACCATCTGTAATTTCTTAACCAGAGTTTAGATTTAAAGGACATAAAGAAAAATATGACCATGGATAGTAAAAATTTTTACACAGCTCTGTACTTATGTTAACGAGCTTAGAATACTCGGTTATCACCAACCGCCACATAATTTTGAACCACGATTGAGTAAGGAGGTCACGCACGAGCTGGCATACTTTTACATCCACGGAAGGTCTGTTACAGATTAACATGGTCACGTCCAACCCACAGAGCTCCTGCAACTTGAATGCAGTTTCCCTCTTAATCATTGACCGCCGCAAGCAATGTTTCCCTTTGATGTTCTTACTGGAAGCAGTATGAAACTATTAAGAATTGAGGGTCTAAAATATATACTAAGGAAGTCACTTACTAATATAATTGTTTAACATTGTAATGGCTTATTGTCACCTCAAAAATTCTTAAACAACCCAAGAGTTTAAAATTGCCGAGTCAAAAATTAAAATTCGATAGAATATTTGTGGAAAAACAAAACTACTTCATAGGCATAAAATCTTGATACTATTCAGCCGTGAAAATCAAGCTTTAATTACTAAGAGCTGAGAAAGTAAATTTTTAATTACTAAAATTATTAACAATATATGTGTTGTAAGAATGTTATTCAAATAATTTTCTTTGATAAATGTACTTTTATTTATTTTCTTACTTACTTATATGAATAATTACAATGCTTTTATTTAAATAAAAATAATTACCCATTCAAATAATTTTTTTTAACAATCTTAGTGAAATAAGAGATCTTTTTAAAATCACTATTGAGTTTTTTTAATACAATACTCACAACTTTTTTAATACATTTCCTTATAGAAAAACCAATATCAAAAAATTAGTGCTAACCTAATTTATATACACGTACATAATTTTTTTCCTAAGTTTAGAAACAATTATTCATTACCATGTATTGGAGAAGAAAAATAAAACCCATTTATTAACCATTTTCCAGAGGATATACAAAAAGTAGCAAAATTTCAAAAGTTAACTCGAAACACATAATTTTTATTTTTTTGTATATGAAAATGATAGCATTTTGAACTTCGACATAAAAAATCGAATTTCACATACAGATGTAAGAATAAAAATTATAGTATTTGACTTCATTTTTTTAAATACATCTAATGTACATAAAATAAACATTTTTTCTCTATTTAATAAGAATTTAACATATACACATTTTGAGTCTTCGAGAGAAATTTGAATTTTATGGATTAATATCTTTTTGTTAAATAAAGTGATTTCTGAATATTACAAAAAGATTTGAGTTATTTTCTTATGCAATACTTATAAACTGTAGAAAATTAGGTTTGAGTGTCTTTCTAAATGAATATTTGTCAAATTATCACATACCGACTTAATTCTGAGATGAGGGAAGGGCTTAGAAGTTATTTATTATAAACCACTCAATCTTTTAAAAGTCAAATTTAGCTAACAATTCTCTTTAAAAAATCCTTTTATCAAACTAAATATTTTTTTCACTTATCCAATTAATTTTTTTACTAATTTCCAAATTTCTACAAAAATTAATTAAAACATTTTTAGGCAAAGAAACAGTATGCAATTTTGTTCCTTTCAGGTATGGCTTATTTTGAATGTCAGCTCTTTTTTACTTTAACAAAAATATTTTTTTTTTAAAAAAAAACTTTGTTTTACATTTTTTTTCTGTTCAACTTACAATAAGTTATTTCTCTACTTTTTCTTTGTCAAATAATTGGCCACGAGTTCATAATGATAGAATATTCTTATCCTTTTTTATTTCAATATTTTTTTTTTATCATAATACTATAATTATTAGTTTTTCATTCTTACTGTAACTTCAATTTTTTGGCAATTGCCTTTACAAACTTATCTTCTTTTGTAAGTCTTTTGTTCGATTTTTAATTTGGTTGTTTTTCAAAATGGCTTTTTTTTTTTTTTTATTATTATATCAGAAACGCTTCTGTAATTTTAAAGATATTTTTTGATATGAGAAATAGATAACTTTTCTTTTTTAAAAATTTACTATTTAAATTTTACTTTAATACACACAAAAATGCATGAATAGAAAGATACACGAACCAGTTAAATAGATTTATTATGAACAAAAAGAAAAACTGATTTGTACATTTGCATAATTTCAGCATATATCAAACAAAATTTTTCTTTAATATAATCATCAGCATTTACTTACTTTTTAAAATTTAATTAACTGTACAAAGGGATGGGAAAGTTAAATTATGTCAATGAACACATGAATACATAATAAATACAATTATAAATAAAAAAAATTTACAAGCAATTAAGAAACTGTACATTACAGTTGAGAAAATACATTTAAAATAAATTCAATAATTCATATGTGCAATAAAGAAATCTCATTCATCACAAATGTAAAAGTTTTCTCATTAAAAAATAAATAAAAGCAGGAATAAGAAAGCTCATTTACACATAAAAAAAAGAAACAATTACAAGGTTGAGGTATAAATAAAACTGCACCGGATTAAAACACAATAATTCATATTTTTGGTCAACAGAAAATATAGATATATTGCAATCATTTTATTTGAAATTTTCTTTTTTTTTGTAAAGGATTTTCCTTTCTTATATCTAAAATGGATTATATCTGTTACAAATCACTACTGAGAAAAATATATGATTTTATTGACATATTCTGCATCTGAAATGAGAAGCAAATGAAATTCACAAGTCTGGTATTAAAATATTTAAAAAATATTCAGTAGTTTCCATGTATGAGATCATAACATCATGATTAAGGAGGAGGGGGTAAACTAAATAACAGCTTGGAGATGGAAAGGGCGAGGAACGAATTCTTCATTAACATTAGTCGTCAACTTCAATACAGAACCATGAAAAGGTGCAAATCAAAGGGAGAAAAACACTATGTACAAAATCATTTAAAAGCACCTAATTGACATGATTCATTTATCAGGCTGAGCAGTAAATCTGGTTTTCCTTGAACTAAAAGCATAGTTCGTGCATTGTTCCCAGAAATTAACTATGGACACACATTGGTTAAGCTCTTTAATATTATTTCTTTGAGATATAGGAATGGCTTACTCCTATTTAAGAGGTATGAGTGCAAAATTGGAATTTGTCTTAAATTTCTCTGGTTATTTTATTTTTAAATATTACCACTTAGATATATAAGATTCCAAAATGATTAAACATTGAACAAATTTAAAGTCTCACAAAAGTCACCCATATCTTTGTCAATAATATAAAGACAAAAAAGAAGTCTGAAGTTGTTTAGCTGATTTTGCTACCTTAATTCACATTAATTATAAAAACAAACTAAAAGTTTCACAGAATTAGAAAACAAGTAATTATAGAAAACTAAACTATTGTTGTTCTCAAACTGGTCACTTTCATAGATGGATATTATTTAGATTGTAAAGAGCTTAACGTTTGCGTTGAAAATAGCTTTAGAAATTAATCAGCATAAAGCATTATCATTTGCTTTAAAATCTATATGCATATATGAATAATTTACACAAAATGTTTTTATTAAGTCATATTTCTAATTTAATATTCTTTAATAGTATAATTGCAAGCTACTAAATAAAATTCTCGATAATACAATTTTAAAAACTTCATATATACAAATTTATATATATATATATTTATACAATTTAAATATTTATAGTTTGTTGTACAATATATTACACTTATAATTCATTGTATTTTCTTAAGTAACACAAATTTTTATAAATTCCTTCTTCATTTTACAATATAAATAATAAATTTTTTATACAATTAATCACCATTGCAAACATGCAAAGTTTTTTATAAATTAAAAAAACAAATTCAATTCAAAAATACAAATGACAATAGTAGGCACTGAAAAATGGAATTTTGTTCAAATATGTTTACTTAAAGAACATAGAAAATAACTCAATTTACATTATTTCATCATTTATATCATGATTTAGCAGATGAAGATATGTATATCACACTAACACACACACATATATATTTTTCTCATAAGATGTTATTGGATTAATAACTAAATTATGAGTATAGAGGTATTCATTTGATATTTTAACAAACTTGTCTCTGTAAATATGAGGCAAATATAAAGAATAGGATGCACAGTAAATAATATTTTTTCATATTTCAAACAAATATCAATGTGATTTTAGATACATAATCAACTTGCTTAAATCAAAAGAAATTTTATATACAACAATTAAAATTTTATTAAAGTATCTAATGCAATCTGTAACATGCATATCAACAAAAATTTAAAAATCATATTCTTTACAGTCAAAGTCAGAACATACAATGATTAGATTGTTATCTGTCATTTTTTATCTCATAAAATAAGAAATAAAAACAATTATCAATTTAATTAAAATGCATCATCTCATGATTCATTGAAAAGTCATACGTAAATTGGGTTGACTAGGAATTTTTCCAAACATATTGTATGTATATCATAAATGAAAAGCATGAATTATTACGGTAATTAAAATTGCATAGTTTACTTAAATGGTTAATTGCATAGATTGTTAAATTGTATTCAATAATACATGTACGTTTTGATTTCATAAATAGTTTCATTGTGAAGTTGCATAGATTTTCATTTTCTGTTCTAAGAATATAAACTCTACAATTTGCATAGTGGCTTTGAAAGGACACTTCAGAAATAACAGGCTTCATTAAAATTGATAAAAATCTTCACAACACATTTGTTTTTCACTTGATAAACATACAAATGTCAACTATAAATGTTTTGTTATAAGAGAAATATGATACTGACAGAACAAATGCTTTTTAAGTAATTGTTTTTGTCACCAGACTTATTGCTCAGCCCACTTCAAAGCTATCTTATTCCCACAAAACTTGTTTAAAAACATTTTAAAAACAAACATGGATGATAAATAAAATGGTAGAATGATTTTTTTTAAATATGCAAAGGTTTATATATATATATATCCTTCAAATTGCTGGCAGTGGGAAAACCAATAAAGGATAGTAAAATGAAGAATCCAGCATTCCTTTGCTAAGATGGCAGTACCATACAAAAAATCTCTTTGTCTTTTTTATATTTTATTTACTTTTGGGCTGCTACAACTTTCAACGACACAAAAGGACATTTACAGATAATTTAATACATGATTTGTAAAAAGATTTGTATATTTGTGATAACTGTACATTGCTTTATACAAAATCAACCATCGAGATACGATTGTTCAAGAGTTCCGTGGTATTAAACTACGGTTTTCTAATAAGTAGAATTATATCTAGTTTTGGCGTGGGAGGGCGCCAATCCTTCAACACGCGATAGACGCCCTATTTATATATATATATCTTTTATTTATTATATATACAAAATAAATAGTATAATCATACTTTTTTTTATCGTTCAAATTGCCATTAATGAAAGTTTCTCTCATACTGCATTCACATGACCAAAGATCAGAGTTCAATTCAGGCAAATATATATATAGTATGCTACCACAAAATAAGGTAGTCCTTTTAAACAATATGTGCATTTTATACATTGCAGAACATTTTCATACCAGAAGGTCTTTTCTCTCAAGAGTTGGAACTTTACAACCACTATTTATATTACACATTCTGGATACGAATGAGCTCTGATATGTCGCATGTGCTGTATTCTGAAAACATCACATTTTATTTTTGTAAGTAAAATGACTGCCTACAAACATGAATATTTGTTCCCTGTTTCCAAAAAATTTCTTTAGCTGCAAGTTTATATTAAAGCTTCAACAGCCTGATAAAGCTGCATTAAAACTTGGATGTGTACAGGCAGGCAAGATCTCCTGTCACAAGTAGCAGGATCTAATGCTAACCATGATAAAGTATTATAGCCTTCCAAAACATACCTAGAAAAGTAAATAAAGAAATTTGATTAAAGGGCAATATACATATCAGCAATCCACAAATAATATAAGCATATAAGACACAATTTAACATATGCATTATTAAGCAGTTAAATGTTTCTCAAAAGCTTCACTTTTACAATTTTTAAAAATAGATGGTAAAAATATAAAATGTGAACAGATGTACATTCAAAATTTAAACATAATCCAATTAATTTCTCAATCTTTTACTAATATTAATATATATATATATATATAAATCTACATCAAGAGAGAAAAAGAAATCAATACACAACTACAGAGCAGGTTTGTAAAATCTCAGAAATCAGTTAAAAAAAATTGAAAAGAATTTTCTGTTTTAAAACTGATATATATTAAGCAATGGTTCCCTCTTGTTTTAACTATATGGATTCTAAGTGTTCAAAAGCAGCACTTAAAACCAGAAAAACCAGAGGAGCAACTTTATCTAATATTACCTGACATTTTATAATCACCCAAGATATAGTTTATCATATGCAATACTCATTTTTTTTTTGCTAATTTGCCTAAATATGAGCAGCATATATATGCAACTTTATCCCTCTATATTTTACCTACAACAAAAATAATATTATCAAGATTTTTTTTTTTTGTTCTTATGGTTGTAAAGATAATACATCAAAATTCAGTAGTAAAGATTTTAAT
This sequence comes from Latrodectus geometricus, assembly GCA_026290005.1. Lineage (NCBI taxonomy): Eukaryota > Metazoa > Arthropoda > Arachnida > Araneae > Theridiidae > Latrodectus > Latrodectus geometricus. Next base: position 7,854 of record JAPDSC010023744.1, read on the forward strand.
ACTGATTTAGCCATACAACATAAAGTGTTTTTTAAAAATTAATTCTCAGACAGATGTTATTCCAAAAGATTTAAAGGACATCTTTCAGAAAAACTTATTTTATATTTATGTCTCTTTGGAAACAAATGAAGACTCTGCTGGTAACATTGTAATGATTAAACACTATATAAAAATACTGTTAAAAATTCACAACTGACAAAGTATGTCTAAAACCTTTACTTCTATTATAAATGAATTTAGGTAAATGTCATGAAAAGGTAGTATGTTGTAAGGTAGTAGTTTTAATTAAAATTAATTTCAACAAATAAATAAATTAAAAAGAACATGTCAAAAAGTGGAGTTGTTGTTGGTTGGGTTTTGTGGCGCAAGGTCCAAAGAGGACAAGCTGCACCTCAAAAGGTGGAGAAACATTGCTGTGGAATACATCGTAATAAATAAAATTATAATTACATTTCTGTTAAAATTAAATTTACCTTTACACACGCACACACTGCATACAAAGTGGCTACAAATATCATTTAGTTACCTGAGCACATCTGTAGTTAAGTTAGAATCAAGAGGATGGTAGTTTCTTGTGTGAGGATTAGCATGCAACAAATCATCAGAGCTCTGCTGCACAGAAGGCGAATGAATCAACAAAGCAGACTGAAATACAAAAGAATAGAAATATTAATCACATAATTCATTGTATATTTGAAACACATTTCTAAAATTAACAACACACCTGTAAAATACTCAAATTTTTAACTTTGTAAATAAGCACACCTCGTAATTTGTAAGACTAATATAGTTTAGAATTGGTCTACAGGTGTCAAACTGCATAGATTATTTTTGAAATAAGATTGATATTTTATTACAATGCACATAAACATAAAAAAAATGAATAAATTAAAAAAAAGTTCATTTACAAGTGTGAGATAAATGGGCATGATAGCAAATAAATGCAAGCTTACAAATGATGTAAACTTAAATGTGTATATTATCAACTGTGATTAATAAACAGCTTAGTTTGATTACCTAATATTTATTACAAGTTAAGTACTTTCTTCAATGAGACTAAATAGTACAATTTTATGTACATTTTCTAGATAATAAAATTATTTTTTAGTAAGCATTTCCCATCAAACAAAAAGCTATTTACAAAAAAGAAGAAAGAAATCTTATTTTTCAAGTAATGCAATTCTAAGATATGGATGTGAAAAGATTGCAATCCTTTCATTAAAAAAAAGTTTCAATTAGGGACCTTAATGGGTCTAGGATATCTATTGTGATATCCAAAGGCTGGCTTTTCAGTAGTTTCAATTCAGACTGACAAGAATAGGTAAAAAAGAATAAGCCAAATTTTTCTGCAAAAGGCAGTTTGGTTTTTAATTCTACAAAGTAATGATTAAATAATTTATATTACAATTGTTTTTTTTTACATCTACAATTTTTTTAAGCCCATAGAAAAAAAGAGAGAGTGAGAGATTAAGTTTTAATTCTGTAAAATGAAAAAAAGTTTTCCATGAGTAAAAACAATTAGTATCAATTTGTTTAATATATATATATATATTGGGTTGTTCGGAAAGTCATTTCATTTTTCCCACCTGAATCAATTTTTTTCTAGTGAAAACCAACTATTTTATGAGTATGAAATGATGCTACGACCAGAACGATGGTAAAAGCTATTGGACTAGAATTGACAATATACGATTCAATAAAATATTTATTCGCTATACGTTTTTCATTTTCATATACAATGAAATAACTTTCCGAACAACCCAATATATATATATATTAATCACTTTTCCAATTTTAATACTCTTTATTATATTCATGTATTTTAATCATTTAATTTAATACATTTTACATAAAAGTGATTTAACACAATGAAAAAATGTTATATGTTTACTTTATTTTCATTTAAACCAATAGCAATTTCATAAGTTCTTATATGAATAAAGATGCTATGAATGAGCAACAATAACTTAATCCACATATTTTTTCTAATATAATACACTTATTTTAACAATATAAACTTCCACTTAAACTAATTTACCATCAACAATAAAAATTACCTTAAGGAATACTGGACACACATTCTGCAGCTGAGGACAAGTTGACCAAAACCATTTTGGTAAAGGGCCAGTTTTAGCTGTTGAAACATAATAACCTAGTGCCAATGGTTGTTGTAAAAGTTGAAGAGGTTCTTCTTGAGTTTCCATTGACAGATTTCCAGATCCCTGCAAAATAAACATAACTTCTGTATAAAATCCCATTTTTATTTATAAAAATTGAAATTACTGAAATAAGAACTAAAACAACAAATAAAAATATTTTACATTCCATTAAACATCAACTTACCCTGTTTGGTCCCCCATGATGAAATGGTGAGTGACGACCTCCCATACCACAGCTAGGGCTGCCTGGTTGTGATATAGAATCTCTACGAGGAGAACCTCCAGGGCTTTGTGGAGGACTCTCTGTCCAGCGAAAAATATCATTTATATCTTGGCCAACAGCAATGTCATCGTCATTAAGTGCCTGGAAGATGTCATCATCTGCTAAAGTTGTGGATAATGGATCAATATGTTCTTGCTGGAATGTTGCTTGTGATGACTGTAAATATAAATGAATTGAAATGACTTTATGCAATACATTTAAATTAATAATATAAAAAATATTTTCATCATTTGTTGTTTAAAATGTTATGAATGAATGATTAGAGATAAGAGTAAGATTAAAGAAATAAATAAAAGTGTAAAAATGAAAAGAGATTATAGTAAAAAATAAACCTGCACCTTTCATGACAACAATATACAATGCATAACCACCAAGATATGAAAATACAAGTGTTTACATTTCAAATTCTAAATAGTTTTAGAATGGATAAAGAATCTTTCATTGTTACTGTTGAAATGAAAAATTTAAATTTTGCTTTTATTAAATAGAAAAACATGGAAAAAATTATGATATGCAGCTTCATAAAACCTGTTTAAAGATAAATCTATAATGCATTACTCTGTTAACATGGATGCATGACAGTTAAAGTATCTCTTTTTGATTTGTACTTAGTAACAACTTTATAATTTGAATGAAATATTAATTAGAATTGGATTAACACTAACTCCCAATAGGATGCTCTCCTTGCTGAATGACATTTTTTTTTTAAAATATAAAGTGGACATTATGCATTAGAAAATATCTTGCAATTTTCCCCAAGGAAATATACTTGCAGGATTAGGCCTGAGAAAAATTTAACATTGCCTAATTTCTCTCATATTTTAGAAGATGCACTTTATCAATTCAAAATGTACTTTATCACTTTATCAATTTTTCTTCATTATTGCCAATATGTAAGCCAATTATTTCTTATAAGATTTATAATTTTTCAGCAGGGTAATGCTAAGTATTTAGAATTTTTTATAACAAATTACAAATCAAAAAAATAATTTCAAGGGCCCAGATCTGTAAAATCAATTCTGAATACAATCAAACCATCTTTGTCATCAAATCACAAAGATGTTTATATACCATATTTAGTTAAGATACTTCAGGCCTTTTTTTTTAGTTCAGAACAATTTTCTGATAAACATATGGCCATTTTTAAAATAAAGTTTTCAGATTAATTTGGTCTTTAAAATTGGATTTTCCAATGAATATTTATGAAAACTCCTTAAGAGGATAAGTACACATCCAGACTATCAATCAAATTTCCAATACTGACTTATGAATTGTTTGAGTGGCTAATGATGTTAATTTATTTGCTATATACTTCACTTCCAGAATTCAGATTTATAAAGGGAGCTGATTTAATTAAAAGTTAAAGAGAAAAACCATCTAGTTAGTCTTTTTCAACACCAGTTTGTATTTATATAAAGTTGCAAATTGCATAAACGTAAACAATATTTTTTTTATTAACTTTCATTTAATTAAATGAAGCTTTTACTGTTTAATTTTGCATTAATAATACATATTTAACAATAAATAGCTAGATTTTTGGTACTTTTGCATACTTTGTCTACAATCCCCAATGCCAGTCAAATTTTCAATATAGGAGCAGAAATATGCAGTGCTTAAACGATCAAAATATTTCAGTATCTTATTAATGTTTTCAAGTATAAAGGAGAACTGACATAGGTGATAAAAAGGAGAAAACCTGCGTTGATAACATTTTTCAACAACAAACGCATTGGTTTTCTTTTACACTTCTGTTGTAAATTATATAAACTTGTACATTAATTTTGTTATAAATATGTAACATTAAAAAAAAAATGAAAGTTTTAGCAATATATTGCTTTTAAAATTGATTGTTATAATACCCGTGAAAAGAATCCAATATTTTTGTACATCAAGACTATTATTTCCAATATCAGCTAATTTTTGGTACTTAACAACATATTACATTGCACAAATAAATGATTCATGATGTTGTTTACTTGTGCTGTTGTTGTTGCACTAACATATTTTGTTGTACTTGTAAGACCCTGAGTTGGGCCTTACAAGTTAGGTGGAAGCAAGGATCAAGCAGAATATCTGAAAGTACTTGATCTGCCACCTTAGGTAGTATTTCATTTAGAGGCCATTGCAACCACAAACTGTTTAATGTGCCCCAGCTACCAGTTCGGAACAAGACATCTTTTGTTCAGTTGGGATTAGAATACACTATCTTTTGACTATAAGAACATGCTAACCAATCATTCCACTGTGCCCTTACGTTATTTGCTGTATATTTCAGTGCCAGTATTCATATTCATAGTGAGGACTTGTCATTACTGTTAGTTTTTGTGGACATACAATCCCTGCAATTTTAAAGGCTCATTTCCATATCACTTAGCTAATGGCCCTGTTAATTTTATACTTTTTTTTTTAATAAACAAAAATTAATGATAAAGTATGTTACAAAAGCATATAGTTAATACACATATTTCTTTTGACAGTTAACGTTATATCCTTTGCTAAATTAAAGTTGATACAGTAAACACATACATAGCATGAAATAAAAGTGAAAATGTAAATATTAATAAGCATATTCAAAATAAAAAAAGGTTTTCCTAAGTATACCTGGGTGGTGGCTGACGTAGGGAAGACTAGGATATGTGTACAGGAAGCATCTTCAGGTGTACTGAGCATACAAGAATTACAGCTACTACTAAAACGATCATCAGGAGTAAATTGATCTGCCATTACTCTTAAAGCAGAATCTGGTTCCAAGGAAACTAAACAAGCAGAAAGGATTGCAGGCATATCTGAAGGCCCCAACACACCACACTGGTGGCAAAGCTCACGTAGCTGCCGACTATAACGAAGAAGAGATTTACGGCTGAGGAGAGATGCCCAATCACGTAGTTCACCATGTCCCAAACGCCCTAGTCTGCTAACGACTAGACGCCAAGCATGAAAGCACTTTGAAAGAACTTGAACTATGAAGTCCAGCAATTTGTGAAGAGCCAATTTCCTAACTGAGACCTTTTTTCGTCGAGTCCTAAAAAAAATTCACTATTTTATTTTTTGATAAAATTATAGTCATTTTATTGTCAATGAATAAGTACACTTAAAAAAAAATGTTGAGAGTGGAATAAACGAATGAAATAAATTTTTAAACATTGATGTATTTAATTTTAAATTCCCAAAGTACATTTATAAATAATAATTACATTTAGTTAAAAGTTCATGCAACAAGAATATACAAAAATAAAACCAGGGTTTGAATATAATAGTTCAAAGTTAAGTGTATTATTAAAAAAATGCATATATCAAATTAATAACACATCAATCCTTAAAAAGTTATTTTTAATACAATGAATTACTTACTTGTTAGAAATAGTGTATAATCAATAAAATAAAAATAATGGTAATCTTGTAAAATGAAAAAATTTATGTTAAAAGCATTATTAGGCACAGAAGTTCGAATATGATAAATCACGATTAAATAAGTATTTCAACATAAAAGCACCAAAATCATGGTATTCTCTGAACTATTTCTTATTTAAAACAAGAAGCAAATACTAATTTAAATATATTTTAGATCATGAATAATCATGATATTTTTGTTTAAAATTATAATTAATAATATATGTAAGTTTTTATATTTTCAAAATTCAATGTACATTACAACAGTAACAAATGATAAATCCAAAAATGCAAGTATTGATTAAATGATTTCAATTAATAACAGTTTGATCAAGGAAAAAATACCTATTAGGAACTTCAATGTTGATACAACAAGTTTCCAAAACATCGCCTTTATCATCAGTACAGCTAGCCACTAGCCACCTTTGGTCTTCAGTTAAGCAATATGTACAATACAATATGCTGGATTTTTCTCTTCGATCACCGAACATCTCACCTAATTCAGTTTGTTTGTCTTTCTGAGGAGCTAACGTAAAAGCTTTACTAGGAGGAGGTGAAAAAATGGAGTTTCTAGCCTAAAGTTTCATAAAAAATTATCTCTTAGAATTGATCACAGAAAATTAACATAAATAAACAAAATTTGAATAATTTTCTACTCTATGTCAAATATGAAGAATTTAAACTTTATTTGCAAAAGTACTTCATGATTGAAATAAGCATATTTGTATAACTTACAGTTATTAAAAAATATTCATAACATTTACAAACAATAGAAAAAACTAACAAGATTTTTTCGGAAAAAAATTTATGTTAAAGAAAATAAAATTTAGACAGTTGCAATACATATATGTTAAAATAAGACAATTACTTACATCTCTGCTTTTCAAGAACATTTCTTGGGCAGCGGCAGGTCCAAAACCTGTTAAAGATTTTGCAATAGCCTGGTGCATGAACATTTGATGACACTGAGAAAACACAGAGAAAGCTAATGCTTTCAGCTGATCTTTCCGACGCTCATTATTTTCTATACGACCAAGACTTAATATTGAATCCAAAGTAATAACCTAAAAATAATCATGAACACGTTACAATAAAATGAAAATTTAGATAATTATTTCAATTTCACATTATTATGCTTTAAATAAAATGTATTAAATTTGTGAAAAGAAGTATATGAAATTAATGTTACACTCATCATTTAAATTCAGAACAATCAAAAAAATTTTGTTGTAAGAACTTTAATATAATAAGCTTTAATTTCTAAGGATATTAACAAAAAAACTAACACAAGTAACAATAAGATTTGCTTGAATATAAAATAAGTGTTAAAACATATTTTTAGTCATTAATAAGGAATATGATAAGGGATAGTAAGAGAAAAATAATTAATAGTTTTACTTTATTATTCTATTATTATTTTTTAGCACAAAGGCTTTGATCAGGGTCAAGTATTAACAGATTTTAAAATACAAGAGAGCTAATAAATTAAAGGCAATAATTGACTGAAGAATTCAAGCAGCCCCCCCTTCCATTCTTAACAATACATTAAAAATTTTTCGAAAAGATAATTTAATACATTTTAAATACTGTTTCAAAATATGTGAATTATACATTTAAACTTTAAGGTTAAAATATGTATTTATTTTGATTTTCAATATCTCGTTTTGGATTTGGACATTTTTACTTCAGCATATTTAATACTTTTTAAATAAATTTATTACAGATTTAAATTCAGTGCAATTAATTTTTATTTTAATAAGTTTTAAAATCTTATGTATTTAACTTATATTATTTTTCTATGCTTAGTTTTTTTCACATAACTGTTGATATTTCTTATTAATAAATTATTATATACAGAAGAGAGTTTTTTTCCGTATAATTATTTCTAGAAGTGATGTAAATTGTATTTGACTGGAGATAGAGATATATGTAACTATACTAATAAGTTTTATTTTTTCCTCTCATGAAACATTAGTATGTCGGTCAGAATGATGCCACAAAGTCAATGAAAACTATCTGCAACATAAGCAAATACATAAATATGTATACATTAACAGTTTCTGGATGTAAAAAGTTTCTATGTATCTAAATGTTAAGAAGAAACATTGCTTGATGCTGCAAATCAGATAGATAAATAATGTGAAGATTTGCTGCCAAATCAATGATTAGATGTGTTTATGCATATACTAACCATTAGAATATTAAAAAAATACATAATAAAACTTAAAGAACATGACTATGAAAGTATGGTCTAAATTATAATGAAATTACGAGCCCATAACTTTATTCTGCATGATAGTTGGATAATGCTTTGCTTGTTATTTAATAGTCCTTTTTTGCACTATGAGAGTTAGTTCTAGACCTAATTTTAGACCAAGGCTTACAGTTTATAAATGATTCCAAGCTACTTAAAATACCTATATCCAACATGGAAATCAAATTCACAAGTAAATGAAATAAATGCTGTGAGTAGTAACCATTTGGCTGCCAACTCAGGCAGTAATTTATTTCTCAGTTCAAAGAGCATCAACATGTTTACTGCAAGTGTGATCTTAAGAGAGTCAAAACTTGCTAAAAAATTATTTATGTATGATTTTTTTTATAGTTTTATTCTGATATACCACCTGATTTGAGTTACCATTCATATAATACATCAAGGTACAATGTTACATGATTTCTATTACTTTAGAAGGATTTTTTTAAATAAACCTTTTCTTTTTTTTATGCAACTTTAGAATATAGAGCAAAAACAAATTACATAAAAATAATTTGTGTTAATAGATCCAAGATTCATGTAAAACCTAAAAAATTAGACCACTTTCTACAAAGAAATTCTTTTTTAACACATAAATTTTCATAAATGTTTAGTTAAACTAACAATTTATGAAACAAATTTCACAAAACAACAAACGAATTTATTAATAAAATTCATTTGATTTTATCAGTGTAATTTTAATTTCCATTCACTTTCTAACAAAATTAAAGGCAGCCTCACATTAATAATACTTAAACATTTCAAATTGAATATTTGAATGATATAAAATATAGACATTCTTATATAATTAATAAGAATAAAATTATGTTAATAATGTAAACACAAGTAACAATCATTTGAAATAAAACATACTTGCAAATGGATGTGGTTTTTCATTGGTTCAGGAAGAAATTGTAACATATGAGTATAAGATCTGAGAAGTCCAAGACTAGCAAGTCTATAAACATCAGAATCTGCTGAACCATGAGTAAATGGTTCAACCAAATATATAACTATAGTTGGAGTTTGCTGATTATCTTCTGCATCAGATGAATCAGTGATTGTATTTGAGGGTACAGCAGGCTGTTCACTGGAGGTTGTAGAAGTGTCCATTTTAGAATCTAAAATTAAGAAAAGTTTTTATTAATGGATACATTTTTTCTGCTTTAAATAAAGTTTTTTTTCTTTTTTTTAAATTAAGTACCAGATTTCATTACCAGTGTACCAGTGTTTCACTCTGCTAGTAAGCAATACTGGTACACTGAACAGCCAGCATATCTGAGGCAGTGGAGCCTGAAGACCACATTTATACATTGCTGGCCACCCAAAATATAACAAACAGAAGGAAGATTGGAAATTAGGTGAAATTTGTATGTTGAAGTTGCAGAAATGAGATCGAAATAGTTACTATTGAACAAGCTCACACATTAGAGGTGATAATGGAACCACCTCCAAGCACTAAAGGGAGAAAAAATTGCCAATTTAAAGTTTGGAAGTTTATCTATAAATGCTACGAGGATAACACACTTGTCTTCATAGTTGTGGTGATAAAAAGTCCATTCCTTAAACGCATGGCAGTGTTAACATGACTATACTGAAACTATCAATTATATATTCATTAGTATGGAATATCAACAGGCACAAGGGGCAATGCTGTGATACAGCAACTCAAAATCCTGGAAAATCCCAACCACATGCACAGCTGAAGAATAAGTTTGAAAGTTATTTGAACTTTAAGCTGGAATGATTAATATTCTGAGCCCATTATATTTTAGCTAAATTTTGTTTTAGAATAATGACCTTCATATATATTATATGTTGCCTTTTTTAGGCAAATGATCAATTGAGAGGATAGGGGTAGGTCTAATATAAATAGACATAGCTTGAGTCTTTAATTTAAATGTTGTGAAGCATTCATATACTTCTGATAGTTGCTTATATACTTTTCTCATAACATCTTTTTATTTTCAAATTTTATAGAATTGAGGTTTACTTCCAATAGTATATAAAGTATTTGATTTCTTTATAAACAGTTCTAATAAAAAATATTGCTTTTGGATACATATTGAACATTTGATCCTTGATTATAAAGGAGAGAAAAGTGATATTTCTAATGTTACTAGTGTGCAAGCTAAAAACTTTTTAAGCTGGCATTCCTTATGCTTTGGGATTTCAACACAACCATGAATGTTTATTAATGAATTATATCAGTTAAAACTGAATAATTTGAATTGTGCTATCAAAAAAAAATTGAGAATTTAAATACAAAAATCAAAAGTAACAGAATTGGATTATAAAAAGCATGTCTGATATAATCTTTTTTTTTTTTTATTAATCAAATTCCTACATGAAAAATTAAATTTTAGGTACAAATTATTTAATATTTTAAATAAATAAGAAAAGTTAAAATTATATTTATTTAGCTCCTATGAAATAAAAAGAATTTACAAACCATATTTTTTAAAAATGTTTTAAGTAAATAACTTTTTTTTAATTACCACTTTCTGTACTTCTTGAAGATTGATCTTTATCTTGGGTTTCAGTTCCTGTTGTTCCAGAAGAAGTTGATGAAGGCTTTTCTGGAGGTTTCAGCACAGGTGGGCTATCTAAAAGACTACTGTCAAGAGGCTGCTGTGACAAGTGAGGAGCTACAGAATGGTAAAATTATTCATAAATTTAAAAATGTGGATGAGCTATAAAATTTTTAAAGCAAGAGTTTTTAGTTTTAAATTAATAAAAAAGATTTGATGTAAATGTTAAAATTTAAAAACCAAGAATAACAGCTACAGTAGTAAAAAATATTAAAACAAAATTAATCATGAAACAAACCTAAGTGATATCGACAGGCTTGGGCATACAACTTAAGTCGATTTGCTATTGGTCCATCACCAATAAGATTAAACCACTCATCAATAGGTTCATCAGCAAGTTTCTTAGCTGTACTTTTCCCTACACGCATAATACCATCACGCAATACTTTTGTAATTGGACAATGTCTTCCTAATCGACAAAGTTCATAAATTGTACTAAGTTCTTTAAAATATTTTTTAATAGGATTCAAAACACAATCACTATCTGGTGCCACAACAACATATGCAATATCTCTGCTATTTGTATATGGCTCTAACAAAAGCTTGTCCTAGAAATAAAAACAAATATTTATTCACTTATTATATAATAAATTATTCATCACAAAAATTCAAGATATATTAATATCACAACTTAACTGGTAAAAGATATAAAAATATTAAAAAACTTACAAAACACACACATATATGTATATAAAGCATTAAATTTCATAGATGTAACATTTAATTACAGAATTGAATTAACAATAGAGTTAAGACATTATAAAGTAATAAAATAATTGTATAATAGAAAAAAAAATTCAATCAATTTTATACAGTATTATTAATTCTGTACACACATACACATTAAATTTTTATAATATGGATACAAAAGCAAATTTAAGGAATTGATAACAATTAAATGTACAACTGACTTTTTATTAAATAAAACACAAAACATCACAAAATGTAAAATTTGATTAGGTAAAATTATACTAAAATGACCAACAAGGAAAAGCTCTGGATTCAAGAGTTTACTAAATAAAGTATATTACTCTTGTGAAAAGTTTATGTTGAGAATTCAATGGTAAAAAAATTGGAAAATAACTAATGAAGAAAAGAAGCACTTTTTTAATATCAATTTGGAACAGAAACTGTTTAATTATTAACAATAATATTTGTTAATTTGAATTGAGAAGCCAATGAAAATAAAGTATAGCAACTATATATATATATATATATATATATATATATATATATATATATATATGTTAGTAATGTAAAATTATCTACACTGTTTTAATTCTGTATAAATTTGTGTAAATTTTCAATCAAAAATACTCTGTCTAAAACCAGATTTATTAAAAAAAATGTCTTGATATTAAAAAATCAATACAGCATCTCAAAAATAGAAAATATGTTTACACTAATGTAGTAATATAAATTATAAAAAGTGACAAATTATGATACTTAAAATATGTGATATGATTACAACATTATATTTAGAAATTAAGGTTGAGATTCAATTTCAAACTTTAAATCAACTAGAATATTAGTTTCATCAAACTTCATGTACAACCAGAATTAAATGTTTTATTTTTTATACTTTGCTATAAAAGGGTTATATAAAAAAAAATACAAGAATTTTCTCATACACAATTAAATAAGCCAATTAAAATTAATCCTTAGGCTTGCTTTGTTCAAATTAATTTTTTTCTCTACTGATAATATGTTTTAAAGTAGAAATAAGATTATGTCTTTTATCCTTTAGAAATACAGATAACTATTCCACTTTTTCTATTATCAATGAAATAATTGCAAACTTCTTGCCTTTAATGTAACTTTTCTTTTTTTTTAGTACAGAAAAATCATTAAACTTATTTAGGTAGTCTTAATGTCTTTGCAATGGAGTAATCATAATGACCTTCAAGAAGATTTGGCTTGGTGGATGGTTAATGCATACGCGCACTTTAATACCTAAAACATTTTTTAGTAACTACTAGATGGTATCTTGTGTTCAGCAATCTAATTGTTAGTTATTGTGGGGGAGGAAAATAATCAGAATGTAAACAGAGCTCAGCTTCTTAACTTTTCAGATGATATAAGTATTCGTGCCTCTAATATACAAATACTTTTTTTCGCAACTGTATGTGAGATCTTTTAAGATTCTGGAGTCAGTTCGGTTTCAGTTTTTGCTGCTTTTGGATATATTTCGCATACTTTTTGTTTCATAAAATTGACTCTAGATTATTGTGGCAAGAAAGCATTCTTTATCAGAAGAATATAATTGTATGATAAATGAACCATTTAGTGACACAGATAAAAGTGATGATTCAAACTGTGCTAAAAAAACTAACATTTTAGGCTTGCAAAATGTAATATATAGCACTTAGCATTTTTCTATGCTTCGATGACTTTCATAATCAGTTGTCATTATAATTTTGCAATTTGTTTTTACAAATAGCCTTAGTCATATTTGCTTTTTAATTTGAAAGTTTATTAATTAATGTGTTTTGTGTGTCAATTAAAAAGTTCGGAAAATTTTAGTACTTTAAGAAATTATTTTTCAACGTAAGCATTATTTGCAGGTTTCCACATGTAAATTAAAAGAAAAATGTTATTCTAGTTTTAATGTATATCACAGCTTATGTGATAAACTATCATGGAAAGAAAATTACATTAGGATTTAAACTTCATTATTTAACCTCAAAGAACACTTTAAACAAAGGAGTGTCATTGTAAATAGGTTAATAACAGATTAACGCTTCTTGAAAACAATAATTCTATTTCATCTGACAAGTTATTTAAATCCACCTTCCATATTCCTTAAAATAATGAAAAATTTCGAATGTTATTAGTTTTAATTTTTAGAGTAAAAGCAGCACAGAAAAATTTATAAATTACCAATGAAATACATTAAAATATACTTTCAGAATATTATGTCATATACAAAGAATTAAAAAAAATTATGAGACAAATTTAAACTATAGCATTTGTCAGGATATTACACATAGAAAATAGAATGGGAGTGCATCTTATTTGCCAATATCAAGCTTTTGATTACATTCATTTCTTGAAATTTCCTCTAGTCAGAGTTGCTTTTTTTTCTTGTTCCCTTGCAGAGTGTGGCATTATAAGTCACCCAGATTTCAGCGAAAGCACTATCATTGATGATTCACAGTTGGGTTCACTTAAACCTTCCAATTTTTGAGAATGAAAGCGTGTGAAATTTTATTGTTCAATTTTCTTAAACTTGTTGCTAAGTGTTATGGCTCCAAAGCAATTTCAATATTGTAATAACAAGTCACATGTGAAAGCATATACTAAAAAACAAGAAAACAGTGTTGTGCAGAGAATCTTTTCAGGCAACTTCCAACTGATAAAATAATAACATCAAAGAGGATCTAAAAAAGCAATTAACAGTAAACATAGAAGTGTGACTTTGTGTCAGTAAAATTAATTATCATGCAAAAACAACTGATACAAATTGCCAATTATAATCACGACCATGCTAACTATGGAGTAAAACCAGCTCTATATGAGGATTAAAGCAAAAATATTGTAAAAGATGATAGATGAATAAGAAGAAAAATTGTTGAATTTCATACTGTAACTCAATAAAAAATAAGTTTAAATCCTAAAAAAATATCAATAGGGGGATGTTATATACACCAGCAAATATGATAATTAAAATTCATTAAGAAAATTGTTTTTAATTGAAAATTTTTTTATGCACTCTAATACACACAAGCAATCATAAAAACATGTTTACTCACCCAATATTTTAAGGCAAAAGGTGACAAAGCTAACCAATCCTTATCATAGCCCACAAGTAATGATGGTATAGGTTGAGGTTCACATTGATCTTCAGTACCTGATGGAAAAACAAATTGATATTTTTCAAACAATAAATAACTCTGATTTTTATTTAGGTTTGAAATTAATGAAATTTTATAATGACAGAAAGAAAATAAGTTTTTAAGTAAATGTATGAACATTATAACGTTATGTGGCATTCCTAAGTCATTTCTTTTTTTCTCAAAGCAAAACTTTTCAAGTAGTAGTTTTTATTTATTTATTTTTAAATTTAAAATAAAAGAAAATGTGAAGAAAGAATGAATGAAAGAGTAAGGCTTTAATTGTGCTGAATTTATTGTAAATATGTGCATAGTTTTAAAGTTTCATTAAAGCCTAAATTATTTTAAATATTTAATCAAAGGAATTTGGAATACTGTCTTGAATAATCAAATGATTTCTGTGTATAAACCTAATTGCTTTCCCATAGTAACAAAGTATATATTATTAATAGCTATATTTTTAATTTCTGGTTGATACAATTGAAAACATTACCAAAAATTTTGACAAATATCATAGAAAATAATTTTTGAAAAAATTCCTTGTAATTTACTGAATCTGATAGTAAAATTCAAATAAAAAGTTAGATAATTTTAAATTTAAGACAAAATTATAGAACCTTTATTTACTTAAATAAAATAAATAATAAATAAATACTAAAATGTTTTTTAAAGTATATCTATTATCAGATCTATATCTACATGTTTCACTATGAGGAATAAGGTGGTTCAACTGATATTTCCAGGATGTCAGAAAGCAATATAATCAATTAAAAACCAACTGTTATTAATTACTAAAATTAAAAAAATTAATATCCTAAAACGCCAAAGATGTATGTAATTATAAAGATATTTTAAATTTATTAAAAACTATCTGAATTCATTTCAGATAAAATAAAAATAATGGGAAGGTAATAAAGAAAAATTAATATTTTAATAAAATATTTTTCTTATGAAATATTACAACATTTAGAAACTTAACGTAAAATTGAAAATAAAAAGTATACCTCTGCCAGCAAGTCTGTGAAACTGCCTCCATGTCAGTGGTCCAAGAACGGGATACGTGACTTCCCACATTCTCTGACGTTTTTGTTGCACTGCATCTTGGAGTACTGGTTGAAGAGATCGAAGAAGATGGACTACGTCTAAATTGCTGACTGGTACTTTAGCTAAAGAAATATAATCTTGTATCAATCATTAATGTCCAAGCATAATGACTATTATGAATTATTAACCTACTAAATTTTTTAAATTATTTAATTATTTCTTTTTTCAATGTATTCTTGTGATAGCTCACACTATCATCACACAGATTACAGAAATAATTGATTTCATTCTTACAAAAATTTAAGAAACACTCTGGCTTTTAAAGTTTATTCATGTAGCATATATAAATGACATCTTTTTGATCATAACTTAAATTTTTTAAAGTCATATTTTTATCCTATATAAATATAATCTACATAAGTTATTTGGAATCAATCATTTACTTGCATGGAAATAAGTTTTTCCAAAGATGTCAAGAAAATTGATTATTATATATGACGAATAATAAAACTGTAAAAAGCATCAATGAGTTAACTGTGTTTACAGTATTATTTGAAATATATATGTAAACAAAGAGCAGTTCAGAAAGTTTTAAAAACTGAATTTCAATTGTAAAAAAGACTGTTTATAAATATGATTAAGACTAAAAATTTAAGTAACAAAAGTTATTTAATAATAACTGATGTAACAAATAAATCTTATTTCTATGTTTATTATTTCCAAAACATACATCCTTCAACATTATCATTTGAAATTCTACTGGAATAATTTTATTCATTTAAAACAATAAAATATTTCTCTGATTTAAATAATTCCATGAAATAGAATTAAACTAAGGTAGAAATAAGAATAGATTTTTTTTTTATAAAAAAAACCTAGAACAAATTTAAATTGCATATACATACTACACTATTTGAATTAATTGTAACACACATATTTCTTGTGTGACTAGACGTATTTTCAGTGTTGCCTGAAACCAATTTTATCCATCTAGAGATAGTATGATAGCCTCACCTTCATTATAATTTACTTGTTTGACTGATTTTAGTAGTCTAGCATTGAGCTTTTCAGTGCGGCAACTGGGAAATATAATTTTTCATTCCATGCAATATATGTTATTTTTACGTGTTTAAAGATGCATATCATTTTGAGGAAATGTTTTAAAATAAATACTTTTAACAAACCGACTGAGAGCGATAATTACAGCAATTAGTAGGGCAAATTAAGTGTTTCATGATAAGAACAAAGATCATTCCCAAAGAGAAAAGGAAAACATGGGAACAAATAGAGAACTACTCCAAGAACTGATAAATTATTTGGGATTTATTTTGCATTTTTAATAAGAAATAGCAAAAAGTCAAAGAAAGATAAGCACAAACCTTCAAAGAAGATTTACTGACTAATGGTGTTGAAGTAAGTACCTCAGTAGTATAGAAAAAAGTTCTGGCAATTGCAGCATGACCACAAAATATGGAGCAAATAATTTTACTCAGAAAATAAAAAAAATGTTAAGCACGAATCCAAAACTGTTGATCACTGGACAGTTAACTATAAGAAGAAAATGATTTACAATGATGAAATATTTATTTTTGCAAGGATACAAATCAAGGGTAGTTAAATGAAGTGAAGGTAAAATTCTGCAACCAAAGGTTTCTTAAACTCTTCTAAACATACATTTTCCATTTTTTAAAATCATGATTGGCAATGAAAGCTTAGATATGAGGAATTTTCTCAAATACATAAATATAATACACTGTAGGTTTGTTTGTTTGTTGCTCAATGGTCATTTTGGGACACAAGAGCTAACTAGATTGGGACCTACAGCTTAAAGTGGATTCCAAACCATTACAAACATCTATGCCCAAAGCAGAATTTGAACCCACAAACTGTTGAATTAGAGACAAGCACAATTTGGTTACAAGCCTGACTATTACACAGTTGAATTGTTCTATTCAAGGTAACATTTGATACTGGTAGATTTATGCAGGAAAACAGAAGTGCTTAGTTGGCTTCACAATTGACCAAACTTTATGGAATATTCTCAAGAATCATTTTGCTAAGCTGAATTACAAGACGAGACAAATGATAACTAATGAACATGTGAGGTACCAAAATGAAGTCAAGAAAATGTAACACTTGTTAATTCCAAGATGTGCTGAAGAAGTTATTTATGCTAAAAGACATACTTCATACTAATATAAATATTTAACAGTCTACTTAGTATATGTATAGATTAAAAGTTAAGGTTTTAGAAAAAAAATTTCTCTCTCTAATGTATATAGTCAGGCTAGTAAAATACATTCTTATAAAAATGAAAATAAAATTTAGCCTTTGAACCTCATGCTCAGAACTAACACTGTAAAACAACCCAAGAATAATGGGAAAACAGTATAAGGCAATTAGATATTTCTTGATCTCCTGACATATGTATATTTCTATCTATTTGCATTTAAAAGCTATCTTTGGAAAAAAACGTTTTTATTTTTTCTTGGGATTTTTATTTGTATGTTTTTGTATTGGATAATATATTTTTCAATGCTTTATACATGAAATCTCATATTAATTGTTCAACTAGTGTAGATCTAAACCATTTCTGCATAACAATACTTAATTTTTTAATATTAAAAATGGCACATTGGAATACATATTGATACCAATTACAATTTAACATTTACAATATGATTTCTAAACAAACTAATTTTATGAGAGAAAAAAACTAGTTTATGGGAAAATAAAATTGGTTACAAGAAAAGATCATCTTCAATTTCAAATGAAAGCAATAAGACTAATGAGCTGACAGTATTATTTCTGTTTTTATTATACAATTGGAATTTAGATTCAACTTATTTTTTAATCTTTTCTTTCAGTATCTTTTAATTAAAATTTTCTTTAAAATGTAACTTCCAATACTTATTAATAGCTTCTTTCATTTACTCAGAAATAATATTCAAATTTTTCTTTAAAACAACCAAGAAACAGAACAGTGTTGAGACAAAATTATTTTTTTGCATTAAATAGTTTTTTGGTTATTTATGTTGTATACATCAGATTTAAAGATTTTGTTAATTAAAACCTTAAAAAAGCAACTAAATATTCATTAGAACCAACAAATGACTAACAATTACAAATGTCACCTATGTTTTACTGTATGTTTTTCTGTTCTATGAAACTAAGGCTATTAGGCATGGATAAATGAAAAGTAGTTATAGGATAACAAATCAGTTTAGTGTTTTTGCATTTTATGACAGATTTTCATTCCAAAGAAAAGTTTTTAAAGAGGGATCACAAACTTTACACATTAAGACCAAATGTGAAGGTCTTCTATACCAGTCATTTAAAATGTTACTATTTTAAAAATGTTTCACAGAATTTTTTAAGTGGTTAATAGAATGCAATGCATTTAATTTGGTAGAATTTAAAATTTTTTTTAATTTTTGGTACAATTTATACATGAACTATGTTAAAATATCTAGCCAAATATGACTAATATTTTCATTCAATTCTAAACACTGGCAATGATTTTTTTTAATATAAGATTTAACAAAAATTTAGAATTCCCACGCTAAATAAATAAAATAATTCATCCGGCACAAATGATTTAAATGCAGTAATGTGAATGCAAATTTCAGAGGGTGAGTCATAGATGATTTAATCATTTTAATACAAAGTAACTTTAACGAGCTAAAATGAAAAAAATGCTGAGTTCTGAATGATTTATTCAGCTAAAACTACTTTCCATTAGTTATTTGTTAAGGCTCATGAAAGAGTCTCACATTTTAAATGTCATTTAAGCGAATATATTGTCATCAATTACAAACTGACAGAGCTCAATTATTTATGTTTTGTTTCTAATGAAATCACAAATTTTCGAAGTTTGCATTGAAACCGCAAATTTTACAATTCCTAATTATTTCATTAACCAAACTTTCTAGAATGAAAACATTTATTTCAGCATTTTTAAAAGACTGAAATCTGTTTTGGGGATGGAAAAGCCGCATACATTAATCTATGGCTATTTAATGCATATGATCCAGAAAAAAAAAGAAAAACCACAATAAAAGTTAGAGAGAGGAATCATGAAAGATTGTTGGCATAGCTGTACATTTACACAAAAATTTGTGTACAATAATTTCTTTCTTTCTTTTTTTTTTTTTTTTTAAAAAAAATCATTTAGAGTAGAAAATAGAATTAATTTTAAGATAGAATTTTAAAATTGAAATTTTTTTTATCGTTTATTATCATGGAAACATTAAATAAAAAAAAATTAAAATAATGAAAATAAGCATTTCCCAAAAATAATGCATTTTAAACTCTACTTAATTTTAACAGTGCAATTATGAAAGAATGGAATAGCACAAAAATTTTTTTTGAACCTAGTCTTCTAGTAAATCATATTAAATACTTACAAAAACAATAACACTTTGAAATGAATGCATGAAGTTGAATGAAATTTTGAATAGTAATCAACGAATGAAATTATCTTATTCTTTTAATATACTCATGTTTCAATATACTTATTTGTTTAGGAATTTAAGAAGTTTGAATGGATTTAAGCTAGTTTTATCAGCAAATATAATTTAGAAATATTTAACTTAAATTATTGAATGAGGCATGCTATTTAGTATTGATAAATCCAGTTCTAAAAATTAAATTCTTCCAGTAACATTGCTAAATCAATTACTCAAGATTAATCCCTTCACAAATTTGAAGCATGAGCACTAAATTGTAACTTATTTCAAGTAATCATTTCATTTAGATTTTGTTGAAAAATGAAACTAAAAAATCAATCACTTCCATTATATATATATGGCAAGCTATGGAAAACATTATATAGGAAGTTTTAGCAAAATTTATTAAGCCAATTGTGAACCAGCAGATACCATTAATAAGACAGAGAATACTGTCATGTAAAACATTATGCATAATAATTGCATTAAGCTAAATACAGAAGGCTTCATATAAATTGAAATATTATAAGGAAAAGAAATTCAATAAATCAGTAGAGGGAAGAAGAAAAGGAAAGAAAGAGTAAGATAAATATTTCTCCCTTTCTTTTGGAAAAATATAAAAATTTAGTAACAAACCTTGTTAAATTTATCAATCAAATACATAACATTAAGTGAAAATAATTATTTTCAAATGTGATGAATTATTGACATTTTTATAAGCAGATATTTTTCTTCTTTATAAAGAATGAACAGTGAAAAATTCTCACCCCTTAGAATAAATTGAAAAAAAAGATGCCACAATCTAGCTTTGATTCATATTAATAAGCACCATTTAGGATAAAAAGGAAAAGTATGCATTAAACAATATCTGAATTATTTGCTAATATTCGTCATAGCAGAGCATTCTACATAACATATTACTTCATTGCATAAAAAAATAAAGACATTTGAATTATACTCAAAGTAATTTCTAGATTTTAAGAGAACAAGTCTCAGAACAATACATCGCATATTTAAATATTTACATCAAAATAAAACAAAGCAAGAATTAATAGCTCTAAATTGTTTTTACATTAAAATTATTATTTACCAGCAAGATAAGGCCACTTATGAAGGCAGGAAGACTTCAAGCTTTCATCCATTTTATAGTTGTTTATATTATCTACAGCTTGTCGACCTGTGTCTAAAGCAAGAAAGCATACTTCACAACCATCTGATATTTCAAGAGCATTATAATGAAAACTATATCTATCAACAGTTCTGTACTGTTCTGATTTATGAAACAATGAAAATGTAGAATACATGTATGAGCACTGCACTTTAATTAGATCCACAACAGAATGTGGAATATGGTCCACTTGAGCGTTAGTCTCTTCTTCTAAAGTCTGACTCAAATCAGTCTTTTTAGAGACGGAACTCTCTACTAGTGATAGACTTTTTCTACCACAGAAATTTTCATAGCGATGACCCGTAATGTCAAGTTCATCCTCATAGAAAATGCCTGACCGGTGACTTTGGTGACGATTCACAACTGCACTGAACCCGCATGTGCACTTGTATTGTGGCTCATCGTTTCCAGAAGGTATTAGACTACTTGGCAGATTGATACCTGCATCAGCACCTTTGGTGTTCATGTTGCACACACATAAAGTACAACTTGCAAAGTTGTGATCTTTAAAAAGATTGAGCATGGAGTCGGCTAAAACAAGGTTTACAAGCAAGCTGTGGGCCTCTGGGATCGAAGAAGCTGTACCACTGCTTTCAACAGAATTCAAGTGTTTGTTCAGGTAGGATGAGGCACTAGAAGCTGGGCTTTGCAGTTCATAATTCATTGTTTGTAACGTTCGTTGATCTATAGAGGATTCCACAGCAAACATGGGCGGCACAAGTCTGTCACCATCATTTACAGGTATTAGTGGAAATTGAGAACTAAAATGGAAAAAAATCATGTTCAACTTATAGTCAAATAAAACAATAAGATTTTTAACTGTGAACTATTATTTAAACAAAGTTAACTAAAAAAGAATAATAATTGGACGATTTAGTATTCTTTTTAAATATTAAAAGGCTCTCGTATGAAATTAGAAATAATAATTTTAACTTATTTATTATTCACAAGGAAATTAAATACAATAAAAGGTTTTCTAATTTTCAAAAATACTTTTACTGAAATTAAAAACTAATTCAAATAAAAGCCAATTAATATAGTTAATAGAAAGTTTTCAATTTATTTTACTTTCAAGCTATTTAGAAATAATTATACTCACTTAGTATTTGTAGACATTCTATCAGCATGACTAATGGCTTGTGTATTTGATATTGTAGGATTGGCAGGAAGTGGCGAAGACGCAACTGTGTGCGTCCAAGAAGCTTTGTAAACATGATCAGTAGATAATGAAAGTGGCTGTATCTGACTTGGGAGGGTTGTTAATGGTGCATATCTTTTGGAACCAACAAACTTGTATTGAACAGGTAACTTATAAACAAATGACCAATCCTAAGGCAAAATAAAATATTTTCCTCTTTAATTTATTTATAGGTTTACAAAAATGTTAAGTATAAAATGAACTTTTGAAAAAGGAACAAAATTACTTTAAGAATGAAAATAGTTAGAATTAAGAAATACATACTTTCACTGGCTCATAATAAGGACTACAAGCTCCATCTAAGTAGTTTTCTGTACGATCACGATAGCATTCTGTGCTGTCTAGATTTGAAATGTCTGTTCCATATTGAACACCAGAAGGAGATGGAGCTGTATTTGATGGAGGAGTTGGAAACATACGAGCAAGTTCATTAACACCTAAGTAATTAGGGGAATATTTTTATTACATATAATATCATATATATTTTTATTAATCTTTTTTTTTAAACACAAAATATAACAATTTTTTTATATTGTCTGCTTTGTATTTTCTTAAACATTGCTCTACTCTTATTAACATTATTAATTATTTTATTTTATTTTTTTATATTCTTATGTGTTTAATTATAATGTTATTATCATTATAAGAGTATTAAAAAAGTTATATGTATACTGCAAACCTTATAAGTGTATAATTGTGTCAACAGTAAAAGAAATTTCAAATAATTCTTTTCTAAATTTAAATCAAAATAAAGCAAGCAAATAAAAATGAAATTAATATAAATAAATATTTAAAATAAGATTTTACATAAATTTATTATGCCTTCTACTTGGTAAATAATATTCATAAAACAATAAAATTGTGAAATCAATGAATTTTACCTGTTTTTTAAAATATTAGTAGTAATTCCATATGTTCAAATTAATGAGCAAAAGTTTCTCGTTGGTATAAAATGGTAAAAAAAATATATGTTTGAATTTTGAATATCCCAGCTTTATTTATTTATTTTTTTAAGTTCATTAAATCTTACCCAGAATTCCAATACCAGAGCCACAATTATTTTTACTTTTACCAGAAAATGGTTCTTCAGGAGTACCAGCTAATTTACAAGATGTTGGAGTGGAAGGAGCCTGAAAAATAAGAATTTCGAAAAATTATTAAATGATAAACAGCAAAACATGCATCACAATGTTTATGAAAATGATTATTTAATCACAGAAATTAATTTATTTTTTAAGTCAGCAATACATAAAAAACACAAACAAGCAATTCCTTAAGTATATATCATTGTAACAATAAAGATTATTATCCTATTCATTAAACCAATTTACGAACAAACATACTTAATTTTTGTATTCTTAGCCAAAACTTCTTTTAATAAAATTTGAGTGTATGATTTTATTCTCCTGCTATAAGAATTGTAATATCAAAATTTAACATTAATATATGAAAACAAGTTCATTTAGATTTTTCAAATAACAAATTATTTAAATCAGGAAGTACAATTTTGAATTTTGTGTACTAAACATATTTATAAAATAAAAAAAAAAGCACTTTTTTCCTCATTAATTGATTTCTTTTTTTCTTAAATGCTTATATGGGTACTTGTTTAAGAATTAATATTTATTCCTTGATAAAATAGTTATATTGATTTTAAATAAAATTGGTTACAGAAATATTAACTCAAGTATTGACGTCCTTTAAATAGCCACCAGAAGTTACAGTACAAAATGGCTTTTACAGTAAAAAAAAAGCATACAAACTTATTAAATCCACATTATCGACAGATGAAATACAATAGCTGTATTTAGATTTTTTTTAAATTTAAGTTATTCCATAGTAGTTTTAATTTCCAAGATATTAACCTAATTACTAAGACACTTAGTATTTGCTATATAAAACTGTGTGATTTTTAATTTTAATTAAAGAACTGCATTGAACTTGGCATTAATAATACCAATCTCAGGTACAATTGTGACTTTCACAAATCTAACTTTTATTTCAACAAAAGATTTTTTTTTTTATCTTAAATTATAAAATCTTAGCTATATTCCACCAGAATTAATTTATGATAATTTATTACTCCTTATTTTACACTTACAAGATCATCTGCACTATCATCAGAAGATGAAGAGTCAAATATATTTTCTAAATCTCTGTCAGTAACTTGTAAATCTTTTTCACTAGTGAAACTTGAACTTTGATTGCGGGGTGTCAAAGGAGAGGATATAGGCTGCTGTTCTCGATTAGAGGGTGGTTTAATATCTTGAATTGGAGTTAAAGGAGCTGAAATACTTTGTCCAGGAGTTAGAGTTTGAGATTCAGGTGTAGGTGGTAATCCAGGGTCTTTCTTAATATCATCCTCCTGTAATAGGATAAACAATAAATTATAAAATTCAATTTGAAAAGATTTTTTTTTTATTGTAACAGTACTTACTTCCATTCTTGTACGAAAACCAGATGATGATGGACTATCTTCATCAAATTCATCATTGAATTCGTACGGATCTTTTTGTTTATGCAATGAATTTTCATCCATATGAAGAGGACTAATTCCGTCTCTATTATACAAGTAAGTACTACTTGAGCTATCAATATTGTCACCGGGTGCTCTATTACTTGGGCAAAATTTACGACGCTTTCCCCCGATACTTTCCCTGAAATAAAAATTAAGAAAATATTAACTAAAAAATAGTAAAAAAAAGAGATTAAAAGATTATAAATTAAAAAAATATTAAACTTTTGAAAACTTAAGAAAATATTAGGTGTATGTAAGCAGTGATTTTATAGCAACCAAATGCATTTTTAAGAAATTCAGCAATGAGACTAAAATATTTAAATAAATAAAAACCATATGTTAAAAAAACAAGTTTTTGATTATATTCAATAAACATTATTTTAGTAAAATTAATAAATTCAATTCATTACGAACTTGTGCTTACTTCTTAGAAATTTTTTTTTTAATTTAAAATATAATTTATTAATTATTAGGATCTATTAATTATTGAGAAATTTATTAATTATTTAATGGATTTTAAAATGAAGATTTAATTTTAACAAGAATATAATTTATAATTGTGAACAGGAATAAAAATGATGCACACTGTTAGTATATTTAACATATGGATAAAAATATTTCATCAAATTATAATATTAATGACAAGCTTACAACTAGAAATATAAAATGGTATAAGAAGCTACAGATGTAACAATGTAAATACTTTATTTTATAAACATATATAACTTAAATCTTAAAATTATATGTAGCCTGTGTGAAATTCCTTTAGTAAGGTCTTTTTGGAGAACCAATATTTTCTTTTTAAAATTCATTTATTTACTAACTTTGCCTTTGAAAATAAATTAAAAATTTCTTGCAGGAAGACCATATAACAATTTAAAATTATTTAATTTTTATCACAAACTATTTTTTACTGCATTAATGAAAATATTAAAATAAGTTAAACACAGTTCCCATTTTTTTTAATCAAGATAATTTGTGACACAAAATATTAGAAATCTCTTACAAGATTTTTCTAGCATTTTGACCTTTAATAAAAAAAAGCGTATTAATGAGTTTAAGAATTTCATGGTACAAACATAATATTTCAAATAGTAGATAAAAAATTTTCAAAATCGGTATTATTTTAATCAAAATAATAACATAAGTACATGATCAGAAGTAAAATTTTTAATGGTAAAAATTAAATAAGTTTAAAAAAAGTAAATTAATAATTGGAAATACAAAAGAAATTTTACAAATCACAAAAATTCTTAACTCACCAAATAGAATTATTTAAGAATGTATAATCATATAGTAAGCCATCCATTACAAGTTCATCACGGGGATCTTCATGAGAACACATAACTAGAGCAGGTCTTTTCAGACCCTGAACAGGAGGATGTGGAGCATTGGTTGTTGATGGGGCAGGTGGATTTAGTGAAGTAGCAGAAGGTTTTGCTTCTTCATTAGAACTTTGAGTCCAATTACTGTTACCATTGGTGCTTGTATTATTACAACTTGTCTGAGGGTTAGGAGACCCATCTTCTGTTTTAATATTATCCATAACTGTATTTTGAAATGGAGATGATATCTAAAAATATAATTAATTTTAATGATTTCTTTAATCACTTAAAACATTTTAAAACTTAAGCTATTAAATTTTTACGCAACAATGTCAGATACTAATTTTATCAGAAAGCTAATTTAAAAATTTACAAGTCTTAAAATAAGCTTTATGATGAAGCCATAGTTTCACTTTAATAAATAAATATACAAACATTATACATACCAAGATAAAAAAAAGCTATTCAAAAATACTATAAATTGTAAATTCAAACAATTTACTATACAGACATTATTAATTTGAAACATTTTTAGAGTTCACAGCAAACTCAGTATTTTAAATCTGTAGAATAGTTCAAGGATTTTTCACAATAACAAACTGAAAATTTAGTTCCTTTTTAGTGACATTCGTAGTCATAATAAAATGCCTACCTATCTAATCTTTCTAAATGATTTTATATAAATATATTGCTATATTATAGATAAATTTTGAAATATATATAATAAAAGATTTAGTTCAAATAATAACTAAATTTTATTCAAAGAAGATGATGCAACTTACAGTATTTTATTTTATTTTTACTCTGCAACAAAATATCTATATAATCTAAATTAATATCTATGTAAAACAAAATATCTATAATCTATCTTATCTAAATTATTAAAACTAGTGTAGTTGAAATAAATTAATAAATTCAACCTTTCAGGATAATATATGATAAATATATACAATAAAAAAAACATTATGCATTCATTTCTTCACATTAAACTAGTGCTTCAGAAATTATGGTATGGACAGGCTCAAGGATGGCAGATATCATAATAAGGAGGGAGGGAGTAATAAGCGTTTTTAAATCAAAAAACATGTTCAGTTTTAAAACTTACTGGTTTACCCAAGTCCAAAACATATTTACCAAATGGGAAAAATATAGTTTAATAATTAAGATTATTTGCTGCATATTACTATTAAGCAAATGTAAAAAATAAGAGAAAAAACCATAAAAAAATTAAGCTATGAATTGAAATATTTGATAAATACATGTACTTAAAAACATTTTAAAGAGTTGGGGAACAAGAAAAGCACAAAAATACAACGTAAGCAATGACGAAACACATTCAACAACACAAATCAAGAGCAAGTGCAATTTGCAAGATTGAAGTAAAAATGGTCAGCAACTTAAATTTTTTTCTCTAAGAACTTTAGTTTATATGGAATTTTTTTAAACAGTATACTGATAGGGATTTGAAATATTTAAAAAAAAATCAATATATAAATCAGAAATTTTAATAAATAAGCATATGCTAAGCTAATTCAATTAATAACTTGAAATACGAATCATAACAAACGAGTATAATCCATTTATGTTACACAAAAAATTATATATTAACAAACCAAAAAGCAAAAAAATTAACATAAAATTAATGCATGTAAAGTTTAATAAAAAATTTATACCAAGTCTGATGTTTTTTCTTTGACTGCATTATTAATACTTGGTTCTGGGATAGTTGAGGGGCTTTGAGTTGCTAAAGTTTGGTCCTGAGATTCACTAGCAGTTGCTTCTTCTTCTTTTATGGAAGGGGGATGTGGAGACAGAGTAGGCATTGCAGGCTCTGTTGATTGAGAGTTCGTACTATCAGCTAAAGGAGTTCCTGGATGTGGAGACCCCAACAATGAAGGCTGGACAATTGAAGTATGCAATTGAGGAAGGCCGCTTGGAGTTGAGGAGCGAAGGGATTGATTCAGCCCTTTAAACTGAAAGCTTGTGCTACCATTGTTGGGTAATGAAGTTCCAGACCCAGATGCTATAACAAATGAGGAAGATGCAGAGTAACTGTCAACTTCTGATGAGGAGTCTGAATAAGCACTGCGTTTATGAAATGGTATTGAAGTTCTGAAACGGGCTTGTGCTTTTAATTTGTCCGATTTATCTACTTTTCGAGTAGTGTTAGAAGCACTATTAGCGTTCGTAGCACTACTTGGACTATCAACAGACACAGATGGACTTGAAGTTGTCACAACTGTACTCGAAGAACTTGTACTTGTAGGTACTTTTGCATTATTTGCATTTTCTTGCTTGACTGTAGTTTTACACCTGAAAATACAAAAAAAAAAAATAATAAACATAATTCAGCAAAGCTGATAATGTATTATAGAAATAATATATAAACAAGGAAATTTTTTAAATTATTTTCGCAACATTTATTACACATGAATTATATTTACTTCTGCTTTTGCTTTTAGCTACATAGAATTTTTTTTTAAAATTCCCGCATTTATTTATCACGGCTAAATTGCATAAGTATGATACTCACTCAATGTAAATTATTATAAGTAATATCATATAGAAAAAAAGCAATTTATTAGTTCAGAATAAGTTTATATAATTAGAAGATAATTTTTGTACAAGTGCAATATATATATATATATATATATATATATATATATATATGTTTTGAGATACTGAACACATTTAAAAATATTATCAATGGCTGTATTGAAGGAATGATTCAGCACATAAATTTAAGTGAAGGATAAGTTGAGTTGACACATTAAAAATTATGTGCATGTTTCTTAGAAAAATTGCTATCAACTCTTAAAACAGATATTTTGTTTGAAATTTTTGTTAGGATAATAGAAATAATAAAAAATGGCTCATCTGCAACATTAATAAAAAAAAATGATTAAATACTATTAACTCCAATTTTTGTGTTCACAAAAAGTCAAAATAGAATATAATAAAAAATAAACAAAAAATAATTTTAAAAATAGAAACAGGAGAGAATAAAATAAGCACATTGACAAGAATTAATTATGATGACATTATTTTAATGGACAGTTAAAAAACTACAAAAAATGTAGATATTCTTATTCATTAAATATTTACTTGACAAAATATTATACATATAATACAGGAGTATGAAAAATTAAAATTTTTCTAACTTGTACAAAAGTCATAAGCAATAACACACATAAAAATTAAAATTTCTGATAAAATTGGAAAAAAAAAAAAACTTTTATAATTAGTTTGAAACATAAATAGAGCCCATTTAAACATTGCATTATAAACAACATTTAAACCTGTATATATATTTCTATCATTTACTTTTTTTAATAAAATTTGATATTCAGGATATTTTAGAAAAGTAGAAGAATTATATCCTTATATATAGGATATGCAGATATGAATGAAATCCTAAAGAAAGCAAATGCCTATCAAATCATGATTGATAGAAAAAAATTAAAAGTTAAATACTTCTGAATCATTTACCTTGAGCAATTACATTTGACTAATGCAGAAGGATCACTGAAATCCCAAGCACCTGGTTGATCATTGTCTGCAGACTGCTGTCTTCGTCCTTGTAAAGTACTATCCTGCCACGTTGCCTCTTTGATCTTCCATATTGTAGAATAGCTTGTGCTGGATCCTGCAGCATAATCACTTAAAATATCATTGGTAGATCCAACTTTATAGTTGGAATTAGTTGTAAGGGAAGGATCACATGGAGATGTTGGGGGTGTCAAAACCCCAGTGAGTAAGGAAGCCTTCTGCTGGGAAGAACAAAAGCTGGAAGATGTGTTGCTATATGAAGAAAACTGAGAATTCTGGCTGATGGCTGTATTTTCATCCAGTTCAGAGACAACAACAAAACTTGATGGATAACGCATTTTGGTTCCACCTGAAAAAAATTAAAAGTTAGATAAGAAAGAAGAAATTAAATGCATGATAATTAAACATGAATTGTCTCTTAAGATACAATTTTTTTTTAGTATAATGCAACCTATATCTCCATGATATTATTCATTGTTCATTATTAAAAATAGTTTTAATAAAGAAATAAAAGGTTTATTAAAACTTACAAACTATCACTTCTACAACAGACATGATATGATGATCATCATCAGTTAACAAATCTTTTGAATTTCTTGAACGAACAGGATAAAAATGGTGCCATTCAGTTAACAACCTTTGTGTGCTTAAATCGGAGTCTTTGAAGGTTTGTCCTGTCAATGTGCCAGATATTCCATATGGACATAATATCACTGTAAAAGACATTGATAATTAAAAAATGCAAGAAATGCTATCTTATATATCTAATAAAAGAAATACTATATATTGTGAATAAATATGATACATTATTTATACAATTACAGCAAACTAATTATATATATATATATAAGCAAATCAAACAAATATTTTTAGAACAATTCAAACTACCAAAATATAGCATGTAAATAGCAAAATTTATTATAAATGCCAATTCATAAGATAAATAATTTTACACCAAAAGGAATCCTAGAATAATTCTAAGAATTAGAAAAATGAGTAAATCTAAATTAATAAATTTTTTTTTATTTGAATAATACACAAAAATAAATAAAATAATTTTTTAAATTCAATAATTTTAATGAACAAAACTCCATACAATTTAGTCTTATTATTTCTCAAAAGAATTATTATTACCTTTAAGTCCATTTTGACTTCCTTGTGCTAATGATAAATGCTGGCGTGTAAGTTCACAAACTGGAATTCGTTGTCTGACATCCACACTCGCACAAACAGTACTTTCACCATGAATGAAAAAGTTAAAAGCAAAAGAAAGTTGTAGACTGTAATAAGAAAAATAATTTTAAGAATAACTTAATTAAAAAGTTCATTTAAGTTAATAGAATTTGATTCACACAAAAATGTTTTTTAGTTGGGGGAAAAAAAAATTAAAAAAACTGTCAAGCACTGAAATGTATTATAAAACATTCAAACATGGAACCCTTTATTAGTTGGTATGATCTCTTTATATTTATGAATGCATACATCTATATCTGTATGTGTAACATATATGTTGTCAAAAACGATTCATATTATTTTCTTTTCTTTTCAGGTATTAGCATTTCTAAAAGTGTGATTAAACCAAAAAGATATTTTATAATAAATATTTACTGCATTCTTTAAAATAATTTAATAGTTAAATAGTTAAAAAATTTATTATCTTTTAAAAAAAAATTCATATTTTTGACAAATTTTAATATGCTAAATGAAACTTTTTTTTTTGTCTTTCATTAATAAAAAATAAGTTAGTATGCATTATCTTGTCCTTCCTACACAAAGGTGAATAAATTCATAAAAAATTTTTTTCAACGTGAACTTAGTATATTTTTAACAAAAGCTTTTAACACAAAAGCAATTGCTGGTTTTTATAAATGATATGAATAAACTCATTTGCATTAAATATCTGTTACAAAATTAATTTTTTTTTTTTTTTTTAATGTTTTACCCACATATCTCTAAACATCCATTCAGTCATTTCATTTTATGGACAACTTTTCAACTCATACTTTTTAAGTGCAATCATCACTTTTGACACAATTTTTTTCAAGCATATAGTTTGAAAAAAATTACAAAACATTATGATATATTATTGAAATTAATAAAGCCAAACAAAACACCAGAAAAAACAAATCCTCAAATAATAAATTATAAAACATATTATTTTCAAAATAAAAAATAAAAATAAAAATACAAAACTGGATAACATTATCAGCATCCAAGAATATATCATAAAACTAACAAACAATCATTAGAAACAGATTTAAATATTTATAGAAATGATATGAATGATTAAAAGATTACTCAATATATTTTTAAGTAAACTTCACCAATTTTCACAAAAAAAAACTTTTTTTATTACCTTCTAGCATTTTTATCACCTCCATCATGAGGCTGTACAAACCATCGTCCGATTCTCGAAAAACCTCTTGTTAGTAAACTTCTGTTAAAAAATAATTATTTTTATATTATTCTAACAAGAAGCTATATTAATTATATTTATTAATCAAATAAAAGAATAAATATGATAACTTTTTGATATAAGCAATTATGTAACTTAACAAATAATTTGTTAAGTTACGCTTACCTTTCAATTAAATTGTGCAAAGATTTAAAAAGAAGGGTCCGGCATTCATAAGATAGTCCACTTTCCCACGATCCTTGCTCAGGATCCGCTATAAAAAAGTAAAAATATTAAGCATACAAATTATATATTAAAACATTTTAAAAATATTATAACTCAATTATCTACACAAAATTGAGGAATTTTGCTTCTTATTATTTTAAATTTTACATTTTGCATACCCAGTCCTTTACTTGCATACAATTTTATCAAAAAATATTCTATTCTCTACAAAAAAATTAATAGAATAAAAATGAACAAAATAATAATGAAGCTTGATATAGAAATGTGTGTTAAATTTCTTTTGTTTTTACACTCATTATACATCATAAATAAAATGGTTCTAACTGATAATTATATTTAATATGTACACCATATATTTTAAATTATTAATAACAACAGCTATGCTTCAATGTTCATTGGCTTTTAAATATTTCTTTAAAGATAAACATCCATACAGATAATTTAGCATTTTTCATTAAATTAACAAGCAGTTAATTAATTGAAAGGTAAATAATAATTTTAATACTTTTAGTTACTTAATAATAGTTTTAATAGTTGCTTAATAATAGTTAGTTTGAAATTAGTTTATTTGCTTTGACACAATATAAAATTTTTTAGATGAAATTTTCTTTCTTCTGTAATTTAACTAAGTAAAAAAGTCATATGAATCGAAGTTTACATAAAACAGTGGCTTCTGATAATGCAAATTGTGATTTCCAATTTTATTTTTGATCACACTAATTTTTAAATAATATTTATATTTTAATAATAACTAATGAATTCTATTTTCATAGAATTTGAAGTCTCTGAAAATTGCACCTTAATTATTTAGATATAGAATATATGATTTTAATCATACATTCTATGCCTAAATAATTTAGGTGGTTAAATCAAATTTGTTATCATTTGACTTACTTATTTTTTATATTTTTTTTAAATATCCACAGCATTATTTTAATTTTACTGGATGATGAAGCACAAAAATAGCAAGATGACGTATCATTCAATTTTTTAAATTAAAATAGAGGGTAATTTTAAACAAGATATTTGTAAGTGGAAAGAAAAATAGCTAAAATCTTAATGAAATATTTTGCTGTTTTTTGGAATTTCATTTTTCATTTAATATTAATTTTTACAATAATTATATGCTATTCTAGATATAAAATTAACATAAATTTTTAAACCTCTTATTCAAAAAATAATTAAGAGTTATGTATTTTCATAAATACTAATTTTAAATCATTTATATAATTATATTTTACAAATAATGCTAACAGTATGTTCTTTTAATTTTTAGTTCTATGTTATTATGTAGAAATATCCTTTCTTTTAAATCATTTAAAGTACTTTTCAAAACCATGGGTATTTTGAGTATATTTGTAATCCAAAAGCTTTTTTCATTTGAATATATATTTAAGTTAAGCTTCTAGTTGATTAAGATGACATTTTAGCAGTATCTTTATATTTCAATTTTACTTAAAGTAATTCAACCAATATAATGCTCAATTGAAAATTTATAAAAAGCATGATAAACAAATAATTCCATACATTTCCTGTTTGTGTGTATTTAAACATGAAGTTAATAAATAATGCTCAAGCTTAATATAAAAAAATATGTGAACACAAGAAAAAACATTTCTTAGTTTTTATTCCGAACAAACACATGGAATTATGTAATCAGAACAAAAAATTACTTTCTTTAGATCAATTCAGTAAATCGTTTTTATTTTTATTTATTTATTTTTTCAGAATTTGTAAAAGTGTGAAATAAATTTACATTGAAAAAGTTAATATTCAACATAAAAATATTAAAAAAACATTTTATTGGTGTTGATGCTTTCATTTAAAATATAATTTAATCGAAACAACTTTCGATTAAAGACTTGCATAACGTTTTACAAGATGTAACTGAAACAACATAAGCGTTAAACGATGAAGACAACAGGAGCGCTACGAAATGAAAATGGTACAGTGAAAGGGGGGACGGGAGAAGTAGGGATATAGCTATAGATAACGAAAGCAAGGCCAAGCACCCGATCAATAGGAAAGAAGCTTGGCGAGAGATTGACACTCAGCGCCACACGGGTCGTAAAATAGTGAAACGCCACGCACAATACGCCGCCTAAGCATATGGTTCGATAGGGCGAAGCGGTAATAGGAATCTTCAGAGAATCGTTTAAAACACAATTGAGGCTTTTCATCTAGTGTCGTCTCCTGTCAAGATTGAAAACGCTGAATGTCTATTAGCAAGTATTTAAATATATGACGCGATACAAATCTTTAAATCACACAAAATCATTTCAGTAAAAGATTAAAATACTTTTGCGTTTATTAGGTAAAAGAATTAACATTTAAGATAAATATGCCATTAACGATAATTTGATTTTACACAGAAATTAATAAATTGGAAAACATTTAAAACAGTAATTGAATACGATAAGTAACGTACAGCTTGCGTGTGGGATCGCCTAGAACAAAAGCAAAATTAAATTAAAAAAAAAAAAATAGTTTCTTCTCATCAATGGAAAAGAAAAAAAATTGAAGAGAACCATTTCCCAACAAAATATTATATCATTAAATTTTCCGTGTCACAATTTGCCTTTAATAGCAAAGCTTAAATTTTACATCCACATTTCCCTATCTATTCACAATTTTTCTTTTAAATCCAAAATATTATAAAACTTCATATAGTTAAAAATAGGAAGAAAAATTATAAATTTATTAGAATAATTAATTATTTAATAGCTAAATTCATGAAAAAAAATATGTTTGCATTCAACTTTATTAGTTTCTTAACGTAAATAAAATTTCGCTGAATAACAAATATAAGAACTATCGAGATAATGAAAAATCTAGAACTTTTATTAAATTCAATAGAATTCCTAACCCAACATTAAATGGACTAAACCACGAGGTCCAGGTAAACTTTTTATTTTTGGTCAAGGCCTTTCGACCTTCAATAGAACCTTGACTGAAAACCCATTCGCTTTGGGGGGTTTAAGTTGTTCAATATATATTTCGACTTGTTTCACTATAATAACGAAAATTTGTTTAAAACGTTCTAAGCAAGTTTAGACATTTAAAAAAATTAATGCGTTTACTTAATATCTTAAAGTTATTTTTGTTTTTTAAAAGATTAAAAAAATCCATTATTATATCACCGAAAATTTTAATCTTTTATGTAGTTTCATTTTAAAGAAAAGTACAATTTACTAAATTTTGCCGAAAAATGGCAAATTTCAATAATAAAAAAATCATCGAAAAAAGCTTTATAAAATATTAAAAGTATATATCGTCAATTAAACAAGAAACAATCTAATCTCCCACAAAATTTTCCAATAAATATATAATGATATTAATAACGAAAAGTCAAAAATAGGTTGTTCAAGTGGACATGGATATTTGTTACATTATTCCGTAACGGTTCAAGCTTCTGTTTTTGCCGCGTAACAGCAGGTGTTTTATATGGTGAAAGGATTATGATGAAAATGCAAATTGGAGACTTAAAAATTTCTCCTGGCGGCAATGAAACACAAGATGAAATCTTTCAAATCGAAAACCAAACACGCATTTTGTGACAACAATTTACAAAAAAAAAAAAATAATAATAATAATAATAAACTTTCAGAAAGTATAACCTTTAAATGTGTGTCATCTAAAAGCGCAGCACCTTCCCGCCCCATTTTAGAATGGTCTAACCACCACACACTCGGCTGCCAACTAGAGTAGCAGCAGAAAAAGCCCCAGGGTTGCCAGAAATCACAATACACACCGGAACTTGTTCAGGTTCAGGTAGTTAGACGACTCACGTGTGCAGGATAAAATAGCATGCTTGTATCTTTTGCCTTCCATTTCAACATTCATTGTCTTCTAGTTTTTCCCCTCTTCAAGAGACTTTTAAATATCATGTTACAGAACTATTTTTTTTTTGTTTACTTATAAAAAAAATTTATATCTTCGTTCAAAATTTAATATTTTTATAAATACAAAATTTTAAGCATTATATTGTTTTGCCTTTTATTAAAATGTCCTAGTTTTAGTATATTTAAAAATAAAAATTGATACTAGATAAATTAAAATAATCTTTGCATTCTATCTCAGATCAAGATAACTTAAAAATATTATCGTGGGAATAACAAAATTTGCATATTTTATTAACAAGATTTTCTTAATAATACAAAACTGACTATACTCTCTGTAAATTAAATAATAATAATAAATCATTTACAAATTATTCATGAGTTTGCATAATTCGGCACCAAGTCAAAAACCATTTTTTTTATTATGTTTCAATTTTAAATCCAATTTGTAATAATTTCAAGATCTTTGAGAGCTTTTGACTTTCGCTCTTATTGCCAGCTTAATAACTTTAAAAAAAAAATAATAATTTTATAAATTAACAAAATTGAAGCGCGCAAGTTGAGCATATAACTACCGTGAAAAGATAACTTCATGAGAGGGGGGGGGGTAGAAAAAAATTCAAAGTTCGCATTTTCAGTAATCAAAGGCATGGAATGGCAAAGTAACAATTCTTGAAAATAGTTATACGATATAAAAAACAAAAATAGTTTTCGCCAAATCATTGGATCCGATGAATAAACAGTTAGGAGAGAGATCACATATAAAAAGAGGGGGAAATGGAACTGCGGTCA
Source organism: Latrodectus geometricus (assembly GCA_026290005.1). Classification (NCBI taxonomy): domain Eukaryota; kingdom Metazoa; phylum Arthropoda; class Arachnida; order Araneae; family Theridiidae; genus Latrodectus; species Latrodectus geometricus. The sequence goes on from JAPDSC010023744.1 coordinate 44,886, forward strand.
CCCTACTCAAATGGCTAATCCTGCAGTCTTCCCAACCTTGTGTGTGAGAAGTGAAGTAGGGCCGAGAGAAGGCGGAAAAGTCAGAGGACTCAATCAATACGCTGGAGAGAGAGGAAGCGAAGGCACTGCGGAGAAAGCGAAACGAGGCAGGCGCGCGAGGCAGCGGCCTGCGATTATTTTTAAACTCCAAAGGTGAAGGGGGGAGGGGAACTTAGACAAAGGTTGAGCTACATAGCGTCAACAGGCGTTCGGAAATAATTGTATTTTTTTCCCCCCCTCAAGTCCATGAATTGCCACACACACTACTTTACATGCTCTGCCAATTTTCATTTGCATCAACAAACACAACCACTTTATAGCTTCGTTTTGATTACGAACGGAAAGTAGAAAGTTTTTTTTTTTTTTTGAATTGAATTCTAACTTCCAGAAAATTCTTCGCACAATCTGTAATATTTAAAAAATTTATGCAGAAGAGAATAATTGGTAATCATTGTGTTTCATTAAAAAAGTAACAAAAGAAAGATAAATTATGGTTAATCTGCTATTACTTTTTACATTAAGCCTTAATTAAAATAAGTAAAAATGAAAAGTTAACAATTAAAAAAAATTAATATAGATGAATTCTAATAAATATGCAAATTATCAATATTAGCATGCAACTTCAGACGTATAGTGTGAAAGAATGTCACAAGTATGTCATGAAATATAACTCATACATACATAACCTGCAGGTATTACATGGCTGACAAGTTACGCAATCCTCAAAAATATTTAAATATGGAAAATTCAGAGTAAAATTAAAAGTTCACAATATTAACTGCTATTTAATTTCCTATATATCTTTAACATAATCTAATTTATTTTTATTTGGAGTATAGCACATGATTATAATGTTGCAATATAATCAAAGTTTGCAACCAAATATGACAATTCACAAAAAAGGGTTGACAAGAACTAACTTAAAGATGGGACTTTAGTAATGATCGCATAATACTTTAACTTAAGTACATAAATAAATTTTAAAATCATTTTTTAGTGATATGTAGGAAATGTGAGTTTTTCAGGTTTCTCCTCTTGTAACAATTTTTTACTGAAGAGCATTCCAAAAATTCCATATATAGGCCTCTCCAGATGAAATCTTGTAATGTTAGATTATCAATAAATAGGCCTCAATAAGATTGGAAGCTTAATTCTACTCTTAAGTACTGCAAGATAAACATTGCACTTTTGCTTACAATGATGATTTAAAAGGACACTTTCTCTAAAATTTTAGCACTGTACCTACAATATGGTAAAAATGCAACTAACTCTGAAACATATAAAAAATTTATATTTGTCAGGGCAATGTAATATATAGCAACAAAATCACACAAATATATCAAATATCAATGCATCCACACTTGGTGAGTTTAATGCTTTGAAAAGAAAACAAGAATTATGCAGAACACTTATAAATTACATATTCATTGTATCAAAGAAATTATTTTCTGAGAATGAAAACAATTCTTTATTATTTTATGCCATGCAATTTGTTGAAATGCTCTTTTTTTTTCATTAGGCCTGTGACCTACAAATTTTTGGTTAATTATGAACTTTGTAGTAAAAAAATTCTAATTACTATCAATAATTTAAATCGCTGTTATGAAACTGTCAGCCAGTGTAATTTGACAACACACATTTAAAAGCAATAGTAGATCATGAAAAATTTTGATGACTAGAGTAACTGGATATACGGAAGACTAGATATGGAAAATAAACAGGGGAGTCAAAAATCCTTCGAAATGGAAATTATATGTTCGACATTAAATAAACATTTTTGTTGCTTTTAAATCATATATTAATATATTACAAAAACAGGGTTTGGTTTGTTTGTTGGTAAATGGTATTTTTTTTTGTAAACAAAGACTAAAACCTTTGGTTTAACGTGGATTCTGCACAATTACAAACATACAAGCTCAAGATGGGATTTGAACCCATGAACTCTTAAAACCATGACAAGAAGGCTGACCACTTAGCTACCAGCTTAACTGTAAAAATATGTTAAATATGATGCATAATGCAATAAATAACTTAATTAAAATATAAAATTTTATGCAATTATAATTGCATAAAACATATAATATACATTTCTCACATATTTTGAGAATGGGTTATTTAAAAGTTAAGAATAACCGAGTTGGACCATGACATCTAAAAAAGGGTTAGTCAAGACAAAGGTTCACAGAAAATAATTATAAAATAATAATATTAGAATATTATTACAAAATATACAAGTTTCAAGGAAAAATACAGAATTTAATGTGTCTGCCTATATTAACAGATATAACCCTAATTTTAACATTAATAACTTTTCATATATTTGTACTTAACAGACCCCAAGAAATTTGAAGGATCCTTTAATTCATAGTAATTTATATCTTTTAGAAGCACTTAAACAAATGTCTATTTTAAAGTTTGATTTAATTTTTAGTCTAAATTTAAAAAATAAAGAAAATAAAAAAATATGAAGCTGAAATCAAATTTAAAATTAAATATGTCTAATGTAATTAAGTTAACTCATTAAAATAGTCATTATAATATTGCATTTTATAAAAAAATTATTTAAAAATTTAACTATTTCTACTAAATTACAAATCATATTTTCCCTTTACCTCTAATTAAATATCTCAATTATTCAGAAACCATATCACAATACAATGCAATGCTCTAGTTACTAGAGACAGATACCTATCAACAAAAAAATTGTGTTTGGATGAATGATTTTGGAATAAATTAAGTTCTTCCTTTGTGGTAAAACCTGTCAATAAATGACATCAATTCAATATTTCTAATACTACTATAGTGTAATTACTCAATTTCATAACACACTGTAACAATCTAAAATATTTCAAAATTTCACAAAAATTTTCATTTCATCCAGGATTTTTTTTTTTTTTTTTTCAAAGGCAAGTGTAAAGGTCCTTAAAAACAACTGCTCAGTAATTGTTGTGGTTATGAGGAGGAGCCAAAGAAGCAACCCAGCAAATCCAAACATTAAAAGAGAACGCGATCTCTTCTCAAGCCGTATTCAGCAGGGAGGAAACCATGCGAGAGTCGGTTCAATGGCCCCAGGCGCATACTGGGGAGGGGGCAGTTATAAAAAAAGGTAGGAGGGGTAGAGAAAAAGGAGAGAACCGAACCTGATTTTTGGGGTCTCCTAGCTGATCGCCACTGCTCGCCCAACCATTCAAGTGATTTATTTTCGGTTATCACTATGTTTCTTCACAACGAGCTCAGAAAATCGAACGGAGAAAGGAAGTGGGAAAAAATGAGCAAAGACTTTGCATGCAAAGCGAGAGTAAGAGGAAAATGTAAGGAATAACTCTCCAAAATTTCAAAAAACATTCAATTTTAACTACAGCTGAAAATACTTTAAAAAATTCGAAAATTAAACAAAATATAAAAAATATGATTACATAAAATAAATAAATAAGGAAATCAAATATCTCTAAAATCTACAGTTAAAGCAAATAATTAAAATAAACTAAAAAAAAATACTTCATTTACACTAAAACAATAAAATCTAATACTTCGCTTTATTATTTCTTCAAATTAATATAAATTTGAAATATAATACGATATACGCGAATTTGAAAAATATTATGCTATTTTTATAAAACATATTTATTCTTTAATAAAAATCTAAAACATTTAAGCAATGCGAAAATCCGATGCTAAGTTACACGTAATGTTAGATGAAAATATTTGAGTTTTTATTCCGTTATTTTTATAAATTATATACAGACCGATTACACAAGAAAAGGGAGAAAAAGAACTAATTTATTAGAGGCATTTTATAAAATTCGCTATGAAAGGAAAAGTCAGGTAATTTTATCATACACGAAAAAGTGACGAAAGCAACACAACATACGAAACGATTACCAGAACCTTGATTGTTTTTAATGTAAAAGAGAGTAAAGGTTTCGAGAGTTTCACAGTTGTCCTTCACATTCTACAAGGTCCGTCATCCGCCGGGAATACAGAGGCGGAGGTGGGAGCGAAAGAAAAAGTATAAGGGAGGTGGGGCCCCTAACTTCTTATTCTAGAAGAGGTGAAAGGTGATGGGGATACAGTGTATGGCATCCTAGGGAAAGGAAATGCTGTTTTGACGGAAAAAAAAAATTCTCATGAAATCCAGCTATTTGGGGCGATTGATTAAAAAGCAGTTCGGTATAGTTCATACATTGATTAGCATTGAATATCCGGATTCTTTAAAATCATTCTTAGAAATATTTAAGTATCAGATTAGAAAGTAAAATATTTTAAAAACTTACATCATTACTTTAATATCTGAACGAAATACTAAATATCAGATAAAGGGAGAAAAACGAATTAACTTAAAAATTTTTTAAAAATATTATTTTATAAATTATGAATGAATAACTTAGTTAAATAGAGAATACAATAAACATTTATACTTTGCACGAATTTCAGACTTGTATATAAATAGAATCCACCAAAATCCAAAGTTATTTTAATTAACTCTATAATTGGATAACTACCCAAATTCCTTTCAATTTCTGCAACACATCTTCGTCATAAGCTACTTCAAAACATCCTTGAAAAGAATAATAGTAAATATACTTCCCACCAAAAAAACTAATATGTCAAATAATATTTTTATTTAATAAATTGAAAAAATATCTTAAAGTTAAATGTGTGTTTTACATTCCGTTTAATTTAATTTTTTTCATTTTCTATTTCATTTAATTTGTTTAAACATCTTCTATACTGACACATTCATTTTTTGTTTTGTAAGTTAATGGCGACTGAGCTGTCACCTACATACAATCATTTGTCGATAACTATGAAAGGCAAAACCTAATTTTATGAAGCTACAATTTACATTATGCCTATCAATTTTTCTTCAAAATTATACAAAGTTTATATGTAAAATTATAAGCACTTTTGAAATAACATAGTTTGATAATAAAAAAGTTTTTTGGCAAATATAACACTTTTTTACATTTAAAAACTCACTCAAACATAATATTGTTTAGCCCTAAAAATTTGAGATTTTGCTTTAAAAGATTCCAATTTTCATAGAAATAAATTCATATATTTTTAAATTGTTTCGCATTAATTTGATATAATTGTTTTACTCACACAACAAATATCTGCATTTTTTCGCACATTTATAATATTTTGTAAATTTAATATACAAAAGTAGTTTACCCATTATTTTTCTGGATAAGAAAATGAAAGTAAAAATGTTTTGTAGAAACTAGCAAATGTTCCTATTAACTTTTTTGCCTAATATTCCATAAATAATGGATTATTATTAATTTTTTTTTTTGAATAACAAAGATTTTTTGTTTAAAACTTTTTTTTAGCTCCTTTTAAGTTCATGTAAAATTATTTAAATATAATTTAAGAAATTTTTATCTTAAAAAATTTTTCAAAAAGATCAATTTCACAGAAAAAAAAATTTATAAGAAAAATTTAGTTCTGAAAATGTAAAGATTATTTACTGTAATTTGATTCAATGGAAGAAAACATTTTATAGCATATGCATTTGTTAGACAAAACTTAATGTTTTAGTTTGCATAAATTAATTACAAATAAAATATATTTTAATAACTGGAATATAATGTTCCTTTTATTTAAAATTAATTTTCAATCATCTTTTAAGCAAAAATACTTTGTTCAATTGATATGGAAATAAAAATTATGCACATTTTAAAATATGTTCTTTTAGTTAAATAATTTACTAGTGACTTGATTATATTTAGATCAATGAATATTGTCGATCAACTAATTTTAATTACTATGGAATTTTATCTACTTAATTCTAATTTTTCAACGTATAATATCTAGCTTGCAACTACTAAATCTATTACTTTGTAAAATACATAACTTATATTCCAAAACTATCTAATTCAACACTTTGAAGATATTTTGGATTAAAGTCCCTCTCAAAATTTTTAAAGGAATTTTACTAAACAATAATTAGATTAAATTTTAATTTATTGAAAAAAAATTACAAAAATTTCTTTCATACTCTGATTATTTAATATTATATTCTCGAAAAATTCAAGTTATTAAAAATTAAATTTATTTGCAACAATTCATTTACAAGAACTTCTAAACTATGTATTAATGTAATTTTTATGCACTTCAAAAAAAAAGTTAACAAAGTTACTTAAGTTGTTAGCATTTTCAAGGGTGGAAAAAATCCTGAGTTTATAGAGCTTAGAAGAATTGTTACACTATCTTAAATTTATTCCAAAAAAGGAAGCTTCCTAGTCTTTCTTTGAGTTTTGAATCAAACTAACAAACTTGAAGGCAGAAATTTAATTCAATTATTAGCTTAGAAACCACTCAGCACAAAATTTTGAATGACTTCAACCAAAATAACATGAGATAACTAGTCATTCTCATTTAAAATAGCTGTGTGTTAATAAATGCTACATTATTGCTTTTTAGAAGCACATGCACAACTTACAGTACATATAGAAACTGTCAAATTTAATTCAAAATCTTCATACTACAGTTGCTTCAAGTTATAATTAAGTGAAAAACCTAAGTTATATAAAAAATTGTATTGTCTTATAAGATTTTTTTCAATAAAATTTGCAAATTTTACAATAAAGAAGCAACATTAATTTACAGGCACCACCATCTTAAGCGATGCTAATTCAAAGATAAAACTGCTGCATAATAGATTTATATTGTCGGCAAATATTTCATATTTAAAAAAGGATGCTTTTTATAACATTTCAGTTTTGATGGTAAATCCTCTTAGCAAATAAAATTGTTAAAAAAAAAAACAATTAAAAGCACATCCATGTACAGCTTTTTCGGACATCCAGGTCATGCTCAGCAATTTATCAGTTAAATTAATTGCCAGGGATAAATGAGTATTCAGACACATCAATATTATAGTAAGCAATTCACATTTAACTTTACTCTCTCTCACACGAGACCTAATTATATAGAAATAAAATATTATTTTTAAAACGATTTATATCAATAAAGTTGACAGGTAAATATAGAAATTGCATTTAATTATTTAAGAAATTGTTGCCACATCAGCATACTTCCCCATACCTAATTAAGTTTTACCAGTTAGATACAAGAAGTCAGGTGGGAGTTTTCACAATTTAAAAGTAAAGACCATGAAAATCCCAAATATTTGAGTTATCACCTCAGAGGTGATAACTCAAATATTTTTCAGATTTAATAATTCTTTAGTAATTCAAATTATTTAAGAAGTTAATTTTTTAAACGTTATATAACATTAATTAAAAATTGTTTCCTTTTTTTAAATTATTGCAATGTATACCAAGATGATTCATGAGTAAGCACAGCATTTTAGTGCACTATTTAACAGTGACAAAGATATTTTATACAACCAGTAAAAAAGAGAAAGAAGATACTAATTTTTGAGAAAGATTTTCTGCGTGCATTCTTTAGAAACAATTATATAAATAATACAATCAATCAAATTCAAAACAAAATGTAAGTTAAGGTTGATAGAAAGAGCAAAGGCATGTATTATTATTCGCATAATCCATAGGAAAAATAGCAGTTTTAAGTAAAGTTATCAAGGTGGTAATGGGATCTGTGTCTAATGAACAAAGCAACAACATAACTATTACTTTGTTCATTCCATTAGTAAATAAGATTGGGCCAAACAATTTTAAAACATGTGGCAATTAACAAAAAAATAAAATTATCACTAACATCCTGTAAATGTATGGCAGCATACAAAACTTAACACACTTAAAATCTTTTGAAAACATTTTCATTTAAGAGAGAGAGATTTAGATTTTCTTTTCATGAGATTATGGTTCAGAGCACATTCTTGCAAGTGTTGTAATGTAAACACAATAATTTTATCCCCAAAGATGATGAACAAATTGCACATTTACGTATCATATAAATGAAAAAAATATAATCATTAAAGTAAACTAACAGGCAAAATCAACATTACTGCACTTTAATGAAAATTTTAAGTGATTTACCTCATCAAGGCCAATAAAATTTCCTAATTTATATAGAATGGTTTATAGTTCCTTTTAAAAACTGTCATAACTTTGGTCTGTGAAATCCGTATTTCCTAATTCACCCTTGATGACTTGCTTTGTCTCCCTAAGTCTTTATTGAACTAAGTTATGAACATTATTGACAATGTAAATTATAACATTTAGTAACTTTGATCTTGACATTTTGTCAACATGCAAACCATAATTTGAAGTAACTAATTTTAAATCCACCAAGTTGCAGTTGTAGTGTTTTCTCAAAAATATGAATGAAAATTCTAGTTTGGCACAGCAAATTCGTGAACATAAACTATTCTATCGTTAGCTCCAATTTAATTTATTTTTTTGCTATTTTATTCATATTTTTGGGTATTTCCATTATTAGAAATAAACAAGCTTCATGATTATAACTACTTATTTTTGTTAGTTATTCTTGCTTTAAAGTACTTGTTAAATGAACATTTATAAATCACTCTGCATTATACAACAATATTGAAATCAGTGATTATAGCTCAAAATTTCAATATAAGCAAGAATATATACAAATTTTGTTTGATTAATTTCAACATTTTGAAGTTGGATTTTTTAAATTGCGCTTCACAAGCTTTTTCAAAACCATTAATTTTCTTTAATTCTCTACAATTTAAGCAAACCGGAAATATTTCCATCAGGCATTTGGAGGATAAGCAACAACCACAGAAATGTTTATGTTACTCCTTCAGGTCAATTAATAAAACAGCATGCATATCCAAGCATAAACAAACCTCTTACAATATAAAAATCACAATATTCCAAGATTATTATATTATGTAAGAATCATGTTATAACAATAAATTTATATATTTTTTTATATGTAGTAAAATTATGATGAAGTTTACTACAGCATTATTTTTGGAATGGATAAGATCACTAACCTTTGTTTCATTTAATCAATTTCAACATTTTGGAAGTGCAAGAAAATACTCATTCAGTGTAGCCATTTCTTTAAATTCATGCAATTTAACCATGTGGAATTCTTAAATCTTTTTTTAAACACAATTGAAGTGATCATGAAATAAATGTGATGTTAAATGGCTGAATAATTATCGATCATATTCGCAGACTGCCATTCGATAAAGGTAATTAAGTGATCAAAAGTATTCCAATTTGTTCCAAGGGGCACAAGAAAAATTGTTATATTTATATTCTAGATATAAAAACTCTATTGTCACATACAATATATTTAAAAATAAAACTTGGAATGCAAAATTGTTAGCATATAAAGATATAATACTTCTTGGTGACCGTGAAATCCTTTTTTTCATAACTGAGAACTGATTTTTGCTGTTTAACATTTTTGTTATTTTTATTTATTTATTTATTATTATTATTATTTTTTTTTTTTTTTTTTTGCTTGAAAGATTTATATTTAGGAATTCCAGAATTTGAGGTTGATTTATTTTGTGAAGAGTGTTTACTTATTAATAAAATTAACATTTCATAACCTATTTCTTGATTGGATATTTATTTTGCTAATGGCCCAGTCAAATAAAATATACCAATTAAACTTATTTATGTAATTCATTATTGAAATGAAAAAAAAAAATTATCTTAATTTTTTTAAAATTTTCATAAAATGTTAGATCATGAAAATTTTATTCAAACTGGTTGCTGATTGATTGACATTCTGGCCTACAGTTTAACAATTTGTGACTTCAAATCCTCTCTTGGGCATAGGTGTTTTGGAATCCACTTTAAATTGTTGGTCCTAGACTAATTGCGTGTAAAATATGACTGTAACATGATGAAACCAACCAACCATGTAAATTTTGGAAACACGAAGATAGTTTTATTAATCCACTGCAAGTTTAAAATATGGATATTAAAAACATGCAATGAAAATATTTTCTTAAAAAATTTAAAAACAAAGAATAAAAATATTTTGCTTAGTAATTTCAATTACACATTTGAACTTTCAAGTAATTTAAAACTTTTAGAATAAACAATATCAACCATAAATTAAAACAAAAGTAATAATGAAATTAATGGATGTTGATCAGAACTAAACTGGATTACACTGCCAAAAATCTATCACATACTGGTAAGGTGGTGTGTGGGGTTACTATATCGTTTCACTTTAACTTATGTTTGGCATTATATTTTGTTGAAAATTCTAGGTGAGTTATACTAAAGGATATCTGTTAAAATGATAAAAGATTCGAGTGTATGATCATGGGGAAACTTTATACCAATTATTAAGGGTGTAGTTCATAGACTTTGATTATTTCCCTTTACTTCAATTTTCTTTTTGTTTTAAAAATTGAAAATATCTACAAAAAAGATATTGACTAAAAAATTAAGTTGAAAATATAGGTTTTTTTTCACCACATTATTTTCTCAATTTAAACATTGTAAAAAAAATTTATTAAGTAAAAAAGATGCAGTTTTATATTTACAAGAAAAATACGTATAATCTCAAAATCAAAATGTGTAAATTGATAGAATGAAATTCTATGTAAATACAACATAAAAGATTGTGACTAAATTCTAAATGCGGGTATGGATTCTAAATCCACTAAATCCGCAGATTATTATGAAAGAATGGATTCACATTCAATTCTCTTTCATATTCTATTGTGTGCCATTTACAGTTTTAGTAATGCTTGAAGTTTATTGTTTTATTTTTCAAAATTTCTGTACTTTTGTTTCATTTTTTATTCTACTTAATTTGCTATAGTAAATTATGTAATTTATAATGTGTAGAGTAGTAATAAGTAAGATACAGCCGCCTACTCTGTCTAGTGGTTAGCATGCCTGACTGCAGATAGGGAGGTCTGGGTTTGAATACCGGTTCGGGCATCGACATACTTTCTCTCTCTCTATCCTGTCTTGTATAAATGATTGCCTACCCTATAAACGGTTACCTATGGCACGTGTGTTCAGAGGACAAGTCAGTCTTCTGCCCTTGTGGTTCCTCTCCAAAAAAGAAGCTGCATACTACCCTATGCCAGATCATCTGGACCTGGTGAGGGCTTTCCTGCACTAGGGGGATAAGCAACAACAACATATGTGAGATATGTTTCTTACTGAATTGTATACCTAGATTAATACTAGAATGATGCGTGCTGTAATGTCTGGCTAAATAAAATAAAATAAAAAACAAAGTTTTCATAAAAGTGTATTCTTTTGATTTAGCTTTATTGTCCAGTTATTATCCCATGCTAGATTGCATTCAAATGGATGTTTTGTTAAGGTGGGCGCCACAGCCTGGTTAAACTCAAGTGTTCATTAAGTTGTATGTTATTTACATAACTGATTTAGATTTATAGCCCAGTTAATACTTGTTAGGTATTGTTATATATGTGCATTTTTAAAGTAGTTGCATTCTTTTGATTAATTAAAAGAAATTAAAAACTTCAGTATGTATATTTTATTCATACAAATAGTATTGATTTTTAGAGCTAAATTATATTAGTTTTGAAATATTTAGTTTTTGTGAAGTATGAGAAATAAAAATTTTTATTACAATAATACTTCTGTAGAAAAGAAATATAATGAAATACATGAAATTTCAATATTGGAAACTAAAAACAGTAAGACATTGTTATAATGATTTAGACGATTGTGAGATGTTGCTGCAGAGGCAGTGCAACAACATCATACATTGACAATCTCTTTTGAAGAGCAAGAGGGAGAATTATTGTGTTAATGGAGAATGTTAAAAATGTTTTTCGTTTATAATAATTTCATGTAATTTTATCTTTTGTTTTGTGTACTCCTAGAAGATAATTAAATGCTAAATAATGTGCAGTATCAATTTGCAATGCCAATTTAATTAACATATTACATTGTGCTATTCAAAGTTTAAGATTAATAGTAAGATGTTGAAAATCGGATATTATACAAAATGATGCAATTTAATTTGATGAGATAACAGAGCAGTTCTTCGAGTGAAAACTGGAGATTGCGTCAAATTCATACTACCTCACAGGATTTTACTAAAATTGTAAATATTGAAAAAATATTAGCGATATGATTCCTCATCTAGTTATTTTTTGTGAAATTCAAAACATGAAAAGCTTAGCTTTAAGATTTAACACTAAAAACAATGGCAGAGATATAGAAGCCACAAACTACACGCAAGTAGTTCCAATTTAGTGATTATATCTGTACTCCGTTTTTAGAAGCCATATAAGATAAAGAATTAATATCAAAATTTCTTATTAAGAATGAATAAAATAAAATGGATAAACATAAATGCAAGACATGTTTACCATTTAATATATTTCTACTTTTTATATCAGATATTTACTTTTCTTATTTAAAATGAATAATGAGTATCTAATAAATATTTACTTCTAAAAGTAAAACAGTAAAAATAGAAGTACAAAAATGATAGTTTCTGATATTGACAGAAAAAACCAGATAATTTTTTAAGTAAACACAAGCTATTTTCTGCTATGATAAAGTTTACAAAGAGAATATATCGAATTTATCATTTGATCATAGGAATATTAACGATTAACAAATTCGTAAAGTCTGGAATCATTCGAAATCATATTATATGTGCCATAAATTTCTTTTCAGAATATCAATATATAACATATTTTGATACCATTGATTAATATTAAATTACAAAAATTCTCAATAAAAACAATTAATTTGGTTGTTTGTAGCTTAGCGATTGCTCTTTGTAAATAAAGTCTAATTAGATAGTTTAAATTTAAAATTAACAGTTTAAATTGGATTCCAAATCACTATAAACATTTATACCCAAGGTAGGATTTGAACTCACAAAACTGTTAAATTGAAAGCTAGAGCGGGGGAAAAACAGCCTTTTAAAGAAAAAAATGAATAAAGAGAAAAATAAGCGTTATTTATCATAACTGACAACAAAAATAATTGAAACAGTGTTGCAATAATTTTAATAAAAATTTCGTTAAAATATAATGTATTGAAAATACAGATCAGATTTACTGTATGGTCACACTTGGCGATAACATTTTCTGGTTACCCATTGTTTCGCACAGGCAATATTTATCAATACCATTTTTTTTTTTTTTTTTTTTTTTTAAATCTCGCTTGTTCAAAATGGCGAGATTTTTGGCGGTTATTTGAAAAAGTCAACAAGAGTGATGGTACAGTAAATTTTTATCAAAGAAAGAAATGGAAATTTCATTACCAAATTTAAAATGATATGCAAATTTGGATAAAGTAAGTTTTTAATTAAAATAACTTCAATACTCAAAAATACTATTTTTATTTGAAGATAAAAACAGATAACTCAAAGGAGAAGATTTTAAAAATATAGTACATTACTGTCAAAACAATTTTCAATATGCAATGCTTTTAGAATATTTACTCGAAGTAATTTTATAAATATTTTGAAGAAATCTAATTTTCAATAGTATTATCCAAGAAGCTTTAATATTCCTCATTTTAAACATGATTTAAGTACAATGATAAACATTCAAAACATTTTTTTTTAAATGATGCATAAAAATCTTTAAGGTGCAAAACTTACCAGTAAGTTCTGAGGTGACCATCCCGGTAAGATCTGGCTCTTCTCCATACCAAAACACCCAAAGTTCTTTTTTATAACTAAGTTGGTTACTGTCTTGATTGTGACGATGTTGCTCTTGACCTTGTGATGCCACTCTTCTCCAAACACATAGAACATCGGCTGCCAAACACTTGCTAAAGCACGACAACACCGGGTCATCCAAAGGTTCGTAACACAACACACTTTCAGCATAGTATCGTCGCCATTTTATTCCACATAAATCAGCCTACAAAAATGTTATCTTTACTAATCAATATACATATGAAATTGAAAACATTATAAGTTTAATAACACAATTACGTAGCATCAAATTAGTTAATAAATAAATAAATGTTCAAAATAAATAATTATTGCTGGTTCAAATTATTGGCAGCCAAAGATTATACAATTTGCAAAATCCAATAGATAGATGAAGAAATTAAAATGAATGTATAGTTCACTGTTCAAATTGGGAAATTTGTAATCGGGATAAGCAACTTGGCAAACATTTTTATTTGGTGTGTTTTTCTTGTGATTTCTAGCTGATTATTTTGATAATTATTTTAACATATTAAATACCTTAATTTTTTTTCTTCCCAATTTAAATTACGCATTTACTACGAATACAAAAAATTTCCGATGCAAGTCAAGATGTTGTAGGCATTATTTTTTTTACTTTCAAGCTTGTTTTACACTTATCATTTTGAATTTAGAGGCCATCTTTGTTTGGCAATGTTCATTTTGCCAGAATGAATACAGCTTGGTACCAACTCAACCTACTTACAAAAGATTTGCCATTTCAATACATACGTAAATAAAAAGATTAATTTAAATATGAGTTGCAAATTAATTTCTGAAATACTTTACATTCATTATTTGTAGTCTTCATTCATTCATTGTTTAGTCTCAAATGACATATTTATATATTTAAGTGAATAATATATGATGATTTAACAATATATCAAAGTAATATTTTGCCATTTAAACTACTTATAAATACTGGAATCGAAAAATATTCTGTATTTTCTAGTTAAATTTATTTACAGAATTTCATATCCATAAGTTTTATATAAAAAAAAAACTATTTAAATGAACGGAAAACATGGAAATATAATTATAATAAAATAAACGTACTTTATAAAAAAGGTTTTTGCAGATATTAATATAAAAATTAATGAAAATATATTACTCCAAGCACTTTAACTTGTAGAAGATTATTAAGTAAAAATTTATATATAAATGATATTTACATCATACTAAATATAAAATGCCAATATATATTCTTTGGCACTACATAATGGTCAACCTAACAGCCAAAGCTAGAGTTATGTTTTTTAATATCCCTTATGTAATATTGTCTTTGAGTTTTTTTCAAAAACAGCGAAACATATTAACATGGAAATCCATAAAACCCCAAACACTCATTTCAATGAATATACAGGCAGAAAGTTTAAATGTAAAACCTGTCTATTGTTTATAATACAAGCAGGGATCAAATTTCGTTTGAAGAATACAGTCCGACTAACAGGTCATGATGAATTCTTAAGGATATATCAATCGGCAAATCAAATTATTTAAAAAATAACGCATATTACAATAATTTAAAATCTTTATTGTTATAAACATGAACAATTTTAAAATGAATAATAAATAAGAATAATTATTTTTATCACACGAATAATTATTTCTTGTATATAGTTATCATATAAACAAAAGCTTTTCGCAGTAATTTTAAAAATATGTGTAATAAATTTGCACGCATGAAATTTAATGAAAAATATCAAGTAATTGAATTTGTGAATGCAATAAAATGATAACATCATTTTAAGATATTAATAATGTAATTATAACAGTTTAATATCTCATTACTAATTTTAGATATCAAACTGTTACAACGCTGATAAAATTTAAAAACTAAGCACAAAAACAAAATGAATAAATTGAGAACCTATTTTTATTCCGCATCAAATTTATATTAAGCACTTTAATCATATTGTGATTATTTTGATAACAATGTCTATAAACTAATGTGATCTAAAATCAATCAATCTGTATTAATAAAATTCTGGTCTATAAAATTCATTTATGGGTTTAGATTTCCTTTGAAATAAATATAAATTAAAGAAGTTGAATTTTTGTTAAATGCTTTTTAATTTAATAATATGGTACTGTTTGGAATAAATAACAAAATGGAAAATTTAAATTCTACTGCATTTTAAAATATATAAAAGAATATACAATATTTTTAACATCATTTTATTTATAAATTATATTGTCTGTTGCTCCATTGTGATGTCAAAAAAATGTAAACAATATAATCAATACATATATAATCATCTGCCGCTAATACATTTAAGTATAATTTAAAATAAATTGTTTGTAAAGCTAGATCAATTTTCATTCAATAGAGAGCAAAACAAATTTTAGCAATCGCGTTACGAGATTGCACTCAATATACACTTGTGAAACATAAACATTGACAAGATCACAAACTAAAAGGGGTATTTTTGCATCTAGAAAAATTTAAAGTTTAAAAATTAAAAGGCAAAGGAAGGTTATAAAGTATCAACCATGAGAGGCAATGCCCTAAAAAGAGATTCAACAACTCTTCATAAATTGAGTAACATATCTGCGAAACAGGTCATCTGTATCAAGAATGTCAAAATCGGTAGAAAAAAAAATAACATTAACATTAGGAATTCAATAAAAGTTTTATAAGCACCTAATGATCAAACAATTTCTTGTTATCTTTAGAAACCATAAAATTATTCAACATAAGTAAATAAACAAAACGTTAAAGAGAACTTTTCAGAGTTGGTCTACAGCTAATATTTACATCATAGACCTGCTTATATGAATGATCGTATAAGATTTCTGAAATATATTTCTAATTCTATCTCTTATATAATCATATTATATACAAATTTAACAAGGCTTTTTCTTAATTATTAGCGGCAGATGTATACAGTATTATGGGTCGGCGCAGAAAATGCCTACGGCAGTAAAGGTCCTTCGCCTTCACGTATTTTCAAAGCTACGACAATATAGTGTACTTACCAATGCGAAGAAATTAGTATGGCAGTCTTCAAGGCTGGCGCCATTTGTCACAAAATTAGGGTGCGTCATGGTGTCTCCATGATTAACTAAGTCCTACGGACTAAAATCGAGCAGTATTAAGTAATTTCTACCGCCATCGGAGCACAAAAGTTCGTCTAGCTAAGATAAATACTTAGAAGATGGCGACAACTACTATGGCGGATTGGAAACAACAAGGCGCTAAGTGACAGCGATTGTGATTGGATAACAGATATCACGTGTCGAAGGTCACTACGTTTTATATATATATGTCTGTTCTCAAATTTTTGGTAAATCATGATAATCCGAGTAGATTATACACTGTGAATAAAGTGTTTGATCTTGTTAGCATACCCCCTTTCTTTTGATAGGTTATACGATTTCTATTAACACTCTCGCTTTAATTGTGTAGGACGGTGATGAGAAACTAAATTTCTCAATGAATATATACTTTGGAATATATTCATGGCATTTAGTTCTCATTATTTAAATAAATAAGGCTGGGAAAATTAGATTAACTTTATTCAAAATATTTTTAAACGGACATTTTTTTTTATATATAATATTGTAGGAAAATTTTAGTTTTGGTTTTAAATAAAATAACTACATGACTAAATATTTCTATTCAACTATTAAATAAGAGAAATATTTAAGTTAATATTTAAAATTAATAAATAAATAAAATCGTCATATTTTTTATTATTATGTACTTATTTTCATGAAGAGTATTAATTAAAAATAAAAATAATTTTTTAATGAAATAGAAAACTGCGTCTAATTTACATAATTAAATAAAAATGTAGTAAAACATAATTTTTTTCTCTGAAAGGAAACAATTACATTAGATTAAAATTTCGGAAATAATCAGTTTATTATTATTTATTAAAAACAGTATTTCAACAATAAAAAGGTAAACAAAATAAATATTGTAACATAATTTAAAATATATAATTAAATTTTATGCATCATAAAATTAACTTTTATGTATTAAAAGAATTTTATTATCATAAAATTTGTATTACCATTATACATTATAAAAATATTTCATCCTATATAATGAACTCTCATAGATGGTCTTGATCAATTTGTGATCGATGAAAAATTTAATTATACTATAAATAATAAATTTTTAAGAAACATAAGGAGCGAATAAAAATAAATTGGCAAATAGATTTTAATTTTAAAATTAATAATATTTTAAACTTTCCATATCAAGTTATAATAATTCATAGATTTGCACTATATAAGTATTCCTAAAAATATATTATTATTTTATAGAGAACAATAGACAGTATGCAAAATATGATTAGATGCCCGAAATCAAATCTAACAAAAGATTTCTTAATCAGATATACTAAAGACTTTTTTAAATTTCCTACTTGAACATTTGAATATTTATGAAAATTTGTTTTATTGAGAATGGTTTCTTGCAAATCAATCACAATTTTTTTTTCTGGTAAAAACTAAAATTTTTAATATGTAGAACTGCTATAGTTATTAAAAATTTTATTTTGTACCAGAAAAAAAATTGTAAGTTAATTAAAAAAATTTTAAGCTCATATGGTGTTAGTTAATTGACATCGTTGTTTACTTTAGCCTCTTAATGCTATAAACTGTACATTCTGCTTTAATATTTATTATATAAATCAATATTTCCTTGTTTCTGTGACATAATATTGTTATAGGTAAAACACCTAAAATACACAAATATTATAAATTTTTAAAATAAGTAAATTTTGAAAATTTTCTGAGCTTTTTTTTAGAAAAAAACTGGTTGAAAGTTGATATATTACACATTTAAAAATATTTTCAATTAAATTTAAAAAATTATAAAAAAATTTAAATTCGAAAAACATCTAAGAACTGTGATATATTTAGAGATGAGCTGTATGATTCAAACTATTGCCCTGCACGTTTTTCACTATAAAACAAAAATATTGTTTTACATTGAAATCTTAGTTACTGTAGCACGTAAACTAGTACGTGCTTGCTGTGTCCTTCAAGTGAAAATACTTCTGAGGGTGGCAAGTCAAGTATGGGGACCTTTTGTTTGACCACCACTCCCATTTTTAGGGTGGTGATGTCACACGTATTGAGTTCCCCGTTACACGAAATGCCATCCGCTTTGTTCCTTCTTGAGCCTAAAGGTGAAATAATTTTAATCTTTGGGCATTAAAGGAAAACGTTAAAAAATTTTATTATAAACATGACTCTTGAACAGAATGCCAAGACTGTGGTCTTTGGAGTGGGAGGTCCCAGATTCGATAACGGCAACAGTAGACAGATACGGGAGATTTGCACTGTAGTTTCGTCTTTTAGCGATTCACTTCTCGGTGTGGGTTCTTGGGTGTTTTCCAAATTTCATTCATTGAAGCACGTGAAAACGTGGCCATGTGAGAAATGTATGCCCGGTAGATGATAATATGCAGTGGGTGTTAAAAAGCTTTACAACAGCGTTCAACTGTTCAATTTTTGTATAAAGTATTTCTTTAACAATTTCTTAAATATCAGTAATGACTTAAGAAAGTTAACGCACATTCTTTCAAATCAATAAAAATAATAAAAAATTACTCAAAAAGCTATCAGAAAAAGCTTGTGTACAGTTACAAATTACAAAGATATTTTGAAATTAATCTCCTTTTTTAGCCTCGGTGAGTTTGTATGAAATGAAATATCATCTGCATTTATTATTATTTTTTTTCCACTTAGTAATTTTATCTTTGATGGCAATACAACAAATAGAGTAAAAAATTTTCTTTAGTTGACATGATACATTAGAACTTGCAAACAAGTAGCTTTAAAATGGATTCTAAAGAAAAAGAGTTGTTTCGGACGAAAGGAAAATCATCTTAAGATTAAGGAATGAAGATAAAATTCTTCGAGCAATTGGCAAGATATTTGGAAGAACTTATTTTTCTGTTCAAAGTGTGACAAGTAATCTAAATCTATTATCTCAAAGCTTTGGAGAGGCCTTCCATCTAAGCTGACTTTAAGAGAAAAGAGATTTATCCTGAAATCCGTACTTTTAAATTCAAATATTACTGCATCTCAAATGATGAACGATATTAGATAAAGGTTTAAAAAATCTCGTCTTGACGATACAATACGAAAAATTCTAAAAACATCTGGCTATCATAGCCGTGTAGTAGACAGCCATATATTTTAACTGTCAATAAGCAAACAAGTTTAAATTTTACCACTGAGTATATAAATAAATCCTCTTAGTTTTGGGAAAAGTAATATTCTCTGATGAAAGCCAAGTTTTTTATCTTTGGCATCAAAGGACGTAAACTGGTGTGGAGAAAACAAGGTACGGCTTTCGAGAAGCAAAATCTTGTGTCTACAGTTTAACATGGTGGGGGTGGCATAATGATTTGGGGGTGCATGGCAGTGAGTGGAGTAGGTCGATTAACTTTTAAAGACTCCACATTAGGTCATATGGGACACCTGAATATACTAAAGGAAAATTTGAGGCAGAGTGCACTAGATTTGAAACTTAGGGATAACTTATGGTTTCAACAAGACAGTGATCCAAAACACACTGCCCACAATGTAAAGCTTTGGCTTTTGTATAACATCAAAAATCAGTTGCATACTCCTCCACAATCGACAGACATAAACCACTTCGAACATTAATGGGACTTATTGGAACGCAAGATTCGGCAACATAACATATCATCGAAAGATATGCTGAAAAGAGTGATTATGTTGGAATGGAATAATATTTCATCTGTGGAAATTACCAAGCTCATTCACTCTATGCCTAAGAGATTGGAAGATTTTCTTAGACATAAAGGTTTTCCAACAAGATATTAAAGTATAATTGACAGACCATGGAAGCTATTTTTTAAAGACTTTTCTCATCTATACGCAAATTTTTTCTGACTGCTTTTCGTATAACTTTTAACTAGTATTATTATTACTTTGAAACAATGTATGTCATCTTCCTGAAGTTGTTACTTATATCTAAGGAATTATTAACAAAATACTTTATATAAAATTGAATTAATGTTGACACTATAATGTACTTTTATTCTCTCTAGAATGTTTACTGTGAGTTTGTAAGAAGACTTTTTCTGGCAAGTGTATTTCGCACATAGAAAAAAGTTAAGGATTTTCCCATGTATATTACCACTAAATATGAAGTGGTATTTTCAAAGATATTTTGAATAGGGGGAGGAAATTTTTATTCTTTATCAATTTCACATAGAATTGTTAAAATTCGATAGACTAACCTATGAAAATATCGTCTGTAAACTATGAAAATATTATTGCCGTTATTCCGCGTGTTCTTTTCTTTCATTTTAGGAAAAAAACAAATTCTATGCAAATTAAGTAAGTATTGTGTACTATATATTGATTAAAAAGTGCAAAGTTATGCAAGACAAAAAAGTTTTTTTTTTTTTTTTTTTTTTTTTTTTGTCAGAAACATATTTTTCTGAAAATCATTGTTCAAGACATCCATATTGCTTTATTTTGACTCGGTGATTCTGCATTGCTTTTTTGCTTTTTGAATTCATTTTTATACATAGGAGCAGCATTTTTCGGATCTATATTTTGTATAAATTAAAATTGATAGTTATTATAATTGTATTATCGGAAGAATTTCTGTTGAATACTTTACATGCTTTGTGCTAATTTGATTGACTAATTGAAAAAAAGTAATAATGCATCTCTTGTCGATTTTTCAACTACATCGATACATAAACTTAACTAGCCAATTTGAAAATTGCAGTTACAAATCAATTCACATTTTTTTAAAGTGATTTAAAATTCCCTCGTAATTTTACAGTTATTTATTTATTGAAAATTAAATAATAAAATAGCTTATATATGTAGCAGTACACGCCATTTTGAAACAATGAATGCATCAAGCGGAAAGGCATACGGTTCTTTCTCACGCTTTTAAAATTGTCATCTATGGATAACCGCTTAAAGCTGAGAGAGAAAGAGAATGCAAACTGTTATATATGAATGCTCCTTTTATTACCATAAACTTTTTATAAAGAAAATTTTTTTCTCCCATTTTCGAAAAAATATTGTTTTTTTCTGTAATTTTTGTAAGAACTCTGTATTATTTCTTGATGAAAATTGTGATAATTTAGAATTGACATATAATTTGCGGATCACATGTCAATTCTGAATGATCACCATTTTAAAATTGCCATCTATAGATAACCGCTTGAAGCAGAGGAGAAAAAAAATGTGTAAAACATTGCATAAATGCCCCCTTCTTTCATTAGCACAAACTTTTTTACAAAAAAAAGGAAGAAAAATTTAAAAAAAGATTTAAATCGTCCTTGCCGATTTAAACTAACCATAAAGTGGATGTTATGATTTATTTATTGCTTGCATAAACAATCAAATATTAATATTTAATGTGCTTTATATGAAATAAATTTACCTTCACTTAATGATTAATAAGTATTTTTTTAGTAATAGCAGTATCAAGAGAGACAAATCTTCAATAATATATAAAATAACCCATCACACTAAGATATTAGCCAAAACTTTCTTTTCAACTGCTCTTTGAAGAGCTCATTCCACTGACAAATTAACTTGTTTTTGATGAGTGGACAAAATTGTATAAATAAGAGAATTTTCAGCCATTTCCCATCTCATTCAATTTGTTATTATATTAAGAGACTTTTACATAATGCCAAAAAAAAAAAAAAAAAAAAAAACGTTTTAGACCATGATAAGTAGTAAACATCGTTAAAAAAAATAGAAGGTATCGTTATTTTTCCAGAAAGTTACGTACAGGTTTTTCACTGGAAACTGCTTCTCGCGAAAGCTGGTGAGCCTTATCAGTGTTTTTAATGAAATAACCTGTGTATGTGGGTTGAATAAGAAAAAATAAATTATAATTCGGTCTCTTTCCAGAGAAGTTAAATTATTATTAAATGTTTTCAAACTGATTATTTCTGTCTTCCTAAGCAATTAAATATGGAAAAATACCACATATTTTTAAATACAGACAAATGGTAAGGTCGATTCTTGAGCTAGATTTACATTGTAATTATAGCAGAAATGGCCACAGCAGGGTTATATCTAATGTTATTATAAGGTTGAACTATAATATGACAACACCAAAGTTTTTTAATTATATTGAACATATGTGTCGTATTATAATGTTTTTTACAGGTCCTATTATTCATAGAAAATAGAACTTAGTTCCTTAGTTTCGGACCTGCTGTATTATTTACGTATACTTGATTGTTATAATGAAATAAATGCATGCATTTATCTGACTGTAAAAAATTATCTGTTCGCAGCATTGATAGCAGTACTTCGGAAACTGTTTAGTTTAGAATTCCTTATATACTGTTGTCAAGTTATTATGCCTGGACTAATGGTAGAACTAAGAAAATAAATGAAGTAAAATGACATGTATTGATAGCGAGCGAAATAAAGAACAAACGCCACTCATGAGTAAGTATGAACTAGCTTACTACACTGTCAACCAATAAGTATTTGGACATCTGTGATAGAAAAGAAAAACTAACTTTATTTAAAATGAATAGTTGGTAGAGCCTCCACGAGAGGCAATTACAGCGTGAACCCTCCGGGGCATACTTTCCACAAGTCTTTGTATTACAGCTAGTTCTATTGTCTTCCACTCGGCTTGGAGTAGACATACAAGATCTTATACCGATTTTGGATGGGTAGCTCACCCCTTAATTCGGTGATCCGACTCATCTCAGAGGTTCTCGATAGAGTTTAGGTCTGGGCTTTGGACAAACCAGTCCATTCTATGAACTTCATACAGTATTGTAGATAACTGACTGATGTTTAATATAGAATGTCTTTTTTCTAATCAAAATCCCGTGTTCTTCTTCTTCTTTAGCTTGTTAAATATGTGGCACCCCTGCATTGTTGCATTTTGTACCATGCTCCAAGCCCAATTTTTTCCTAGTTCCATTGTCTTGGGTCACCTACTTTGTTTATAAGGTCTGAATAGGCCCTCAATAGACTTTAGGTGTAACTCTTTAGGATATGGATTACTCAGAGTAGTGAATCTTGTAAGGGCAAGAGCATCACACTCATATAGGATATGATGAGCTGACTCTATCCCTGCGTGGCATTTCCTACAAATTGGTTCCTGTTTAAAAAGTCCCATTGTATGAAGGTGTTTCCTGAAATGATAGTGCCCAGTAATGAAGCCTACAATTGCTTGAGTCTTCAATCTTGGGGGTCTAAGAATTTCAGATGCAATTTTCTCAGATGAGTTGAAAATCATACTTTTTGCATGTCCAGGAGAATCACGCCAAACTTTGTTCATCTCCTGTTTTTCCCATTTTTGAATGGCCTTCCATGTAGTCTCCATGTTGATCCCACAAAAGGATTCCATTCCTATTGGATTGAAAGAGGATCCCTGTTTTGCAAGTTCATCAGCTCTTTCATTACCCGTATCACCATAGGAACCTTGCACCTAGTTTGATGTTACGGATAGCCTTTGATTACATGATATTCAAAGCTCCAGTTCGAATCGAAAATAGTTTGATTGGCAATCAGCATATTTCTGGCATTTTAAGGCTATTGGTTTTGCCCTATCTTCGAAGTTTGCAAATCTTTCAGCAAGATGATGCAAGGGCATATGCTTCAAGTCATGTTCTGTACTTTCGGGACACAGAAAATATTTGATTTCTTGACCTAATTTGAACGATCTCTCACCAACTGAAGATATCTGGTCATAGGTTGCTGAGAGACTGTCTTGCCACTCCTGTTCAGCTACTACGATTAATGAAGTGTGGCACAAACTTAGAGTAATGGGGAAGGATTTACCAGTTTTCTGTTCTCATGCTCAGTTCAGTTTTCATATTTAAGTAAGTAAGTGCCAGTTAGTTTATCTACCAAGGACGTCAACAGTTTTGTCTATTTTCGCTCCATTATAACCCCTAACTACCTGCAAATTTAATAATTTGGTCTTCATGCAATACAGTTTATTAAAAAAAATATCCGTTTATTATTATTATTTTTTTTAAGTATTGTTATTTTAATATCCAAAATTCAAAAGAAATGATATAATTGTTTCTTAAAAACTATAAACATTGAAAATTTAAATAATAATAATAAAAATTGAAAATGTTTTAGATTTATGGAGCTAATTTTCTATTTTTGTGAGAAATTATCTAACAAAGAAAATATGAAATAGACAATTTTGCATAAAACTGATTTCATCAACTTTATAGTAATAATTTGTCATATTAAAAGAAAAAACCATATAAAGCTTCTGTAATTAATACACAAAATGGTCCATAAAAATGAAAAAATTTTATAAATTTTATAAATAAGTGTATCCACTTCTGTGTGTCGTTTCCCTAAATTTAATTTTAGAATGACAAAACTTTGAATTTATTATCTTCAAGTTAAAAATTTAATAATATCTTGTATCTTATATCAAAATTGAATGAGTATATCATACTTTATTTATTGTGTAACCATTATTATATATAGATTATTTATTATATTGTAGAGAGAGAATTTAATTATATCAAGTATTGTTTTGATGCAGATTTATTTAAAGATTAACATGAGACTATTAATAAAATTTTCGTGCAATCTTCCACGTTTTAACTTCCAGATATTGGGTTGTTCTTGCAAAAAAAGAAACCCAGAAAACTCCGTGGTTATTTTATAATATTAATAATTATGTCTGTATCAAAACAAGTTGTTTATCGATTTTCATTGTTTCATCGAACTGTTTACTCTTAGAGTTTATAATTGGTCTATAGAATACTTATTTATTTTTAAATAAATAATTAAGGATAACTTCTGAATTAATTTCTTATGAATAATTTCTCATTAATTGTTGAGTGCTAAATTATTAAAGAATTCCAGTTGTCATGCAAGTACATCCTTGGAAATATTCTTATATTCAATTCTTAAATAGGACAAACACACTAATATTAAATAGACAAATTTAGTTCTTTTCTTTTATTTATATTTTTTCACAAATTGATACTACAAATTAATCTCCGTGGTGGCCTGGTTGGTTACGGCATCGTTCTCATTAACGGAAGGTAGTGAGTTCGAATCCCGGCTTATTCGAAGAACTGTCATGTTCATGGTGACTGGGGAACGTGAAATATGTCTGGGTTGCAATGCCCTCCATGTTCCCATTCCAAATTAATACTTCTAAGGGTTTCTGAAGCTAGGCTATTGGTTTTCTCTGGCTTCAATCTCTAAATTTAAAACCCAGATGGTGCTGCCATCTATGAGCCAAAGTCATATTTACACTCTCGTATAGGGGTGCACTGTTCGAGTATATAATATTAAAACGGAAGACGCTCATTTGAACTCATTCGCCCAGTCCCTGATGGGCGGTCTTTGTTTCGCCAAGTGTCATAAGTAACAACAACAAATTAATCTTGAGAGTTTTGTTAAGTTCTCTTTACATGGGGTCACCGTGACCTACTTCATCTATATAGCTCTTCAGAGCAAAAAATACCAGGTTCGATTCTAGTTTCTGTTGAATAACAGGTATAGACGATGCTGCTTTGCCTGTTGAGGTAGGTGTTTTGGAATTTTCCGGGAGTCCACTCGTGCAACACATGATTAAATCCTACTGTTTATGAGAGGTAATCTCGGAAGGCAATTATGTATTAATTATTTTACTGGTTAATTACATAAAATTAATCACTTCCTTTCTTCGATACCTTGTAACAGAAATCCTGAAAAATGAGAAAACTCACTCACAAAAAAGTTTTTCTTTAATGTAAAGAAAACATTTTTTTTATGAATGTACACTTTTATTTGCTATTGTTGTTTTCTTGTGTCAGCTAGGTTGGCAGTAAGGGGTGCACTGCTCCACTTTTCCACCTGAATCGTAATTTGGTGTGGAGTCCGACTTCCTCAGTACACACATGATATAGGTACCCGTTTATAGGGTAGGCAACCATTCACCACCCATTTTTACTATGAAAGAACAAAGACAAGAGAGAGAAAGAGTACATTCATGCCCGAACCGGGATTCGAACCCAAGACCACCCCATCCGCAGTCGCTGACCACTGGACATGATGGGCGTTGAACTTTTTTTAATAGTTAAAAACAATTTTTTGTGTTATGCAATTATATAAATAAATGTCTTTATTACTTAATGAGTCAATAATTATTCCTAAAAATAGTGATTAGAAAAAGTTACCCATGAATCCCTAAAAATTGTGAATGCAAGTCAAAACAAATGACATTCGCAGCAAATACTTTATAATAGAAGCAGAGCTGTATTACAAATAAAAAGTAATGTCTAAGTATCGATCGCATGATTCTGAAACTAGACCACGACCATCATTATAAGTTCGGACATTATAATGAAAATAAAACATGATTCAAACTTTGATTAATTTTATCGTAAAGAACGTATATGTATTCGATTAGAGAGATGAAAAACTTTGAAAATAGATCAAGAGATAATGATTGTCAACCAATGTAATGAGTATCTTAATGGAACACTGCTGGACAGCTAGTAATCGTGGAAATTTTAACTTGTTATCGATACTGAGTGATGGTATTTTCTATAAAAAATACTTTTGAACACCAGTTCTTTTTTTTTGGGGGGGGGTCACTAAATAGAAATAATTTAACGAAAGCTGACAGCTCCATGTTCAAATAGGACCCGTATTGCACAACTCTTAGTACAACATTGTCTTAAACAGAGACGTTTCATTTTAAAAAGACCTCAACTTGAAAGGCTTTAAAGCACTTCCTAGAAATATTGTTAAAATGCTATAATTTATCACATTTGATGCAAATTCAAACATTTAAAAGGATTTTTTTGAAAATTTCCAATATATTTAGTCAATCTAAATGCCCAATTGCACCCTGAAATGAATCCAGAATTCAACAGAATCTGTATACACTTGTATTTAATGGATTATATTCTCACAGACCTTGTGATGAGAACGAAAATTGAGAACTGGAATAGAAACTTATGTCAAGATGTTGCTCTCTGTTTAAAGTATATCTAAATATAATAATAGAAATAATGTTTCGTGGTAAAATATTACAATAAATATATTTGAATTATAGTTTGTTATTATAATATTAAAATATAATAATAATAATTAAAATTTTTAAGTATTTTTTTCCAATGGCGGGCATTGGGTGATTGACCCTTCGATTGGTTCGCCCTCATTATCCGAAGATAATGGGTTCAAATACCGACCTAACCGAAGATCCGTCGTGTTCACTAATGAAGATTAGGGCACGTAAAATATATCGTGGTCGCAATGTCCTCCATGTGAAATGATACCAATGGGAGTGACAGACCAAGTCTCGAAGTCTTATGCTTGGTCCCTACTTCTAAATTACGAAGAACCGCCAACATTCGTGGCAACGATGGTAAACCCATTGGTTGCCCTACTATATAAATAGTCATCATTTCTGCCTTCATTTCTGTCATCATTTCTTTGTAAAAATGGGTGAAATATTCTAAGTAGCTGGGTATTAGAAATGAAAATATCATGTAATAAAAATTTGAGATTGTGCATCTATCTGTAAGAGTACCTCCCAAACTACGAAAAACACCATTTGACACAAGATTCTTTTTGTTTCCAATGGCGGGCACTGGGTGACTGACCCTTCGACACAACAAGGTCGGAGACTGCTACTCATTTATTGTTACCCGGTGGGCATCTGTGAAACAAGTCGCGGAGTCGAGTAGGATTACCCCCGTTACACCACCACAAACCCTTTTATAAGGTGGGCCGCAATCATGCATCATCTCGGGAGAAAGGATAAAAAAAACACAGAGAAAGAATCTCCCATGTCTGAACCGGGACTCGAACCCGGGACCAACAGCACTGGAGTCAGGAATACTAACCACTCAGCCATCGAACGGCAAAATTTTGTATGTTTCATTTAGAAATATTTTATTACAGCTGTTAACATTAATTTAAAACACATTTAATTTTAATTTGAACTTCCTGTAAAGTGACTTGTTCCCCGACATAGTGTTTCAGAAAAAAAAATGTATAGTTTATTTTCCATTTTTAAAATTGTAACCTCTGAATACATAGAATAAAAATCTTTATCGAATTATTCTAACAGAAGAAAATATTTATGGAATATATAGGGTATGCCTTTTTTTTTGCTACATTCACATACATTTCGTTGCAAAATAACGATGTTTACTTTTTGATTTTGGAAAAGTATTGTTTTTGCCTTCTGCAGAGAACGTGATTTCGCCTTTCTCTGTTTGTCGTCAGTCGGAATGCTGGTGAAAAAAATTTCTACTCCACTAATTAATTAATTCATAATTGAAGATAGTTTTCAAGCCTCATTCGATTTATTTTTAGCTACTTAAAACCTAAAATTTCATTTCATGATGCAAAACATTGTGGTTAAAAACATAGTTAAATAAATTATTTTGTAATGATCTGACTGCGGATAGGGAGGACACCTGGGTTCGAATCCCGGCTAGGGCATGGATGTAGTTTCTCTTTCTCTGTGTTTCTTGTCCTTTCCTATGATGATGGACGAATGTGGCCCGTCCTATAAACGGATTTGTGGTGGTGTGACGTGGTTAATGCTATTCCCCCCCCCCGTGACTTGGTTCATAGGTGCCCACCTGGTATAGATAAATGATTAGCAGTCTCCGGCCTTGTTGTGGAGAAGCGTTTTACACTCAAGTACCCACAAAAAATAAATACTTTTGCAATGTGTATATTCTTATGCATTAAACTCAGAATTTCATTTCTCATGTTTAAACTGAAACTCGTAAAAAGTGAATATTTTAATTCTTTGTTCTTGCTCATTTAGTATGCTGTATAGACAAATCTAATATTTCTGGTTTTGTTTTTATTGCATTAATTTAATATTTATCTTTTTAGATCATAACTAGATTAGAACTCAAAATGCGATTCGTAATGTGTACACTTTTATGTGTTAAATGATAGACATTATATTAGGTTGGGGAAAAAGAAATCCATTATTTTTACGTGAACTTTTTGTAACTTCTTTCAGATTCGCTTTGTAAAAAGGTTTAAAACAGTTTTCATGTAGATTTTTAGGTCTTGTGCGAAGATACGACTGCTGACATGCTGTCAGGTTTGATAATTTTTGATATTTTATAGACATTCTCGACGATGCTGTATCCACATGCGAGGTGCATCTCTAACATCAAAAATACTCGAACGGAATCGACGAAACAAAAATTTTACGTAACTGGTTGTTACAGTCTCATATAGGACGATAAACACCTTTCACAATTTTAGCCGCCCGGCTATCTTTTTCGCCGTTACAAGAGAAAAACGAAAATGTATCGAATCTTCTGTTTGTTGTCTTCCATTTTTAAAACCTTGTACTCATAACTGAATTAATCAAACAAAAAACTGCAAGAGAATATTTTAGTGTCAAATGTCACCTTTCCAACGAGCATAAATTTGAAATTGTTTGATCGATACCTTACGAGATAGCGATCACTATAGACGTCTACCCAAAAAATAATAGATAACTTTTTCCCCAACCTAATATTTATCTTTTCGATCATAACTAAATTAGAACTAAAAATGAGATTCGTAATGTGTACACTTTCATGCGTTAAATGATAAAATTTACATTTTGACATTTAAATCAAAACTAAAGTCAGAATTGACTTTT
This sequence comes from Latrodectus geometricus, assembly GCA_026290005.1. Taxonomy (NCBI): domain Eukaryota; kingdom Metazoa; phylum Arthropoda; class Arachnida; order Araneae; family Theridiidae; genus Latrodectus; species Latrodectus geometricus. Next base: position 75,106 of record JAPDSC010023744.1, read on the forward strand.
ATTTCTTTGCATTTTTGTTATTTTGGAATGGTGACTTTAGAAAAAAAGATCTAATTCAAAAAGTTATTTTGTTAAAAAGAAGTACTGAAAAATAAAACCGGATCTCGAAATCTGGGAATGTTTTTCACTGGTAAAAGTCTAAACTAAGTAAGCACAGATAAGTCAGGTGTCAAATATAAATTCATTGAACCAGATGTAAAATGTTTTAAATGGAACGCAGCAGAACGGATACATTCAGCTAGTTTATTTAATAAAGAGAAATAGCAAATATTTGTATAAACTAGAATTTTAAAACATACTTGGCATCGCATTCTTCAGAAAAATGCGGAGGAGTTTCGTCGCTTTTTTATGTTTCAAGTGCAGGGAATCGTGGCTAAATAACGTTATATTAGGTTGGGGAAAAAGTAATCCATTATTTTTTCGGTAGACGTCTGTAGTGATCGATATCTCGTGAGGTATCTATCAAACAATTTCAGATTTATGCTCGTTGGAAAGGTGACATTTGACACTAAAATATCCTCTTGCGGTTTTTTGTTTGATTCATTCAGTTACGAGTACAAGGTTTTAAAAACGGAAGACAACAAACAGAAAATTCGATACATTTTAGTTTTCTCTTGTAACGGCGAAAAAGATAGCCGGGTGGCTAAAATTGTGAAAGGTGTATATCGTCCTATATAAGATTGTAACAACCAGTTACGTACAATTTTTGTTTCGTCGATTCCGTTCGGGTATTTTTGATGTTAGAGATGCACCTCGCATGTGGATACAGCATCGTCGAAAATGTCTATAAAATATCAAAATTGATCGAAGTTAACCGCATGTCTGCAGTCGTAACGCGCTAGACCTAAAAATCTACATGAAAGCTGTTTTAAACCTTTTTACAAAGTGAATCCAAAAGAAGTTACAAAAAGTTCACGTAAAAACAATGGATTTCTTTTTCCACAACCTAATATATTGAATTATTGTTTTGGTAAATCAAACTGAGTTAAAATAATCAACATTTTCAGTTCTTATATAAACTTAAATTTTTTAATCTTTCTATAATTACTAGATATTCTTTCTCAAAATTAAACTTCGAAAACATATAAAATAATTTAATGCATCATTTGGATATAAAATATATCATTTGGATATAAACATATCATATTCTTTGAATAACGAGTGCTCAAATGTCATCCCATGAAATAAAATTTTGATTTTTCTATTAAAATTCATTATTATTCATCTTTTAACATTGTTTCAAACACGTGAACATAGTTTTTTCCTTTTAATGAAAAATTCCTTTTCCCTCTTAGGGAAAAGGAATTTTTCATATCTTTTTATAATTTATATGTCTTTAAAAATTCAAAATAACTATCAAATTATCATTTCATTATGACTTAGAATCTAATTTTTTTTAAATTTTTCATTAAACAAAAATTATCACTTCATTAATATTCATACGTGGATAATTATGTATGCATATGGTGTATAACTTAATAACTAATTCCGATGCACAATGGCGTTTTAAGTTTTAAAATAAAAAAATATTAAAAAGAAAATAAAGAAAATTAAATCCAACTGCTTTTACGTTATTAAACTAAATACTAATATCATAAAATGTAACTTTATTTAGCATGGGAAATTTATCATCCAATGATTAAATATAAGCTTATTTAGACAAAATAAAAGTTATTTAATATACTGGAAAACATTTATTACTTGCTTTTAACATTTTTTAACAAGGAAAAGTTTATGTAAGAAAAGAAATGTAAACCCAATTTAAAATAAGGAATTTCCTGGAAAAATAAATGGAATTTGTAGTTATAAAACATGGTTTCACGTTTTTTTTTTTTTTTTTTTTTAACTATGAAAAAATGATTTGTTTTGTTTAGATACTCCTTTACATCTGTATCACTATTCATTATAATGGAATATATTCTTCTTTTTATAATAG
>JAPDSC010023748.1:6124-32573 GCA_026290005.1 Latrodectus geometricus
TATATATATATATATATATATATATATATATATATATATATATATATATATATATATTTATTTATTTATAAATACGTGTTGATCAAGATTCATTTGATGACTTTCAACAGATGATTACTCACAAATTATTTATTGAAGTAATTAAATTTCTTTATTTAGTAGAATCACTCATATAGGCATATTTTCCTAAGTTTTATTGAATGGATTATGAATCGATACAATCATTTAAATCAGAAGTTAGAATTAAATACTGTAACTTTTAAGATTTAAGAGTTAATTCGATGCAATAATAAAGAACATAATACTAATCGTATTCATAAAATAAAATTCAAGTCTTGCTTGTTAGTTTTTAAAAGTTAATTTTTTTGTTTCATTTCTCACTTTTTATTTTTGAACTAACTTAAAAAGAAAAAATGAAATGAAGAAAATTTGGGATCAAAAACGAAATGGAGAGACAAGTTTATTTATATTTAAAACATTGGATTCAATTATTTTTTAATATATAATAAACAGTAAACATGTTATTGTAATCAATAAACTGATAAATGCACACTATGTCTAAATAAATCAACTTAATTCACATCAACATTTTTTTTTTTTTTTTGGATAAATTACTTATTCTTTTAACACCTGCTTCCTAGCTATCCTGAAAAAATACTTTTATAAAACATGTATACAAACAGTAAGTGAAGTAAAAGAAATTTTGAATGCCTATCTACAAAGACTTGTATTAGATTCATTTTATGAATCTGACTCTAGTCCTGATGGGTGTGAATCTGACTCTAGTCCTGATGGGACGATCTAAAATTTTGCTTTAATATAGTCTTCAATATTCTACAATTTCTCATAAAATAAATATTTAAATTAATGGAAAGTATTAACTTTTATAAGGATTAATAACTTAAGTATATAAAAAAAATTCAAATTTCTCAATATCTAGAATATTCTTGTTTAATTTGCAGCATCATTTCTAACTTTTTTCCTGAATTCATTTAATTTTAAAATTTTACTTTATTAAAAGTGTGTTTACAAATAAAAATGACATTTATTAAATGCTTAAAAGTTCAAAATAATTTGGACGATTCTAATTACATAATCTGGTTCCAAGTGGTTTTATTTAACAAAAATTAAAAGATTTATACACATTAAATACAATTATATAATATATAACAACATTCTATGTTAAGGTAACTGTTTAAAACTGCTAATGACAAATCTATTTACAAATAAATAAACATTTCATAAATGTTTAACCAACAAGGTATAAATAATTTGTTTAATTTTAGTAAATCCAAAGAGCATTTGCTTAAAATACATTTTAATGATGTACTAATTATGTACATTGTACATATAATTAGTATATCACAACACAAAATTCCAGAAAAACAAAAATTATTAGTTATTTTTAAAAAATATCTATTTAAAATTTGCAAACATAGTAAATGCAAGTTATAAAAAATCAGGATAAATAATAATTGCAATTCATACTAATGAACAAATAAATGTACAAGAGATTATTAAGTGCAGGTATTTTATTTAACTGATAATATAAAATATAATGTTAAACTTCTACATTAAAAATGAAAATGATTAATGTTTTATTTACAATGAGAATCACTTAAGTATCACATTTAAAAGAACTAATGAAAATGAGGATGTCTCATTTGGGAAAAATGAATATAAATAAATGAAATATGTACATGAAATACCAAATCAAGCAAATTGAAAAAGTGAAGAGTTTTCTTTGAAATCCATATACATGTCTTCAAATGTCCACTGAGGAGACAATTCTAGAGACCTGTGATTTTGTGACAATTTTTGGCTTTCAACTTCCAAAGACTGGGCTTTGCAAGAATTCTCTTCAAAATTCATATACAAATCATCAAACATCCACTGTGAAGGCAATTCAGGAGAGTTTTCATTTGATGAGATTTCTTGGTTTGAGGAATAAGATGAGCCAGTTTCAACAGAAGCAATTCCTTCATTCTCATTGATATTACATTCAAATTTTCCATCAGACTCCCCGAAGATGAGTTTCTCGATTACATCTATGTCTTTAAAAAGATCATACTCGTTTGAGGTTTTCAAAGAACTTTCATCCATCATCTAAAATAACAAATAGATTCTATTGTAATGTGCACTTCAATGTGTAATAGAAAATTTCTCTGTAAACAAAATATGTTATGCAAAATTAATAGTCAAAAGTTTTTTCAATAATAAATACACAATAAACATCTTTTTTTAAAATATAAAATAACAAAGTGTTTATTAAAACAATTTATTAGCAGAAGAAAATGTTGACTATGCAGAAGCAGAGAAAATTATTTCTGGTTAATTTTTATCGACGAACCTAATATTCGTCCCATTCAAATAACTATAATTTATGTTAAGAAACAAATAGACTGAACAATAAAATTATTTAACCCATTAACAAAACTAATGGCAAAAGTTAAATAAAATATTGGTTCAAAACTACTTCAACATAAAAGTAGAAATGAACTAATCAAAATATTTCTTCAGCCCACTTATGTAACAAACAGCATCAATATCACATTTAAGTAAAGAAATGAATCATAGACATATTTTTCTGATAGCTATTCATTCAAAATATTTTCCAATGCATTTGACATTGACAAACTTTAATTTAAGAGACTGAGATAAGTACTTAAAAATATTTATCATCCAGCAAGATAGTAAAAAATTTGAAACATATGTAATTCTTTGACCACAGATAATTTAATGTTTGTCACTCAAAAGTTACAATCAAGCTAGCCTTGTGAGCAAAATATAACTTATGATTTAAAGTGGATTCTGAACGATAACAAATATCCATGCTCAAGGTAGGATTCAAACTTACTAACTGTTGTTCTGAAGGCAAGAGTGCTAACTATTAGGTAGCCTGACAGATAATTTAATAAACAAGGCACCAAGCTAATTTACAAGTATCCTGTTGCTGTTGTTACTTATGACACTATGTGAAGACAAGCAAACCTGTCAGGGACTGGGCAAATAAAGTCAGAAAGAACGCCTTCTGTTTACGAATAGAGCACCCCCATGAGGGTGGTATAATTTCCCTTGGTGATTAACAAGTTAATATGTGTCTAATTTCTAAATATTACCAGCATTTTCACATTTAAAAGGGTTATATTAATGCTAATTTTTAAAAAATTTAGTTTATGAATCACATATTACTTCTAAAAAGCTATTCAAGGACTGATAGATTTGCTTGTCTCTTTCTGACACTTGTTGAACAAAAGAATTAAATTGGGACCTGACTCAAAATGAATTTAGAATCACAACATACACATTAGATATGAGAATTGAATGTGTTGAACTAAAAGCCTCATTACCATTAAGCTTAGATTAGGCTAGCAAGATTGGTAATGTAATTTTGAGAGAGAAGAAAAACATTCATGTGTAAGATAATAACGAAATATTTTTTTAAAAAATTAAATGCTATTAAAAAAACATATTTCAATATATTTCCTTAAGTAGTGTATAAATTTATCAAATGATAAAAAGTTGTAAAGGGAAAAAAAAAAAAAAATCAAAGTTATATGCATACTTTTTTTGATTAAGAATAAATAATCTACATAAAATACACAAATTTTAACTGTTTTCTATAAAAATCAAATAAATCTAATTTTCTTCTATATTAAATAATTAGTCGGAATTAAAACAAAGAAACAAAATCACTAATAAAAACTGTTATGATCGTTATGTGTAGAACATTTTGATCATAAGCAAATTGAGACATTTTTGCTCAGAAAAATAGTACAAAGTTTTAGGTATAAAAGCAAATAAGCTACCTTTTATTAATAAGAAAATTCTTATATTCTTTGTTAAAGATATTTTTTTAAAAAAATTCCAAATACCTTGAGCAAAATAATGTGCACTGCTTAAAAAATAACTTTTTCACTTAATATATAATTTTAAATTGAATTATAAATTAATTCTTAAGTTTAAAAAATAGTGCTTTATCTTAAAGATTTGTGAAATAAATGCTAATAGTTAAGAATAATTTCATTAAAGCATTTCTTTTTAAATGTCTTAAGTCTTAAGCAAAATAACATGTTTCAAATATTTTTAACGTTTCAAACTTGAGACAAAATCTGAATCAATATTATTTATGCTAGAGTATGTGACAAAATCAAGTTCTACAGAAATGATTATCAAAACACATACTAAATATAAAACAAAATATATGACAACAAAAACATAAACAATTAATGCAAAAATTTTAAATCATGGTAGTCTTATAAAACCTAGAATTTTTGAGAAAGTATTTTTATGTGTGCTATTTTTATTACATATTTGAACAGATGAAATATTTAAGGATTTTCTTATCAATTAATATTCCTCACAAAATTAAAAAAGTAATTTTCAGATTAAATATTCCTCTTTTATATTTTACCTAAATAACTCATTCCATTTAATATACAAAATAACATCAAACTATGAGCTATAGGGAAAAAATGCCCAAATTAAATACAAATTTATAACAAAGAGATTATTAAATTGATTTTTATTTATTACTAGAAATCATATTTTAAATATATTTAAGATATTAATCTTCATATCAAATGACAGAAAAATTAACAATTTCATAGATATTGATAGTCTGATCATTTTAAATTTACATTAACTCAACATCAAAAAATATCAATTACAAAATTTGATATTGTTATCTTTGATGATTATCCATAATTCCAGCACACAATTTTAGTTAAGAGAATTCATTGAATATCATTTTAATTTCTTATTAGACCTTATTTTTAATATATATTAAAGAATTTAGATGTTAAAATATCAGTTTAATAATTAATATTCAAAATTTTCACAATTTCTTTCTAAGTTTACAATATTTCTATTTTTAGGATATAGCAGTAGAATACCTTATATCCAATTTTCAGCATCAATTTTAGAAATATCCTTATTATTTTTAAAAAATTTATTCCAAAAAAATATTTCACGTCAATTCCCTGATAAGATTTAAATTTTAAAACATTAATGATAAATATGTTTATCTCTTATATATAACTTGTTTTTACTTCAATATTGACACCACTATATACAAATCATGAATAAGAATTAATAAAAAATGTACACTAGAATGTTAAAAAGTAATATTAAAAAATAATAAATAAAATTGCAATTTATTTTTGAAATTAATCAGATTTTCTAGCAATTGACTTCATTTTCAGTGATAAGGAGAAATAATTAATACTCATTGATAGTTGATGCATTTAAAAGCAAAAAAAAAAAAAAAAATTACTTATTACAATCAATTTATTTCTCTAATATAAGTTATAATAATGTAATTATAAAAATCTTTTTAGTAAACACAAATTACTCTCCAATAATATAAGATTTTTCTAAAACAAGCATTAATTTAAAATAAATTAAACACGAGATGTGAGATTGGCTTTATTAAATCTAACATTTTATGTAGTTTAATACAGTTTCACCCCCCCCCCCAATGTTTTCCATTTCTATAAAAGGTGAAAAAAGTTATATTCTTCCAATACATTTTGATAATATAAAAAAAGAAAATATAATAGATTGTTTTAACATTTAAAAGTGTATAAACACACAAATTAAGCTTCTCTTTTTAGTTAATTATTTTTAATTTAAACTCTTTTCCAAATTAAGCCTCTTTGAATAAAGTCACAGTACAATAATATTATACCAATGTTTCTGAAAAGGCTTAAGCACTTTATTCTACATAATTATGACTGAATATATATTCATGTGTAGAAGATTTCAATAAAAATTATTTCATTAAAGGTATTTCTTTTTCAAGCTGAACATTAAAAAACACTATAAAAATTTTAGAATCTATCTAAACATTGTTATGAATTTAAATTTACCTTTCTTATTTAATGAATTATTAAACAGACATTTTATAGACTACCTGTATTTCATTAAACTATATTTTGGAAAATGCAAACAGAGCAAACTGCTATCACTGTTAAATAATACTGCACAGCAAATTACATGTAAATATTCCGTAAAATATTAAAGTTAATATATTTAACAATACATATGTTTGTGTAAAATAATGCAAATAAATAGTGAAGACAAATTCATAATAATAGATAACATTTAAGTAACCTAAGGTAAAATATTAGGAAATATTTCCATAATAGAAACTATATCAGCAAAGGTAAAGAGTACATCCAATTCTATTACAAGATTTCATATTTCATCTGGTAGCATTGTTCATTTTACAAATTTAATGTTTAATATTAGTTTTATTTGAACTTAAAGGTTTTATGAGATACAAAGCAATTATTCATTTAAAAAATATATTTAATTATATAATTTAAGATACAATCTTGAAATACAGATAGATATTTAACAAGCATCAATATATTTCTTCCCTCCAAAAGTATAGCTATATTTTGTAACACCATATAAGAGTAATTATTAATTTTTAATAAAATCATAATTATAAAATAAAATTTGGTACTCTTCCAGTTAAGAAGCCAACAAATCAATAGCCACAAAATTGTCAATAAATGCTGGGAAAATATTGCTTATTGAAATGTAAAATTGTCAACATAAATAACACTTCTCTAGATTTTATACTAGATTCTTTTTTTACAGTTGAGTGCACAAGTTTGGGATTTCATTGGTTCTGAATTTTTAGATTTGATTCTTGCTGCTTATCATTTCTTACTTACTTTTGCAATTTCTTTCTTGCTTACCATGAATTTCATTATTTAAAAATTACCTATTAAGAAGCCTGCTGTTGATGTTTTCCCAAACAAGAGGAATTTTATTAATATTTCAGTGCTTGTTTTTTGCTTAGTGATTTAAAGTAAATGATTTCTTCCTATTTGTTATCAAAAAAGAAAAGCATCCAAAATTAGATTTTTTAAAATATTTTTATCCCCATAAAAGGTCAAAAATGATTTATTATAAACTATACTTCTATTTTTATTTTTTTTATTTTTTGCACTTTTTTTAAATTTCACATTTGACTGTAATGTTAATAAATTATAATTGTCATATACATTTTAAAACTATATCAGTTTTTAAAATGAAACTATTTAAGCAAACCATATTTAAATATGCAGGTTCAAAAATGGTAAAAACATTTAAATATGGTAAAAAAAAAAAAAAAAAAAAAAAAAAAAAAAAAAAAAAAAAAAAAAAACATGTATTCTCGAAATCATTAATACTTACATTTTCGGTTATACTGGAAAAATCAAAGAGATCATTGGTTGTACAGTCTTCAAAGATTGGTGAGTTTTCAAGATCAAATGGTTTAGGAAATTCTGCAGTTGAAACCTTAAAAAAAGAATTGCACCCCATTAAGCATTTAGAAACATAATAAACTATTATATATTTTCATTATCATAATTATATTGCTGTACTTTCAAAAATAATACAACAATTAAAGTCAATAACTTTGAAGAGGAACTAAATGGAAAGATTGTAATTTTTTAATATAACTAAGATACACAAAAATGAAGAAATTTTTATAAAAGAAAGTATTACCTAATACAATAATTTAAAAAATTTAGATGTAAATTTTTTAATTATTTTACCATCCGCAGTTAAAATTTGAATTCCAATATTTATTTAAACCTGTCATATAACAAATATAAAAGATTTTATAAAGGGTATCAAGGAGAAGAAAAATGGACAATTGTAAATTATGAAATTGAAAAATTTATCACAGGTTAGAATTTACATAATTATATTGACTGTATACCTTCATAGATATATATTCATTTTATTTTTAAAAGTAAGTATAAATACTTTTATATACATTATTTTCTCTTCCTCTATATATAAATTCAGTATATACCTTTAATTGTAATGTATATAAAATGAATGTTTTGTAGATATCTTTTGGTACATTCTATTTGAAAAGTTTATTCCTAGTTAGATGAGTGCTATTATATACAAGGATTAAAAAAATCTTACTGTAGGTATTTTATTTATTTATTTTTTTTCTAGTTGAAAGAAATAAAGACACATTCAGCACAACTACAAGCTCCTTCACATAAAACTTCATACAGTAGGTTGACAACAAATGTCGTATGAGAACAAAAATCAGATTTTTGATCCTGTAATTTTTATTTGAATAAATATATAAACTTTTTAGAACTAAAATTTCTACAGTTTGCTAACCATAGTTTGATATTCATACTACTAAAATATAAAGAAATTATATATTTGAATTTCACAGCTGAGTATACTGTAATGATAATTGAATACAAAGAGAAAAATGCTTAGCAATTTTAATCAAAATATCTGGTAAAAAACATCAGTAAAAAATTTAGTACTCATTCTCTTTAATTGCCACTAAAACTCAAAAGGAATTAGAAGAGATTCAAAAATGTATTAGTCAAAATTGAAATGTAAAATATAATTAACAATAAAAATTTTAAAAAATTCTGTCATCATCAATTAAGAATTTTTTCTAAAAAAGTTACAAAAATTTATTTTCCAAAATTTTTTTATAATACATTGCTTGCAATAAAATAAGCATATTTGTTTCTCTTAAAAACAATTTATGCTAAGTTTTTTTTTTTTTTTTTTTTTTTTTTTTTTTTTATCATCTACCAAAGCAATATATAAAAAAATTATTGATAACTGCAGCAATTGGAATTATTTCAGCAGGGTTCTAGGAACTTTTGGGTAATATATAAAAATAATTAGTTACATACACTATGGAATACAATCATAATGTGCTGTGCAAAATAACTGGAATTTCTATTAATCTTTATGCTTATCTCCAAGAAACAAACTAGAAGTATGATGGCCCAGTGGTAACAATGTAATACAATGACATGCTACAAGCGCGAAATGCAATTATTACATTAAAGAAAGTTGACTTTATCTTTCACTTCTTTGGGGCCAGTAAAAAATGTATACACTTGATGAATACAAGGGAGGAAAGCTAAATAACTGATATCAAACTAACTGTCTGACAAGAATAAAAGAAAGTTTGTGTCCCAATGGCTATGGTCGAAGATGAGCAAAGGCCTTTTTTGACTGCTTGATAAAAATTCAGCTACTGATACTTCAATATGAGTTTATCTTCATTAAATTTTTTTTCAATAAATTGTTCAATAAGAAATTTAGCTTCCTGGAATTCATAAACAATAAAAAAATATGTAAGTACTTGCATTTTGCATCTAACATCATTAATGTGATAAAATATCCAAAATTTTACAAACATCAGGATGCATTGATTTACAAAATGTTACTCTTTAGATAAAAGTTCCCATCAGAAAACTCCAACAAGGCACTTATGTATTAACACCACTGCAGCCTTTTAAGTGGATTGAATTTCAAATAAATTTATTTATAATCAAAAAACTTCTTTTTAATATTATAAGAAAACTTTTCATAATTATTAAAATAAATTTTCTAACTATAGATTAAGTGCTACTTCGGCTTAAGTTTTAATACAAAATTAGGTGGTGTTAATACATAAGTACACAAGTACAGTAAAGAGAAAACTATGCGTTTTTCTCTTTACTCATCTGTTTAGCTGCTTCAATTTATATTTGAAAATAAAAAGCTTGTTAATAACTTTGCAACGATATTTTTCATATAAAGTCTAATTAGGCAGAGGTCTAGAATTTTAAGCAATTTCCAAATTACTATAAATAACTAAGCAAGATGGGAGTCAATTCCATTAAATACAAAATCAGAATCAGCTACCATTTGGAAATAACAAAGATAATTGGTACATAGTAATCATATCTACACAATCTTAAAAGAATATTCAATTTTAAGTAATTAAAGAAAATCAAAGAAGGATAGTATTTTTTACTGGCTAAATTATGGATCTTTATAACATTAGCAAATGATAATATTGATAATTTGACATAAAGTAAATTTTGAACTCAATTTTGCATTCTTTGCTTATGAGATCACATAAACTGCAAAAGAAAGAAATATGAGTTTATAAAATTATCACAAACTTTTATTTCAAGCATATTTACCTGTTCAAAAGTTCTGTCAAAGCTATCATCAGGATTGAGGATAGATGTAGCAACACCCACTTCTGCTGCAGAGAAATGTTAACAAACGATGCTTGTTTGAGAGTGTCTGCTACATTTTCTTCCTTCAAAGACTGAGGAGAGCTAACAGAATTTTCTAATTTGTTTCGAAGAAGCATATTTTCCTCTTCCAATTCCTTCTGCCTCCTTTCCATACTTTCATGATCAAGAAGTATTTTCATGTGCTAAAATGAATAAGCTTGAATACAGTTTTGAAATATATACACAATAAGATAAGTATCAAATTAAGTAACTAACTTATTTCTTTTGATTATTTTTAAGAATGAATCGCACAAGCTTATGAATCTACTTTTAGATTCTTTTAAATTATATCATAAGTAAAAGTTTTAAAATTTTTTTTAACTTTCATTTTTGAATTTTCATTTAAACTAAATTTTCTTTTACACTATATCACAAATAAAAGTTTTTTAAAAATTTTAGTAAAAGTTTCTTAAAACTTTTTAAAAAAGTTTAGAAAAACTTTTACTTATGAAGTAAAAGTTTTTTTAAAAAACTTTTTCTATATAAGTTTTTTCAGTTTAAAAGTAAAATTTTTTTTAAAACTTTTACTTTAAGTTACTTTAACTTTTACTTAAAGTTTAAATTTTCACTTAAAAGTTTTTTAAAGCTTTCACTTATGAATTTTTTATGATATAATTAAAAAGAAAATCACCAAACTTATTATAATCAAAATAAAAAAAAAATTTACAAGATGGAAGTTACTGAAATTTATATACATTGTTATTTACTTCAAATCATAAAACTACAAGCAAATGACAAAATTAAAGTAACGTCTCATCAATATAAAACACTAATAATAAACAACTAATAAAATCTCGACAAGGTATAAATAATAAAAGTTTGTAAGAATTGTTCCAATAAATGCAAGTATTCTTATTTCAATTTTATTTAATAAAATCTATGTTTCTGATAAAATAATGAGTGTATACAATATTAGAAAATGGTATGGTAGTATAGAATAATAAAAGTTATGTTTTATAATTTAAATAAAAATAGGTAACTTGAATTTTTTAAATGTGAAATACATTAAAATATTAAGAAAATGTTTGCTTCTTATTTAGCATGATTATTAGTATATATTTGGGAGCTTAATAATTTAGGACAGAATTTCTCACCTCGATTTGTAACTCCAACAATTGTTTTTCTAAGAGTTCTTTTCTTAATTTAGCTTTTTCTCGAGAAACTTGTGAAGAAATTCTATTCCTCATAATTCTATCTTTCTTTCTCATAAGCCTACATAAAAAAAATTATAAAATAGCAAACATTGTACACATAAAACTTTAAAATAATTATCTTACGTACACTACAACCTTTTCATTATTATGTTCTTATCTTATTAACAATTTCACTGATTTACTTTGAAGAATAATTTAAATATTCCAAAACTAGTATTACATACCTAATGCGTGCCTTTTCAGGAGCAACATTCTGCTTTTCATTATGATTTTTCACAGATTGATTTCTTAATTCATCACCTTCAGATGCTTGTTTCAAGTTCGTTTTATTAATATTTGATTGCAGATGACTAAAATGAAACGGCACTGCCGTTACAACAAGAAGACGTTGTACTGACATTTTATTAATATAAATACCAAACTAACGTGCGTTCGAAAATCAGAAACTTTCGTCGGAAAATTCGGTAAAATAGTACACCTCACATCAACACAATGAAACCAAATGGAGCTAAGAATGCACAACAAACGCAACTACATTTGCGTCATCCCATTTGTGTTTACGTCAGATATAGAATGATGAAATCATGCTGTCTGATTTCAAATGACGTCAAAATCGAAAAATGATGAAATATCGAAATAATTTACAGGATATACAAAAATTCAATTGATCAAAAGTAATGATCAACAATACGTATCATCATATAGAAAATATACTTGCACTTAAAAAAATAATTACAATTAATATAAGTAAAATACAAAAAGGGAAAGAATTCTTAAAATAAGTAAGCTGAAGTTTACCTCCTATCATTAATTTGTACATATAATCAAAATATAGAAAAGAATTTTTAAAGCAGATGTAAATAAATTAATTCCTTGGATTAAAAACAACTTTTTCTGTCAAACTATGAATTATTAGAACAATGGAAATGAATGACGTTCATATCAAATTTGTATAATCTTTGAAAATAGGAAACTATTTTTATACACTTTTATATATTTTTATATTTTTTTGTATTTGCGCTTATGATAAATAGATGATGGGAAAATGACTTAAATCTTTCTTTCTGTCTTCATAGATATTATGAGCTGTGAACATTTTACATTAATGTTTTCATTTTTGTTTCTTTGGTAAAAGTGTTTGATGAAATGATGTTTCACAATGAAATGCTATAAAATATTTGTTGCATATTATTTTTTATATGAAATAATCACTTATTTACGGCACATAGCTAAATGAATACACTAGAACCTCAGATATCCGAGCCCTAGAGATCCAAAATTCCAAATAATCTCAACAGTTTGAGAAGTGAAGGCAAAAAAATTAGATTTGGAAAAAAAAAAAGAAAAAAAAAAATAGCTACGATTCAAAAACTAAGTCAGTTTTTAATGACACATTACTTTCAGCAAACGTTTAAATACACAACTCTGTATTTTATAATGTAGAACTGAATTCGGTAATGTTTCATTGGCGTAACGAGCTGAATTGGTTTTATGATGTAATGTTGCATCAGTGACGTATGAACATTACACCAACTAGAGTTGATCGATAGGTGAAATATCTCCGTTGAGGCGTCTTCTTCATTATCCTTTTCGTTTTCTCTCACCCATGAAACGATGTCACTGTCATTCGAGTAGTCATTGTTACGGATTCTAATCCAATTTTGGAGACAATTTTCTTCAGAAATTTTGGGTTTGAAAGGTGTCAAATGCTATTTTTCGAAACATAAGATTAGGTCAAAGCATTTGCAACGATTTTTGAATTAAAGTTGGGACATTTCTGTCATATCCATGTACTTTAAAGCGCGTGGCTTCTCAGACTAGCCCGTCACCATTAGTAATAATTTATTAGTGGTTGCAGCTTTGCTACAAACCATGATTGTCAAACGTTCCTCATTCATTTTGAACCCTAGACCTGACGATTTTTCTTTAGAAGCTAAACTTTTGGTTGGAAGTGCTTTAAAATTGAGTTACCACTCATCCACGTAATACAACAGCAGGAGTGAAGTAGTTTTTTGTTGCAATCAACTTCTCAAACTTAGGTAAATATTTTGTGACAGTATCTGCGGATAAATTTTCTCAAGTAAGTGGCAACTGTCTAGCTCTATAGCTGCATTTCCAGAGATTGAATCCTCCGTTGCTGGCTGTAAATGCAGAAGCACCATTCATAGTCTTGTTCAGCTGCACTGCTTTTTCTTGAATGAATATCGCTGATGGGAACACTTTTTTGTTTTTTCTCGGTAAAGCACAAAAATATAGCTTCGTTGAGTTTGTCATGAACAGAAAATGTTAAATTGGGGACTAGTTCAATTGTTTTATCACGTTCATAGAACAGAAACATTCAGTCATATCTCGATTTTAATTCCAATCCGTGATGGTAGCCTTTTCGATACCTAATTCAACAGTCAATTTTGTAACAAGTTCTCTTATGTCCAGGTGCGTAAGCACTTCAAGTTTTTCTTTAACTTTACATACGCTGTGTTTACATGTTACCAACATTTTACAGCACAATTAATCTGCTATGAGCAGTTAATAAAAAATCACAATAGATGGAATAGTAGAAGATTGATCACCTTGTCCACAACACCATGCATCAGGAATTTGAGCAGACACTGGTTTACAATAAAAAAAAAAAAAAAAAAACTGTGCTGTATTTTTAGTTTGTTGCCATAGCAAGTGAACAAAGTCATGCTATAGAGTGTCGCATTATATAAACAAAGTACATCACATCTAGATGAATCGAAACATAGATGATATATAAAACACTCATGTTTTACCCGGTGGAAAATTGTTTTATTATTAATTAAAAAAAAGACCTTCTGATCACTATTTAGTTAATAATAATAAGAATTTAAATAGACCATCCAGATTCTAACTTTCCGAAATTCAAACAAGGCCCTCTCCATTTAGATCGGATTTTTCAGGTTCCAGTGTATAAAACAGACAGATAATATTCTTTCAATAGATAATTTTTCGTCTTCCTATGTCTCAAAGGAAATAACACAGAAAATTTGTGAGCAGAAGTAAGATATTTATTTATAAAAGTAAGAAATGCATCGTACATCTCCCGCAATTCAACAATACCTAAGAACAAACCTGTATGTCAAATAACATGGTACATCAATTACGGATATTAGGATCTTACATTGGGCCTAATTCTGAGAGATAAACTCTAGAAATTAAAAAAATGGTGTCGAAAGTACTGGACATTCTCCTGTATCACTGGACAAAGAGCTATGGCAGTTTTTATATTTTGAGTATATCTATAGTTAAAAATTGATAATCAAAGATATATAGTGTATGAAAAACACTAAAATCAGAAGCCAGTTTTCAGATTTTGATATTTTTGCATTGTTTCATTCAATTTGTTGTTAATTTGATGGCTTGTTTCTAAGAATGATTCTATATGGCCTAGATCTATATTGCATAATACACCTACGTTTGTACAGGTATCTAGAAAATGCAGTTCTATGTGTCAGAAAGAAAAAGTTTATGACAAATAATTTCAAAACTATTGAAATCTATCACTTATACGTAAAGAATATGGGAGCAAAACATAATGTAAAAGTTTTTACATAGGGCATGCAGGAAACACACGCACGAAAAAATGTTTAATCTATAACATCATGTATTTTAGTTCATTTTTATAGAGGGTGTTATTTCCATTCATTCTAATAAAATAAAACTATTTTCCTAGTTGTTATTTTTACTTCTAAAATAGAAAAATCAATGTTACTTCTAACTGTTCTTTACAATTTAAAACTCATGTTCAAGAAAAAGAATTGCAAATTTCTCTGTAAACGTGGGAATGAAATCGAGTTTATATTTAATTATGCCACTTGAACTAATGCCCTTTGTGTTGGCATTATGACTAGTGTGATCCAATTCAATTACTATCTCCCATTTATTAGGAATAAACTTGAATCTTTAAACAAGAATTGAAACAGATTAGATTTTCCATGAAAAATCAATAGATCCTGTTTGATATTTCACTATCTCATTTGACTTATTAATTATTGTGAATGGTCTCGATTTACTTTTTATGTTTCAACAAAACAAATGAAGAAATTCTGAAGGAGATATAAGAATCAAGTAAGGAATAAATAAAAATTTGAGATCTACAGTGCATGTATACTTATTTTTTTAAAAAATAATCATGGACAGTAAATTACAAAAAATAACGACTCATACAGCTTTAGCTAATATAAAATGTAATAAGTAAAAAGCAAATATATTTCCATAGAATAAAATGAGCAATTAAAAAGATAAAAACTATGTTACACTTTTATACAAAACAACGTTGCATTTTCATAAGTTATATGATGACACCATTACATAGGATTTATTAACAAGAAGAAATTTAAAATTAAAGCAAACGAAGGGAAAATAAATGGAAAGGGTACGTGAGAATTTTGCATTTGTATTCAAAGTTGATAGGATTTGACCATGTTTTTAGGCAGTGATCGACCACAACACATTCAACTCATCTCCATTCAGAATTCTTGAGAATGGCTTAGAATGGGAAACTTGCAAGTACAGCACAATTGAAAGTACTTGTATGAGAAAAATCTTCTGGAGAACTTAAGTTGGATTAATAAGTTACTTCACTAGCGCAAAGTCAACAAGTATTCATGTATTTCTCAAGCATTTATGAAAAATGAAATAGGATTTATCATTTCAATGATAGATCTATAAAAATGTTACTCATTATTCATTAAACCAAAAGTAGAACTAACTGTTGCAGTATATAATTTACAATGGAGACCAGGATCTTATTTCGGTAATGCAATGTCATTGCAGAAAGAATTCATTTATATATGCAAAGGTTAGTGCAATGTCTCTGCGGGGCTTTAGTGGTCTAGTTGGTTAGGGCGTTCATTTTGGTTTTCAGAAGGCGATGATCTCGAGCCCCAATCAGGGCCGGCGCTAGGGGTGGGCAAGCCGACCCCCTGCCCGGGGCGGCAACTTTAGGGGGTGGCAAATTAGCCCTAAAATTAAATTCCTCAAACTTTTAAGCATTTTCTCTTTCTAAAATAATTGAGTTTTGACCCCTGATATACTAAACTTTTTTTTTTAAATGAATCATATTTTTATGCATTAAGATATTTGGAATCAAACCCCTAACACCCTGTATATATACAGGGTGTTTTTTAAACATACAGCAAAAATTTGTTTCGAAGATACAGGGCGAACAAAATTTTTCACAATATAACAACATTTTATTACCAAAAATTACAGGTAAAGTTTTTTAATCTACAAGAACTGTTGAAAATAATGACCTCCAGCTAGAATAAGAATGCACCAGAAATGACTCTTTCCTTTTTTCTGCGCAACCCTAATTTTAATTTAGTGCCAAAAACATAAATTAATAAATTAGTATTTTTTTGCTAGTCAAAACTTCAACATTGCTGATGATTGCAATTTTTTTACTCGTTTTATTTTACCATTAATTGTGGAAAGGATTAAGGTTATCTCTTTTAATTTCTGTTATAAAGGAGCGGCATTTTACCTCTTTGCCCGGGGTGGCGAAGCTGCTAGCGCCGGCCCTGCCCCAATCCAAACAAAGATTCTTCATGTTTAGTAATGGCGGCTGGGGCACGTTAAATACGTCTTAGTCGCAATGTCCTCAATGTGAAATGTTATCTCTAGGGGTGGCAGGTGAAGTATCATGGAGTCATCTGCTTGGTTCTGGCTTCTAAGTTACGAAGAAACATGCTCTTCCCTATGCTTAAATTTTGGATATGAAAGTAATAAATTTAATTCGTGTTGTTTTCGAGAGAATATATCATGTATAAATGAAAAAAAATTTTTATACATGAAACTGTAATTTAAATAATTTAACAAAATATGGGAGGAATGTGCGATTTTGAACAATGGAAAAAAGGGAAAAAGATACATGAAACTCAACCGAACGTTGAAAACATCGATTGTTTTTCTTGACTCTTTTAATTTTATAAAGAAGTGGGACGTAGCAAAATATATACATATACATTATACATTTTGATAATTAATTTTAATTTATTATAAATAATGATATAAGGAATAAAAATTGCAGAAATCAATATTTAATTCTAGAATAATTATAAATCTTCATTAGTAAACAACGCGTTAACGTTTGTAACAAGTAATATACTGTAATTCAATTATACAAGTATAATTCAAGTAGCAATATTTCATGTAAAATAATGCAAGTAATATTTAAAAAAAATTTTTTAAAAGTATTTTCTACTCAGTTCAACGGAAAAAAAAATTTCTTATCTTTTTTTACATTTTGTATTGTTTACATGTGAAGCAAGGAATCTTGTTTATCTAGTTTGTTTATACTAGTACCGTTAATCTAGTTTGTTTATCATTATAATTATTTTATGCTTCAACGAGATTCGATTCAGAAACATAATTATTCTATGCTGACGCTCTCTAAACTTTGCCATTGTATCCTTTAATTTTCATTATTTTTTTTATGTTAAAAAATTCTCTCTATCTTACACATACATCTTTTCTATATCCGTCATTAATGTATTTCAAAATCACAAAACAGATGGCACCACTATCTAATAGTGTATTTTTCTGTCAAATAAAAACCAAATTAATTAAATTTAAAAAAGTTTTTCAAATAAATTAATTACATTTAATTTTTGAATTAAAATTTGAAAAAACTGTTTTAAAATCAAGTGTCTACCACTACAAGTTAAGAAAAATTATTTGAACTTGAGTGGATGAATTAAAAGAATTTTATTAACAACTGAAAATTTGAACAAAATATGCATAGAGAGTATGTTAACTATAATAGTACAGAAATTGAATAAAAAGTATTTGATTAAAAAACTTCCCATTTATTTTAATACAATTATTCGAAGTAATTGCTTTTCATTTAAACCATTATTAAAACTGTATCATAAAATAAGAGTTATATTCTTTCTATTTTATCATTATTTTTCATTTAAAATTGTGGGCTTCTATTTATGCACACACACATATACGTCAATTATTTAAACTTATCAATAAATTACGTTTTTATGAAAATGATAAACATTTTAAGATTAATGAATAATTTCAAAATTTAATGAAAACTTATGAACTTTAATGAAAATTAATTCTTATGATAATCTTATTTAAAAAAAAAAAAAAAAAAACCCTGCATCGCAGAATTTCTTCTTGATGGAGTTTAGTGCTGCCATCTATAAGCAATTTATAAATTATCTTCGTTTACAATATTTGATTGAAACTAGCAAACTTCATAAAATTTCCTAAGTAAGTGTAACTATGAATTAAAAAATATTCCAGTTTAACTTTTAATAAACATCCCTAAGATTATGGAAGACAAGGCGAATAATTAAACTTTAAGTGAACCATTTGTATTATGATTTAATAACTTTTCTTTCATTGGAAACTGTAAAAGACTTTGTTCAACTATCTTTAATAGAAGTTAGGTTTTAAGGTACTATGTCTTGGGTCATAGTTTAAAAATTCCTTTTCAAATGTCTTAAAAATCTTAAGAACATTTTATTCTTTTTCAACAATTTTACTATTAAATTTTTTAGGAAAATTATGAAAAATACAAAAATTTTAATTTTAAAAATTATAAAAAGTTTTTAGTAAACAACATTTAAAAAGAAAGAAGGAATATCTCACACTCAGATACAAATAATTATAGATTTTTAAGTAAAATATTTACTTAAAAATCTGTTTTTCTGTTTGATTTCTAGATATTCCTTTTAAAAAAATGACTAGTAAAGATGTCAAACTCCATTATTCTATATTTTTCCAATAATAATTGGGCTTCAATTTGTGTTTTATTATATTATGTCATCCCGCGAATAAACTATTATATACTGTAATTTATTTCGTCTAGAGTATATGCGTAGTGATGTAAACACAGTCATTATAAAGAACCAACTGTATCAATGAATCCCGAATATATTATTATAAGTCACGTGTCTGATTTGATCACGTGTCTGAAAAGGGCTACAGATTGAGCCGTGATTCAATATTCTTTCTATTGCATCGTCAATAAACAAAGCTAAAAATGACTAAATCATTTACTCACAATGTGTGTTTGAATAAGGACATCATCGCTGTTTCCAGTTTTCATTGGGAATCACTCTTAGAAATTATTGAAGCCATGAATTAATTATGTGTGATAGATTAGCATCGCACTTTTATGTGTCTAATATACTGAAAATTGAATTGCATGCCGCAGTAATATCATTGTTGTGTAATCAATGGACAAAGTTGATAGTTCTAATGTATTTCTAAGATATATTGGAATAATGGTATAGCGACATTCCATAATCAAATCTGAGAATCCCTATCGGCAATTACTGAAGCAACGAATTTTATATTGTTGTTTTTCATCTTGTCTAGTGTAGAATTTTATCAGCTCTAGAACTCTTGAAAACAATGAATGGAACTGCCAGGACCACTACAAGAGTACCAGTCACGAGCAGACGGAGTGCTCCAGATAGCCCAGACAAATTTTTTTTTCCAAATAGACTCAGTGTAAGTGAGGGTAGCATTAATTGCAAATGGACTAGTAGCCCCCTTTTACTCGGGACACCCCCCTCTTATTTAGAAGACATAAAGTTCATGGTAAAGGGTAAAAGGAACAACTTCTGTTAGTCAAGGCCTGGTGCTTTAGAGGGTATTGACTGAATTAGCACTGTAGCCTGTTAGTGTTAGCTAGGAAAAATGCAGTTGGTGGTCCTAGTAGAAAAATGCCAAGGGTGTCCCTAGCAGGAGTGACAAAACTCCCACCTTAACTTCATCTAGTCTTCTAAGGAACACCCCATTGCCAAGATAAAGCCAAATAGAATTTTATAGGTTTAATCAGAACTGCACATTGACTGATTATTTACTATTGGGAAAATCATTTCATGCATCTCAGTACAGTGTTAATGGACAAAAATGCGAATTGTAATTTATCTTCAATAAAACACTTGAAGTTTTCATTTATAATGACAGTTTTCATTTACACATATAATTATAGTTGTCTAATTTCTGATTCCACTGTACTCTAAGAGATATCTAAATTGATGAAAATTTGAGTCGTGTGCCTCATTATTCTCGCTGTTGTCTCGTCAAAGTACGAAACGAAAAATTCAAATTTACTTCTTGCAGAATATTGGAGTAATGAAACAATTATAATTTTTGCAGAAAATGATTCATGGCAAAATGAATTGTGTGAATTGTGATCGCCTTCAAGAAAATTCATGGCAGCCTACTACTTGTGAAAAGTACTCTCATAAGATAGTTTACTCGAAGGATACTAAAATGCCCTACAACGGCTTTTGGTTGTGCAAAAAATAAACTAAACTTACTGGGGAAGCTTACCGCTGATAGCTTCCATGGCCTCCGCAGCCTTGTGGATGGTGGCTTTCATGGCCTTGTGGAAGGACAGCCCTAGCTTTTTTTTATTTCAGTCCCAGTTGCACAACGAAATAGAGATGTTACGTTTCTGCTTTTTGTATGAACTTCTTCCAGGGTAAGTGCTTGGACTTGGAGGCTGCAGGTTGACTGCCTACTCGAGAAGCGAGTGTAAGGTTTGGAATGTCCGCTGCGTATGCCTACTCCCCATTTATTTTAAAGATAATCACAACACAAAGCCCGAATGAGTGATGAGACCCTCGCACAGAGAGTCACCATTACTTGTGCGGGCTGAAGTATTGTGACCTCTAGAGGGACTTTGAGGGAAGGTGGGCTGTATTCACGTGGATCGAGAGGAAAATTTAGAAAGCCTCTAGCATCCACCCTGAAATGACTGGTAACTCTACTGCTGTTACAGGGTGAGCAGCAGTCCACCCATTGACGATTGTCTTTAACATGGTTTTGCTGGATCTACCGTCTTCCTTGAGAACCAAAGAATTCGTTTCTCCAGCTTGTCAATGTAACTTGGAGATGGTGGTCACGCGGTTTGTGGTTACCAGCCACGTAGATGCAAAGTTCGCACTGACACGGGTGGCACGTATTCGCGAACCATGTAGGAACCAACGAGCATCTATACACTTCTTCGCTTTCAACAAAAGTTCTTGTAAATTGGAGTTGAACACTGCACTCGATGGTAAGTTAGATGCAACTATAATGCGTTAGTCATCCAAGGAACCATGATTGTGGCAGGCTAACACTGTGAGTGCAAGCTTCCAGAAGAAGCTAGTTTTTTAAAAAAATCTCTGGAGAAAATTTTTTCCGTCTCATACAATGTACTAAACTTCATGAGATGCCGGTCAACAGCTATCACGAATTCCAGGCTTCTGCTGTCTGTGTTATGTTTATTATTGTCACTATCGATATAGGGTACGTGCTTGGAAGTTTTCTAGGTTTCTTCTTCCTGACACATTAGATCTCTCTATTTGTGAAAAATCCTTCTGGGTTTAGTTTGCTTGTCGCTCAATGATCTATTCCCACTTCAGGCATGGATCATTGAGGGGCAATCAACAAGAGATTCAACAGTCAACAGTTCGTGGGATTCGATCCCATGAACTGTTGAACTGAAAGCCAGAACATTCCCTCCTGGGATTAAATTTTCACGGTGGGTGTTAAAATGCATTAAAACAGCATTAAGTCGTTCTGCTGCCCACTACTAGGCGTCAAAAAATTCGCGGTTATTCATGAAATTTTGAAATAACTTTGGATGCCGCTTGAATACAAAACAAAATATTAATGCTATTTAGTTTTACTCATCAAGCTTTTAGTTATTTTTGCAGAAGAATTTACAGATCTGAAAGATTAAAAAGAAGCATTACTTAATATTGATTCATCATGTACCAACTAAAATCCTTATGACATCATTTATTCATTAGACACTGAGAAGGCAGATAAAAGACGAGATTGCAGGGGGGAGGGTGAGTGTTATTATTCCTCCCCATTCAGGAGCGGATGTAGCCAAGCGAAGAGGACAGGTGTCCACGGAAAGGAATGAGCCTGGCGTGAATTCAATTGATCTGCTCCTGCGTTTCTGTGACAACTAAACAGCTGCCCCCTATTATCTTCTCCTGTTTTTCTCCTGTAAA
This sequence comes from Latrodectus geometricus, assembly GCA_026290005.1. NCBI lineage: Eukaryota > Metazoa > Arthropoda > Arachnida > Araneae > Theridiidae > Latrodectus > Latrodectus geometricus. Next base: position 28,352 of record JAPDSC010023748.1, read on the forward strand.
TCACTAATAAATGAATGGAAGCGTGTGTCCCCCTGACCTTAATACTGCCAGGAAATTGTACACATGCACCGTCCGCAGTTAATGAAGCGAAAAAGTGAAAGCTGGACGTCTCTTTCAAAACGGTGAATTTGGAAAAAAATAAAAAATTGAAAATCTACATATTCGCGATGAATTGATGTTAAATTTAAACTAATGTTAGGGAAACGTTAAATTATAGTGGAAATAACTTTTAAATATGGAGTTTAGCGATTGCAAACCGTGTCCAACGATTTATTTCTGTAGCTATATATATAAATATGGACATACATAATATTAAACTCCGAGTAAGCGATGAACTTAACATTTAGAACCCTACGGAACATTTAGAGGGATTAGGATATTTCAACATGAGTTTTTTTACAGCATCAAGTATCGAACCCACTACCTTTCTGATAAGATCAATATTATGATATTCTTCCCGATATTCTTCCTTTTCTTACCAGGTTACCTACCACACCTTAATATAGAGTTATTAAAACAGAAAATGTAAATATTAAGTGGATTTAATGCTATGTCGTTTTTTTAATAAACTCGTTTTCGATTATTTCTAACGAATGATGTCTGTAGAAATGCAATCAATCTTATTTTATGAACAAGGTAGAGTAAGAAAATGGTCTAAATACTGGCATAAATTTCTCCAGATTTTAATGACACTCTAATGGAGAGTTATTAGAGTTGAATGAGTTGTGTTAATTATTATTATCATATCATACTTGTCTTTTGCGGCATCAGACATCATAAGCAACAAATATTTGGATACTAAAATAGTGCTTTTAACCATTATGTTATAATGAACTGCCCTCAATTTTAATGACAATCTTGATTTGAACTTGAGACCTTCGTTTTCGTAGAACACAACTCCAAGTCTAACCCCCATCCTTGAAGATCACTTTTTGTGTATCTTGGCGTAGAATAGGGCCATGAATAGTGAGTGAAAGGCGTATTGCTCTTGTCTGGTAGTTTACAGGCTTGAAACTCCCACTTAAGTAATGACCATCATACTGAGTTGATCTATGGATGTTAAATAATCTTAGAGTAATTTTGCTACATTGGTGAGGAGATTTGGAGAAAGGGATGACAAATCAGACGTTGACTTCGTCACTTGACCGTGATTCTAACCATTCGATTTTATTTTTTTAATTGGCTATGTGTTAGATAATGTTGTTGTTGCTTATGATGAGACTTGGCAACGCCAAGCCCTCCCGTCAGAGACTAGGGGAATAAAGTCAGAGAGTGAGCGTCTTCCGTTTTTGAATAGAGCAGCCTCATACGAAGGTGGAAGTATGACTTTTGGCTCATAGATGGCAGCACCATCGGAATATTCCAATTTCAGAGATTGAAACCAGGGAAGTCTCGTAGTCTGGCTCCAACCATTGCGACCCGACAGATTTTACGTGGCTCATTCGCTATTAATGAACAAGACGGATCTTCGGTTAAGATGGGATTCGAACTCATCACCTTTTGGTAACGAGAACGAGGCACTAACTAACCAAGCCACCGAGGCCTCGTGTTAGATAATTATCATAAGTAGGTTTCGTTTACTTCATTATTCGGTGTATGGTGAATTTTTTAACTCGAAACTCAGTTTAACCTTTACTTAAGGCTTATTATCAACCCTTACTTAATAGGGATTCCCATACAACCAAGACCGAGATATGAATTAAACATATGAACTGTTGAACTAAAGATCAAAACGCTAACCATTCAGCTGTGAAGTTTTACTATCGTCTGCAAGTAATTGAAAACAATTTTTTGGGAACTTTAAAAAAACTATTTCTTTAACCTTAGATAAATTTCTTAAATTTTATCAAACTTTTTTTTTTATTAAATCCATGCAACTGAATTCTGATGTTTGAAACAAAATTAGCATGCTCTCAGCAAATCTCCTTTGGCAATTATCATTTGCAGAAATTTATTTTACATAATAAAATCAATAAATTTGAGGTACATTTTAATATTAATTATGATTTCTTGTATTTAATGATATGTGCATTTAAGAAAAAGCAAATAAATTGTTCTTGGCAGCATCGAAAATTTGCTAGCAAAACTTATCGATCCTCGTAAAAGTTATAATTTTTTAGCATACAATGACAACTTTAAGTGGTTTATGATTTACTAAAAAACAAATGTTGCTATAATATAGACCTATTTTTCCATTTATTTATGTGTCTATAAGCCAATTGCATCTATGAAGTAAAACGGAACTAGAAAAATCCTTTAAAACTTACAAATATATCGTCAAAAAAGTCAAAATCCAGGTAATATGTCTTTAAAAAATCCATCAAATCCTTATAATCATAATCAGAAGTTCATCAAGTTATTTGCTATTAAATATCGCATCAGTCCCTTATTATTTATTATAAAAATATATTTAACTCAATAAAAGAGTAATATCTTGTTTAAATGAAGTGAAGCGAAAACATTTCATACAAGTTTACCAGTTTCTTTCTTATAATAACTTCTGTCAGAAATACTTTTTATTCTTTTATAATCTGCTGCTGTTTTCTCCTTAATAGCGGAATACATTAATCAATTCTTTCTTATCACACACATCTAAAATTAATTAACAAAACGAATGAGTAATTCAAGAAGCTAATAACACTTGAATGAAAATATTCTTGAAACAAAAACTTGTTTCCACCGTGCAATTGCATCTTCGCAGAAATAATTTCGTTCCATCATCGCAGTTGTTATTATAAAATACATCTTTATCAACGTGATCAAATGTGGTTGCACTTTAACAGCCAAGAATATTTTTAAAAAAGGCCAAGCATTTGATATTTAATAGTTTTTGCCTTTTATAATTGGCACCATAACGAGAAACGAATGCTTACAATAACTGGAACTGGATTTAAAATCGCCAATTCTGAGACCACATTGTTCGAAAGGTCAAGTTAGAATACCGAGAAAATAGAATTCTTCGTTCGTTAATAAATATTGATGTATATATATTCGAGCTTGTTTTACGAGATATATTTAAATTATATATTTCAGCAGGTGTTTTGTTTCGATGGGAAGGTGTTATTTGCTTAAGTTGTGGTTTATATTTTTAACCTCGAGTATAATAACACAGATAAAACCGGAAATATTTTGGCGAAATAAAAAACATTAGAGTGCAACAGACAAAGAGCGCCAAACATTGTTTTAGATTATAGTTGACGAATTGCCACAACAAGAGTAATATAATTCGAAGTATTATAACCACAAGAATTTATGTCTTTGGTTGTCACAATATTGTAATTTTTTTCATGCTTTTGATTTACAATACCATTGGAAATATCTTTTTCTTTCAGGTTCTATGAAATATCTCTCGTTAAAAGGAGGCTCGCACAGAATTCTTTATTATTATTATTATTATTATTATTTGCCTCATCCAGTTATTTTCATGTTTTACAAATTATTTTTACTGCTAAAACTTTCATTACGTATGTTTCATACCTGCACATAATGTGAGCAATACATAATTAAAAATTTTAAAAAATTTAAAGAATCTTTTACTTTTGTTATATTATAAAAAAATATGTAAATAATATTGTATAATTTTATACATTATAAAAAAAAAATTTTTTTTTCACTTTTCAATATTTTATTAGGGAACTACTTTGATATATCCCCAAATAGGAAATTTGGCGACTTTTTTTTTCGCCAAGCCAAATACCTGTTTTTGGAGGCTTTTTTTCTCGCCAAGATGGATTCTCGCTAAATACAAATAATTAATAACAAAAAACTTTTATAAAAAAACACAAAAAATGGTGCAAAATACAAGAAAATACTAAATTTGACAACAGCAAAAACCTAAATTGGCAACACCAAAATAAGAAACAGCAACCCTAAAAAGTCCGTAGGGAGTGCCAGATTTGGTGCTTAATTTTTGGGAGGGGCGGTATATCAAAGTTGTTCCTTTATTAGTAATAAAGCACATAACGTATGGAATAAATTATCTTTAATATTTTTTGATACGTCCATGAAAATATGAGTAGAAAATGTTAAAAGCCAAAATTTTTCAAATTATAATGTTTTACAAAAATTAATATTTTAGATTAGAAATTTTGTTTTAATAAAGTTTCAATTCAAAATGTAGTAATGTATTTCTAGGTTAAATTAGGTTTGGTTATTGCAATGCGTTTCCGAATATTTATTTCTTCAGACCAAAGCTAGTGATTAATACAGTTAAATACTTCAT
>JAPDSC010023774.1:0-66339 GCA_026290005.1 Latrodectus geometricus
GTGTGTGTGTGTGTGTGTGTGTGTGTGTGTGTGTGTGTGTGTGTGTGCTCGATCTCTCACTGTTCCATTTATATTCTGTTAGAAGTAACACTATTTTAAGCTTTAAATTCTAAGTGGAAAAGAGGTTGAACATCGTTTCGAATAATGCAAGAGTCAAATGCATTTATCAAAATAAAAAATACGAGTTTTTTCATAAGTTATAAATTTTCATATGTAATTATATTTAATGATTTAAAATGTCTTTTTCGATTATGTTGCTGGATCACGTCAGCATTTTTATTTAAAAGTAGTCCCTGTCCAATTTTTAAGTTGTTTTTCAAGAAGAATGGGTATTAAATCTTTGTAAATTGAATATTATATAATTTTCGATTGATTTTTCCAACTGAGAATAACTTAAACTGGTGATTTTAAAATTTAATTTTTTTTTTAAATTTTAAGAATTGACTTGGCTAATTTCTCAAATTTTGTTAAAATTTATATTTTTTCTGCTAAAAATGCAAAGTATTTAAAAAGATAATTTTAGATCAAGATTGGTCACTTTTCTGAATTTTGAGCTACTTTTAACTTTTTGTCTTGTGATCATTTTCAGAGACGACCGGGTGTTAAACAAGTACATTTTTGGTATGCGGATTATAAAAATTAGTATCGGCTATCATCCCAAAATATCTTTGCGATCTGCCGGTTAAAAACGCGCTACCCTTAATGACTGCTTTAAATTAACAACTGTAAGAAGCATTCAACAAGGAGTTGATATTGCTGAATAGAATTTGTCTGCATTTTAAATAAATACATAAATTATCTATGTCACTAATACCCGCTTCCGAGATGAGAATCGAATATATGAACATGAAATGAAAACCGCGGTATTCCGTGGTCCCAGAATCGAGGTATTGAAATTAAGAGCTTATTTCTAATCATGTATTGAGTAACAAAACAGTATCTATTACATGGTTTTATGTTACATATAGTCCTTTGTATAATAAAATGGTGAATAACATTATATGATTCATTATACATGAAATTATATAGAAAGTCCCACATTCAGCTTAAATTGAATACAAAGAAGAAAATTAATAATAGAAATTAAAAAGAAAAAACACCCTTTTCGTCACGTTCCAGCATGGTGTGAGAGCGTATTAATGCACGCAGCATATTCTAAGTGAATTAAATATTGTGTGATTGAACGTAGACTCTTCGAAGGAAATATAGTTAATAAATGAATATATGAATAATATATAAATCATTATTGCATATAAATTTAAAAGTATGCAAAATAATGTTAAAACCAATATCTGTATAAAAACGTTTGTGAAAATTCAAGTAATATAGAGTTGAGATTTATACATGGCGTACAATTAATGGAGGAATTGAAATGTAACTAAATAAATGTGAATGTGATCATGTAATAATGTTGTTATAAAAAATTTAGGTAATCTATAGGATATATTATAGTATGAGAATTTTAATACGCATTAATTTGAAATAAAAAAAGCTGTTGTTTTATTGTGCCAGCTAGGCTGGCAGTATAGGGTTATTACTATTCCAAATGAACCGTAATTTGGTGTGGAGTCCGACTTTCTCAGTATACACATGCCATAGATACCCGTTTACAGGGTAGTCAACCATTCACAACCAATATATATATACAAGGAAAGGACAAAGACAGGAGAGAGAGAGAGAGAGAGAGAGTACATACATGCCCGGGTACATACGAACCCAGGACCTCCTTATCCTCAGTCAGGCACGCTGACTACTATGTGTGGGCGGCTATAAGAAAGGTAATAATTTTTTATAAAACTACGAAAACGAATGTACTACAGCCTTTGACACAAATTTTAGTTAAAAGTAACAAGTTATAAGCTGAAATTACTTGTCTCTAATAAAATATAGAAGTTATAAGGCAACTGAATTCTTGATAAATATTAAACAAATAAAAAAGCATACAAAAATCTAGTTTGTAAAAAAAATTCTTGAATAAAATAAATTCAATAAAAAAAAGTAAGTTCATAAACTTCACCATAACATGAAACACTTGCTTAAAAATAGGAAAGATATATAAAAAGAAATTTTTAATCTACACTAACTGATTATTCAGGCTAAATACAAATATAAAAAAAATTGAGTATAAATTAAGCAACATGTCTCGACTCTCCTGAAGCTTTAGAGCAAAATTTTATAAAAATTCCTTACGTTTAATAGAATAATTTGATGCAATTATGATTTAGAAGCAGGGACCAAGCAGAAGACCGCCAGATTTCACCTGCCATTCCTAGAGGTATAATTTCACATGGAGGATATTGTGACCACAACCTATTTAACGTGCGCCAGCCACCATTAGCGAACGCAATGGACCCTCTGTTAGGTAGGGTAGGGATTCGAACACACTACTTCTTGATAACAAGAACGATGCTTTTTTTTTTTTTTTTTTTTTTTTTTTAATCAAACAAGCTATCGTGGCTCTTAGTTTTAATACCACTTATTAATACATAAAAAATAGTACATACACTACATAAAAGTAAAAAACATACATTACTTAAAAGTTTTCATGTAATATTTAATAAATAGTTAAGGCTAATCATCGCTACGAAAATTGACAAGTCAAAAGTAAAAACATAAATAAAAATAGCATTGTTAAGAAAAGCTTTAATTAAAAATTTTAAATTATTAACAAAACTACCAAAATCGGAATGAATTTTATAGAATTTTAAAGTTTGTCCAATAATATTTGCAAAATTTCTTTTGGTGGTATTAAAATTCAACTGAAATTATTTTAGTTTAGAATTTAAAAATATTTAATTTATCGAAAAGTTCGTATTTGAAATGAAAGTCATTTATTTTAATATCTACGCGCCTCAAAAGTTTACGTCAAATTCAATAACATTTGTTTCTTTCTCTTACTCACATAACCTTTTTGATGTACAAATAAATTTTGAAATGTGCTGATATTACATTTTATTTCTTACAAGCTAACATAATTAAAGTATTTCAAGAATATGAGGACTAAGCATAACTGAAGTCATATGCCTTTTGATTTATATTATTTTAAGAATGATAAAAATATTCTAAACCTTCAATTATTTGTAACATTTGATGAAACTTATAACCTTAAAATATGCTCTCAATATCTCATTTATCTAAGTTTAAAAAGCTACGTTTGGCACCTCAAAATATTATTCTCAATAATTTACAAATTTAAATTGCATACAATATGGCATAAAAATAAATATACAACAACGGTTTTTTAAATATTAATTTATTATGTTTAAAAAGGTCCCTTCCCCTTTTTTTCATATATATTTCGGATTCTATTCTTATCTTCGAATTTAGATCTGAAGTTGCAATTTCAATTTTTAGTTCATTAAAGATTTAAAGAATTTTTTTTATGCAAACATCAGATGTTCTTTTTACAGAGATCTTTTCATAGACAGCGGATCACAATTCACATATAGCAAAGATTTAATCATGAGAAACTCTCAAGTACACACCTTGAAATACCTACACGCAAAAAAACATAAACGCAACACTATTGTGGTTCAACAACCAATGGGATCTAAACACAGGAACCATTCACTTCAAAAAGCCAGGTCCCATCAGCTTTTCCAAAACCAAAGACAAAATCTATGGCCAAAGATTTCAAAAATTCAACCTCAGATAGGTTCATTTGACCTGCAGTGTCATACGCGCAAGCAGCTAGACCTTCCTCCTCCCACCCCTTAATGTGAATTTAATTCTATTCTTCCTAATCTTACTCCTGCAAGTGATTTTTCAGATTTACTGACTCTTGTATCAGAAATAAAATCATTTTTAATGGCATTCCCATTAAAGAGCTTCTCACAGAGCTACAGAAAATCAAATCACCTATAGATAAGTCATTGAAGCTCACATATTTTCAATCTATTAATAATTAAATTTAATAGTTTTTAAAGTTTCTAATAGATATGTAAGTAAAAAATAATAATTTTTTTTAGCATTCTTAACTGTGTTTTAGAATTTCACTTTAACCACGCCCATTAATCCAATAATATGTCAGTTTATTACAGCTTTACTTAAACAAATTCGCTTAAAACAGCAGAAAAGGGTAGGGATCCATCGGACCCAGATACCTCAATTCGTATTTAGTTAATAATTGACACATTTGTTAAAATCAAATTACAATAAAAAGGATCTTATGTTGTTAAAATCTTTTTTTTTTTTTTTTTTTTTTTACATAATTAAACATCATGAGTTCTTTTAGAAGCCTATAAGATATAAATAAGAATAATAAAAAATAATATCGGCTATCTTTGGAGTCTTTAGATTAAGAAATAATAAATTCCCTCATATAATTTATGAATGATTTTTTAAAAAAAAAATAACATAAATCAAAAACTAATAATGAATAGCAATTTAATATTTTATTATCTTTTCCATAGATAAATCGGAAGAAAAGCCATACTCAACATACTTAAGAACATTTTAACTAATAATTACTATGTCCAAAAAGATATTTCCGACGACCCTATAATCAATTATTCTTTTCATTGAAACAAGACTTCAACCTCGTTATCTAAAACCCTGTTGAAGTTACGCCTACTATTATAGCCTTAATATTATTAAAACAAAATTTTCAGAATCAAATTACCTTCAAATTCCTCCCACGCAGAAAGTAACAACCATACTCTGATTACATCACAGCACGCAAAGCTCTCATTCGAAATATTCTTTTTTAGTTTTGAATACAATTAGAAATTCGAAGAAAATGTTGCGTGTTGTCAGGACGCGTGATATTTAAGTGGCTCAAGTTTCAGATGATAGAAATTTCTGCATTAACAAAAAATTTATTTTAATTAAACGTGAAGCAAAAGTCGAGTAATATTTTAAGCACAATTTCCAAAGAAATCATGAGATAAGAGACAGATTCATTAAATTGCAAATTTTTGACTTAAATTTAATGCTGTGTGGGATTTTTGCAAGCGACAGATAATTTAATTTGTGCCTAGTTTAAAGATAACCACTAACTTCAAATATCTACGACTGAGGTGAGAATCGAATTTTTTAACATATGAACTGAAACTTGTTTTAACAGAAATAGTAAAAGAAATTACACAACAGGTCAATAACTGATGTCTAAGCACCACGCAATAGGTTCAAATTTCCTAGTGGATGGCTTAAATTTGGTTTAATACTGAAGCCAATATAAAAGTTATAATAATATAAGATATGCGTTCGTATAATAAACAAAATTTATAATCATGCGATAGATTTTTAGTGAATTTATTTCTAGGTGATAAATTTTGAATCTTCCGTCTTATAAATTTTTTTTTCTCCTGTTTCTATGTTAAAATAACATGAAGGGATTTTACATTTAAATTTTACGTTTTATTTTAATTATCCCTAAATTGAATTACGAGAAATAATTTAAAGTAGAGCTCACCGTGACCTAATGGTAAGTCATCAACACTCTTCCGAGCAAAAAGTCCGCGATTCGACCTTAGTTTCTGTTGAACATCGGGAGATGGATGTTGCGGCCTTCTCCATATTTACGGGTCCTTTGGTTTTCCTTTTTATGCGACACATGAATACAGTGCATTTTCAATGAAAAGTCCTCCATGAAGACAATTTAACGGGGTGGATTTTTAAACGTCTTACAGCCATTAGGCGATTTCAAATAATTTAAATTCGGCTAGTTTAGGATATTCTTTCGAGTAAAAGATCCTGGAATTCGACTCCAGACAATGTTTATCGATGAGATGGATGGTGCACTTCTTTTGCTTGCAAGTCTATTGGGGTAATTTCCAGGGTTTCCCCCTTTAAATACTGTTCACTATCTATGAAATGTTACCCTGAAAGGTGAGAGGAATTTCGCGATGGACAGTAAAATCCCTTGCAACATCAAGCAGTCAGGCAATTCCACTAACTTTTGTCAAAATAATTAAAAACAAATCATAAGAAAAAAAAATTTATCTGTACATCAAGAAAAGTATGTATAAATCTAAAACTAAAATAGTAAAACATAAGATTCGAATAAAAAAGTAAAATACATTCAAATGTACTAAAAATAAGCAAATTAAATATTAAAAAATAATAAATACAAGTGAATTGAAAAAAAAATATTCATTTAATTTACAACATATTTAAGTTGTTTTCTAATTCATTCTCAATATTAGACTTAAAAAAGATAAGAAACTCCTATTAAATATATTCCGACTAGAATGTTGAATCATAATCAGAAATTCCAATTTTGGGAAAGACTAGTTAGTTTGTTTACCTAATATCACTTTTCATATCCAAGACTTATTATATATATTGTAGGTCCAAGCAGGATCTACAATTTCAAATTGATTTTGAATTTTATAAACAGCCACATTCAAGCATTACAATGTTGGTATTGAAATTAATGGGCTTTAAAATTTGATGCCAGAGCGCGGTACATCATTTCTCAATTCTCTAAAATAGGAATGTATAAAAGTATTTATGAATTTACTTTCCATCCTCTAGAAATTTCTCAAAAATATTTTCACAAAAAAAAAAAAAAAAAAAAAAAAAAAAAACAATTTTAGAAATTAGTTTTTGCGTCATACATACAAATGGTTTAAGGAAAGCTCAAAATTTTAGAGAATTAAATTCTGTACATTAAGAAATCGTTTTTCTCCAATTTGAAAACATAATTAATGAATTAATCCATTGGGATTCGCGTTGTGAAGTTAATCCCAAATTAACCCAAGAATTAAATTTGCTACCATTCATGAAGTAAAATGTTGACAACCCTAAATTGAGTTTAGAAGAAATCGATAGAGAGAGTTTCGTAAAAACAGTATTACACGATGGAAAGTGTTTTCAGTTGTTGAATATTTTCCAGGCCGTGAATTATCTCATTTTGGTGATAAAAATTGGTTCCCTAAATCATGTGATTTAATATTAATGCTTTTTTATGCAAACAAGCCCACAAGTATGCGAGTAGGGGAGGAATTCAAAGCTGCATGAGCTAAATTCTGCCACATTCATACAAAATGAAAATTTTCGATAAAAGATTGAGCATGAGCCAGAAACCCCAGTTGCTCTGTATTAATCCATACATAATTCTATCCGGAGTTCATCACGACTTAATAAAAAAATTTAAAGAGAAAAAAACTATTTAATTCAAATCTTGCTAATGTTAATTTTGGGTCATTGTTTATAATGATTTTATACTGCGTTTGTTCAGTTTACATAAAATTTTTAGAAATGTCAGTTAAACATCGCCAACCTAAAACATTTGCAGTTTTAATGTACTTAATAAAACAAATGCTCTACATATATCAGTTGCTAATTCAAAAATTGACAAACAAAAAGTAAAAATAACAAGAATTATATTAGGCGAGGAGGAAAACTTTAAAATTTACTGTTATTTATAGCAAAGCTAATGCATGATTATAAACAAAATAAATATACGTATTACGTTCCTATTAATAAAGAGAAGAAAATCAATTTCTAAAGAATAAAAAATCGAACTTAAGTTAAAATAATTAACATTAAGTAAATTTTATGTAAGAACTTTCATATTATATGACCTTTAAAAATAAAAATATTGTAATTCAGTATGTTTGCGAAGCTAACGAGTCATGGCCTTATTTAAAGATGTTGCAATGGCGGAAGTAATCATGATCTTCCTACTTCTGGCAAAGCTCCCAAAAGGCAGAAAATTTATGAATGGTAGTACAAAATGAGAAAGAAATCTAAAAGGCCAATGGCTTGCATGGCGCCGAAAAACTTCTCACGAGTCAACAAACTTATTTACCGTCTTCAACTATTTCAATAGAATTATGTTTAATAGAAACAGAGTTATAAACAATAAATTATAATTAACACAAGTATTCATTCACTAGAGGGAATTTAAAACAAGAGATGTTTAAAAAAAGTAGATAAATAAAATTATAAAATGCAATAAAGATAAAAGTTCAAAATTTTGTTTGAGCAAAAATTTTTTAATTTGATAAGCAGTGTTTTGTAAAAAAATTATAAAAACATACATTTAGATTCTTTTTTTAAATAGTGTATTATAAATCGAGTCCAGATTTTTTATCCCTATTTGTTTAGTTTAATGATTGCAATCAAGCACATTTATCTCCTGCAATTACAAAAGCAATAAGAAAACAATTATTTTACTTTCAGAATCAATTTCTTAAAAATTATCTGTGATGAAATCACACATAATTTTTTGTAAGTCAACAAACTATTATAATATATACTAACACAGGACCAAAGTTTCTAGTGGAAAACATGTGCCAAGCGTTCAGAATATATAGTGTTGGATGTTAAATAGTGTTAAAAATAGTAAAATAACAATATTTAACTATTTTTTTTAACAATATTTAATATTTATTTAACTTTGTCCAAAACATCATTTCCCATCTTTATAATTGCATATTAACCTGTTTAAAACAAATCAAATATTAGAATGCTAAAAAAAAAAAAAAAAAAAAAAAAAAAAAAATTTACTATTAATTACTAAGTTATTACATATTGAATCTGAAACTACTATCTGCATTCTCCCTTGGCAGCGTATTGGGAAAAGTGTAAGCAATGTTTGCTCCAATATTTTTAACATCCATAAACAGTATTTTATTATTTAATAATATAAACAATTTAAAATAATATTTTTGTCAATTATTAAAAAAAGTAAATATTGTATCTTTTAATAAAAAGTACATTGATCCAAGAAAATAACAAGAAATCAGAATTAAATATGGTTTCAATTAGTGACAGAAGTTGTAATAAAATTTTAAAATAAAATAACCTATGTTTTAATTTAGTTACAGGACAACATCTTGATATAAGTTTTACTCCATTCTGTACAATGGTCATTTTCATTTCAACCCTAAACAAAAAACTGGCAAAGAAACAGAATAATGATTTTTGTGTATATATTCTAACTTCTTATACCACAAAATCACATATTAACTGGACATGAGAATATTTTAAAATTTGTTTATAGTTAAAATGACATTGTCATATTAAAAGTTTTAAAACATTGAGTATAAATAAATAAAATTATTAATGCATATGGAATATAGTAATTTAAAAGTTAAATTTGTATAATTTTTAAGAGTTAGTTCAAACTGCAACTTCTAATTCTTTAATAATTATATTCACTTTTACTACACATTCTTGTTATATGATTTTACATATAATGCTATGATAGTATGCAAATATTTTATAGATATTTCCGAAAAAATATGATTACATATAAAAAAATTTTGTGTTTTACAAAATATTTTAAGTTAATAAACTCAAAAGCATGCAAAAGAAAATTAAAATTAAGTCTGAAGGATAGATTCATAATACCAATTAATTTGTTTTACTTAATTACAGAAAAATATGAATTAATTTATTTAAAAAGTAATAAAAATAGAAGCATGTATAAAAGATATAAAAATTGATATTTTAAGTATTTTATTGAAGTAATAATTTTCTATTAACTTTTCTGATTATTTTTAAATTAATAAATGTTTCATTTTAACGCATGCAATCATATAATCTTCCAGAACACTACATTTTGCCGCAGGCCAAGGCTGTCTCACCATATTTCCTCCATTTAACTCTATCTAGCACAAGTTTTCCATTCAGGGGCTCCAATTTGTGATAGAATATTTCAGCAGCATCTTTTTACCTAGTATCTGTGATCCTCAATTATACTACTTTCTTTCTAATTCTTATTAGAAAGGTTATCTTTCCAGTTGAAAATATATCATTTTGTATATATAACTTAACCTTCTAACAAGGGATACTTTTACTATTTTTCACAATATTGTCTTTGCCATATTTTTATAGATTTGAAGTATTTTGATGTTATAAATTTGAAAAGATTTTATAATTATTAATGTGTATCAATTAACATTTCTTTTAATACATGAAAATGTATGTATAAAACAAACGTGTTTCATTTTAATATATTTAATGATTGATATCACAATAAGAAGTTTAATAAAAACCATATTAAATAAAATATATTAGATACCCTATATTATTAGGTTGATAAAGTCAAATTTGATTATGAAGAACTAACTTTAAAACTATATTATATATATATATATATATATATATATATATATATATTTGATAATATTCAAAAATATAATTACAATATATTTAATAAAAAAAAAATAAATACAGTATTTGACATAGTGTACTAAGTTTCATATTAGGAGCAAATGTGAAAAATGCAATCTAGAATAAATTTTATATTATTGTAAATTTTGTTTTCATAAGGATATTTATAGCTATCTCTAAGGAGGGACAATATTATTAAGTTGGTAAACAAAAAAATAATTCATTATATAGCTGCTGACAAGTTTCCTTAATGCTACATAAATTTTACAAGCAATCCTGAAGTATTTTGAGTTAATAAGGAGAATACAATAATAAAATCAGTTAAGTGTAAATATTTTAGATTAAAAAAATTGGACAAATATTGTAAAATAGCAATATAAATATTCAGATATAATACATACATAAATATTATAGTTTTTTTCAACAATGTTTCCATACAGCAGCATAATAAAATGTTTTAAAATTTTTACAAGAAATTGTTTATTTATGTAAATTTCAACAATGTTGACAAGTAAGTGCCATGGAATACATTCATTTCCTATCATGATTTTAATAATAGGTTGATATAATACTAACAAGACAAGATTATTTTTATTTTAAAAGAAACAACTTTTTAATTTCTATTACACCAGCTCTTAGTAAAATAAGCAATTTTTAAAATAGAACATATTTTGAGATTATTCTATGAAATATCTCATGGCAAATAAGAAATAAACATTTTCGTTTATAAATACAATGGCACATTTATCTTCAACCTTAAATCTCACATACAATTTCAAATATGTACAATGATTTTTGCACGAATGTAAATACAGGATACACATACATTGTGTATAAATTACCTTTTTGAAATTATTAAATATGTGATTTTTTCCACATTTAAAACAAGATTCATTTCTACAAGAGAAAAATATTTTTTCTTGCAAATTTTCTTTGAAAGTCTTTTTTTATGATAATTGCAAGTGACAATTTATTAGATTAACACCTAATAAATCACTTGCAATTAAGGAATTACTTTCATAGGGAACAATTTTATAATTACCAATTAAATAATTATGATTTTTAAAAATAGAGGAGATTTGATTTTTAAAAGAAAATTTTTAAAACTAGTTCCTTGAAAAATTCTATAGTTGATTAAGTCCAAATCAAGATTTATCAAGCTTTATTATTTGAATAAACTTAGTTTCATTATAAAATAAAATTTATTCTAAGCCATTGAAAGTTTATGTTTTAATAACCTCTTGTCTCAGAAACTATTAAGATAAGTTAAATTTTTTTTTATTCAAATTTCTATATCGGTTAAAATTTCCTAACAATTATTGGTATTTACATATATTGTAGGAAAAAGTATTGGCATCATTTACTTAATATGATTACTACCTTGACAATAAATATTTTCATTGGCAAAAGACTTTTGCATGATTTAAAAAATATTTACATAATACTCTTTATTTTAGCACCCTCTATAACCTATTTAGCGACAATTTTTTTTTAAATAGTCATATTGTTTTTTTTCAGTTAACAATTTTGGTGACATATTCTAGGTAGTCTTCATAGCACTAAAGTACCCTATTATTATGTTAGATATTTTTTTATATTTTAATGAAAACAATTTTGCTATAAATTATCTTTAGTAATAAATTTTATAATAGTACTTTGCAGTGCATTAATTAACTTTCAAATTAATTTATGGATCAAATTAATAAGAATCAATTCCCACAATAAATTTCACTATTAACTAATTTTCAAATTTTTGTATTTATACTCAAATATTTTCTAGACTTACTATATAAGAAGTAAACTTATTTTCCAAATAAATAATAACCATAAAAATCATATATTTTGATTTTCAACATAGGTATTATAAATATAACAATCCCAAAAAATATGTTTCACTGAGTAGTTTTCTTTATTAAAATAAAATATATTTTATATTAGTATATGAGCTTTTATAAATTAAGATATTTTATCTAGATAATAATAATTAATATCTATTTATTCATTTAATTTAAAAATTTTATTTGTTCTCTACAAGTCTTAAATTTATAGGGTCACCATAGTCTAGTGGTGGTATGGCACTCTGGAAGGTTTTAGGTTTGACCCACAAACACTGTTAAAGAATGGGAGATGGGTATTATTTAGGGTCAGTACTTGGGGTGTTTTCCATTTTCCTCCCTAGCGACATGTGAAAGCAAGTACTATCTATAAAAAGTTTTCTTGGAAGGCAACAAATGATGAAACTTCAAATACATTAGGCTGCTGGACTTAGGTTGTTAGATCATCTCTTACATACTAAAATCAATTATGTTCTCAAATACTATTAACCACAATACATACTCCGAACAAAATATGATTTAAATATCATTTACATGCAAAACTACAGCTCAGATCTCTAATGAATAATTCTAGGTCCTCTCTATACTGAAATCCGTAATTTATCTATAGAGTTATATAAATCTAACTAGAGCTTTAAAAAGCTTAACCTATAGAGTTTATAAATTTTATTTAATATTTCTATTAAGTCATTAATGTTTTTAGTTAGTAAAATATAAATTATATTAACTGTTACACAAAAACAAAATTGGAAATCTAGAGAAGATAAAATGAAGCAAAAAACTATAAAATGTACACAATGATTTAAGTTATTATAATTTAATAACTAAAAGGTGTGTATTTGTGAAACATTCACATCAATATTTTTCAAAGCATGATAAACTATGAAGACTAAGTACCTCATTGAAACTATTTCTAAAAAAAATTAATATTACATATAAATATATCAAGAATTTTAAATTTATTCATATTATTTACCGAGTTCCTTATAAATACCTAAATAAGAGATAGAAAATAAACCAATTAGGTAAGCATGAATGTCATAATTATTTGTATAATAATAAGTATATATAATTATTTACGTACCAAAATCGGGTTCATCATCATATTGCTTCAATGAATCCAAATATATTGACATTGCTCATCAAAAATCTTGATTGTATTCAAAGAAGATAAAAAAATTTATTGAGTAATTCAAAAACAGTAGTTAATTTGAGTATATTAAACATAGTAAGCATTTGCTTAATATGCGCTTCAGAATAATTTGTAAATTTCCATGTTTATAGGCATAGTCAATTTTATATTTCTTGTTTTATTATCTGAAACTTTAAGTAAGCAATAACTGCCAACAAAAAGCTATAAGCATTTTAAAATAATATGAACTCTGGAATTCAAATCCAGAATGTAGTTGCAATCTCTTCTGAATCAAACTTTGGATGAGAAAACGAAAGAACCATGAGCCGCAGCTCAAAAGCAAAAATCACAAAGCGTTGTACCAAGCACAAGCAGACGCAAGAATGAGCACGGAAAATAAAAGAAAATAAGTTTTGAAAATGTATTTTCACTTGGCTCGAAATGATTTTACTATAAAAAATATAATTGAGATTTTCTGTAAAAGTAAAGATATTTGACTAAAGTAATAAAATATAAAGCAAATTTTCCAATAATCTTTCAACAAATGCCATTTTTGTGTGATTTTAGTTCTAACTGTAACCTGGTGAAAACATTTTTCTGCTCCGTGGTTTGTTTTGCTTTTAATTGTCATGAACTAATACATTTGAAAGTTTCAATATTTCAATTCCTGTCTCAAGAATGATTTAAAATAAAAAAAAAAAAAAATTATGGCTTCGGAAAGATGGGCTGGTTTTACTGATGAAGACATAGAAAGATTAAGAAATGAGCCCAGTCATGTTGATACTAGTAAGTGGTATTTAAATGAAATATATAGACACTTTTTTTTTTTTTAACCTCTTTGGTTAAATGCAATATTCTGGGAATATTTAAATGTTAATGATAAGATAAAAAAAAAAAATCAAATGTTTTGCATTAAATCTTAATATTCAGAACAACAATTTTACGAACTATGTTTTTTATGCAATGTATTATTTTGTTTAAGTTGTCATTTATTGATACTAATTTTCTTCGCCGTAACGATTTAAATTTTTGTGGAAATTAAATCAGTTTTAATTGCCTTACATAAATCAAGTATTTATGATAGTAAATATTTTTGATTTATGGGATTAAAAACTTCATTATTTATTTAAATGAATTAGAGCAGGAAACTTCTGCTGTGAAATTGTACGTTTCTTATATCTCTAAGAAACTAATAAAGATTATTTTTGTTGAGGGAAAGATCTGGAAAATATAAATGAAATTTGCTTCACGTAAATTTATTTTTACTCCATTCCATCTTCTCTATATTTTTATGGTTATAGGAAATACAACATTGTAATTATCATTTAATGTCAAATTTATTAAACTAATATTACTTAAGTGGACAAATATTTTTATTCATATGTTTTAATAACTTTTGGTAAAATTTATTCAAATCGATTAATTACTACAAATTACTTTTGTGTTAGTTAATATTTTATATGTTCTTGTAAAGTAAATTTCATGTGTGTTAATTATACTCTTACATTTTTTAAAATGTATGAGCAACCTGAGTTTATTATAGAAATTAAAAAGCTTAAATTAAATTATAACTTAGATATATGAAAACTAATGTATTTTTTATTTGATGTTCTTCTAACCCTCTAACTATCTTCAGTATAAAAAGGAAAGAGAATATATTATGAGGAAATTTCCTAATTGAAAAATGAAAATCTTTTGTAAAATAGAAAGAAAGATACTTTCTGTAAAACCATAGGAATATTAATTTTATATACACAAATTTTTGGTTTAACTTGTAATTTTATTTTAAAATAGCTAATTTAACACAAGAAAATTGCTTTTTATTGCATTTTAATAGTTGTCTCTTGATTTTAAACAGTTTCTATTTGACTTTCTATTTGGTATAATTCTCACCTTTGGAATGTGCCAAACTGGCAGATGAATAGTTAGGGCCCTCACTTTTGTTCAACAATTTGAGTTTAAATCCCACTTTTAAACAATGGATCTCATTTTAACTAACCCTCAAGTGCAAAAAAAAAAAAAAAAAAGACATTAGTTAATAAGCAAACCACCTCTAAAATGTTTGTAATGCTTCAAAAACCATTCCAAATTTGTATTTGTAGATGTTTATTTAAGAAATGATTCTTTTATAATAATCTTAAATTAATAGTTACGAGTAAAATTTTGATGGTAAGAATAAAGGGTACAAACATAAGCAAATAATGGGTCTGTCAAACTCAATAAAAAATGTGATAAAAAATTTTTTCCTTTCTTATTCATCAATATTGAAATTTTATTGTGTCTGAAAAAGAATGAGAGGGATAGGGCACTTAAATAAGAAAAATTTCAAAATCATTAAAGAACATACTTTTTATGTTTCCTTAAAATATTTATTTAAATGGTTCAATAATGCAGTGAAATTTGTTTTAGTGCAATACAATAGTAAATATTGCAAATGTTATAAAAATACTGTTAGATTCATGTATAAAAAGCTGAATGAAATATTTAATAGAAAAGAAATTCTTATATAAAAATACTGCTTAAAATTTATAATAGATATTATGTAAAGTTCTTAATAGTAATATTTAAATTTTGAAAGATAATATATTGAATTAATTATAAATGCAGACTATAAAATTGAAAGATTTTCAAGATTAAAAGGGTAATATAATCAAAAGCAAAGTTTATCCTAACTAACAGTCTGTAATATTCTCTAGAATGCTATTACTAGATGCAGTTCAGGCATCTTAATATTTTTAAACATTGTTATCATACCTTTTAAGATTATAAGAAAATTTTTAGTGCTTTGTATTTATTTCTAGATCTATTATATTTTAATTCATAGATTAATTAGAATATTTCAGGAAAATGTAAGTATGTAGTAAAATGTAAGATTTGTGAGTATTTTAGTAAAATATTTAAATTTCTTGTATACATATATATCTTATTTCACTATAGATTCTAATCTGAAACAATCGGGACCATTAAGACTGGCGGAATATTCTAAAACTAAAAATGATTCTTCAAATCTCTCTGAAAATAGCCATTCTAATTTGAAAGAAAAACCTCAACATCTAACAAACAGTTGGAAAACTAATAAAAATATTGAGTCTTCAACATCAGTTGAAAGTCTAAATAATTGTACCTGTGAACTCAATAATTCTGAAAGCTATGTAGCCGATTTATCAGATGAATCTTGTGAATCAAACACTGTTTCACATAATGATGAAAGAGCCCTCAGGTAAAACAGCTTAGTACTTTTCAAACAGTTTTGTATTTTCAAATTATATTTGTATTGTTATTAATAAAAGCTATAAAAGTTTGCTACAAAAATATGTTTGCAATTAAATCATATAAACGGCATAACTTAGTTGATGTTCTTTATTTGAACTATTGGACAATCATAAAATGCATTCTTAATTTTTATTAACTATCTATTAAATAATTATAATGAATAAATTCATACTTTTGGGTTATTACAGTAAATCTTTATATTTTATTTATATTAAACATTTGATGTATTTAATTATTTTTAGTGTGAATAAATTTTATATTGCATACAACATTTAACTTTACAGGGAAGTTGTCTCTATAGGAAATCGTTTGGGCTCTCAAAATTGTCACAAATTTGCATATTTCTGATTTTATTATTTTGCTTCCAAACTTTACTTGTTTTGATTTTCCAAATAATTAATGATTTTTGCTTTCATAATTTCTTGCACATCTTAAAGAAAAGTAAAAAGAAAAATTTTTTCAAGCTTCATTTAAGTGCTATAATTTCTGAAAGATGGGCTGCAATTGATTAAATTCTGAGGTTGCTGTAGTTTGGTTTAGGTATTATTCCTAATAATGTTCAGTCAATTAAAAAAATGTGATTTCTTTTTAAAAATTTTACCAATATACATATAATTAATAATGTTTTCTTAAGATGAAAATATTGTATAAATAAGTGTATCACTTTATTTCTTAAAAGGTAAATGAAAGATCTTTTCGTATTATTCTGAAAGCTTGATTTCTGTCCTTAGAATTTTTCTAAACTTTTAAATATGGGAAAATGTTTTGAAATTATGTGCTAATTAAATCTAAAATTATTTTTTTGCTTTAATTTAGTTTTTTAATTGCAGAAAATTTTTTTAAAAGAAATTCTTAAAGCATGCAATAAATTCTGATGAAAGTTTACTGTTTTTTTGGTAGATTAAATTATGTTTTAAGATGTTTTTCATATTTTTAGAATAAATTTATTTGAGGATGCAATAATTAAAAACTTCATTGAAATTTCTTTTTCATTATCTCTTATTGTCTTATTTATTTGTGCACACAGAAAGCAATTTTATGATAGTATTTTTACTTACAAGTTTATCATTAATCCTACAAATAAAATTCTAAATGAAAATAATTTTAAAATTAATAGCTTTTATTCCTATTTAACCACAATTATGTTATTTCATATTCCCTCTTGATCAGTGGTAACATTTAAATTAAGACTGTGAATTTCTGTTTTCAAGGAATGAATAATTACACTAGATGAGAGTATATTTGGCTTTTCAGGTAATAAAGTGTGTTAAGATATAAATAGTAGTAGCTCAAGTAAAATTTTACTTCCACAATTATATGATTTTGAAAAGATTTTTTAATTTAATAATTTATGTATTTTATTTTAATAATTTCAAAGGCTTTTAATTGTATTTATTTTTTATTTACTGCATATTTTCCATGCTTTTATAGCATAATTTATTATTGAATTTTCCCCTTAAGTGTAGTTTATACTAAATGAAAACTATTTAAATGCAACATTATACTTTCATTAAAGTGATAGAAGCTTTGGATCAAATGCTGACATTCAAGAGCTTGAAATTTTTGAAATTCGACAGAGGCGTATTGAAGCTGAAAATGCAAAGCGCAGAGCCCTTATTACTAAAGCCATCAATGATAAGTAAGCATCTTAAAATAATTATATTGTTATATTTCAATTTAATCTATAATTTCTTGTTTTAAAACTAAAACATATGTGCTTTTCATTCTGAACTGCATAAGTGAGTTTAGATTGAACTAATTCTGTTTTTATTTTAAAATGTAATTTTAAATTTAAATAATTGCTGTAGTTCTTATCCATACTGAAATCACATAAAAAAATGGAAATGTAATCAGTCTCTAATCTTGTATTCATCCAGTAAAATATATAAAAAAAATTTTTTTTGCAGAGAAAACATTCTTTAATTTTTGCTGCAAGTAAAAGCTAGTTTAGTGTAACTTAACCACTTAACAGCGTCTTTTTTCTGACATTGTGTAAAAAAAATAAGCATATTTTTGAGAAATTCTGTTAAAATTGATTATATAAACTCAAATCAAGAGTCAAAACTATTATAATTATTGATTTTATGGAATTATTTTAATTTTTATTTCTCAAAAAAATTGCATTTTCACTTAAAGTTGGAATTTTCTGGTGTTATTAGTGAACTGGAAAGAACACTTTACAAGAATGAATGTAAAAAAGAAAATGTACAATTGTACTTACATCTAATATCCTTTTAAAATTCAGTTTTTGTATGGTAAATTTTAAAACAAGGGGACAAGCATAGTCCAACATTACAATCTGGACAAAAATATCTTGTTTCTTTCCTCAGGTGCTTTCAAGAACCATTTCTTTTCAAGCAATACACAAAGTGCGGCCTCGTCGTTCTCAACTTCTTTTCACTGGGAGCAATCATTTCTAAAAAGTATCTTTCAGTCAATCATAAGGGATTGGGCAAAATTCTTGGTTGTCCTTTTTTTTTCATTTACTATTGCATGTCTTTCGATTAGATTATCTATTAAATCATGTCTAAAACTCAGATGCGTGTATGTTCTTCCATGCTTCTGGTATAAAACAAAAGCATTCTACAACGATATATCCAAAAGGTCGAAGAATATCTTTTTATAATATTTCTTTCCTCTCTTCTTTGTGATTGGGTAATTGGTTAGATGTTGATCCATACTGTCTACACTACCCATGGTATTATTGTATTCCATCACTACTTTTGGTTTCTTCCTTGCTTCATCCTTGTGAGACAGTACTTCAAACATTACAGGATTGTGTATTGTAGATAACAAAGATATAGATTTCTTATTCATCAATTTAATTAGGCAGACTTTTCCTCTCTGGTATGCACAGATTTCGCCTTTTTCTAGTTTGTTGGATTTGCACTGTAATTCTTTTGGAACGACTTTTCTGGTAAGTTTGAGGGTACCATATATATCTGTTTGATTGTTGAGAAGGATATCTGCCAGTTCTGGTGATGTGTAATAATTGTCCGTTGTTAGGTAATCTTTTTTTCAAAGGTGCTTGCTTAAGAGTCTTCACTACTTGAGAGGGCTTGCACAAATGCTGTTATTTATCATCGAAAAGTGTATCTTTCCCAGTGTACATAATAAATTGATATACTTAACCTGACTTTGATTCACATGAAACGAAATTTTTTATACTGAGCCATGATCTTTTTAGTGGTATATACTGTTTCCAGTGTAATCTTCCTTTGTACAAAATCAAGCTCTCATCAATTGTTACACCTCTTTCAGATGTTATAGTTTCTTGGCATCGTCAATTCAAATGCTTGAGAACCAGCCACAGTTTCTATAATTTTAGACACTTATATGTTTCAGTGTCATATTTGGCATCATCAGGAAAACGTAAATACCATTGAATAGGATGCAAGCCATTGAATGAGATACCATTGAATAGGATGTCGATAAGATATAACTTTTGAAAAAAAAATTGAGTTGATGTTGAATGTCTCTTACTCCAGTATTGCTCAACATCAGGCTTTTTAACAATTCCTTGTAAAATATTTAAGGCGAGGAAAACCTGAATTTCATTTTTTGAGGTTGGCTTCAACTTTTTTGCTTGACTTTTCCATCGTAAATTACTATTCCGAATAATTTGATCTGCATATTTACTAGTTTTAGAAACTAATTTTAAAGAGATCATCATCAAAGAAAATATCAAGAAATTGTAGAGTTCCATTACTTAGATCAATATATTAAAAAATGCTGGATTTGCAGTGAAAGGAAATCACGGTTTAGGGGAAGAAGGGTTACTAATATCAAGTTCACAAAAGTTCTGGCCTTGACTTAGGTCATCCAAACTTTCTGTTTCCTTATCACTAGAGAAGTACAAAAACGGTCTTTCAGAATCTTTTATAGAAATTTCAGTTTCACTATCTGATTCAATATTGGAGTTATCTTCTGTTATGAGCCGCTCATTATCACCCATTCTTCTTTATTACAGCTTCAAATTTAAAATAAATTCAATTTGCAATGTGCAATCTCCTAAGCTAATGAAATCAAAATTCTCACCTTTTCCCACGTAAAAGAAAAGCACCAAAACCTTTTGCAATCATACCTCTACTATATTACCATTACTATCTATAAGAAACATTTTAAACTAAAGAAATAAATAAATTTGGCAAATCATAGCAATAGAGTAAAAAAATAAGTCGCACGAGTGGTGCTCGGGCAAAATAGGGAAGGCCTCTTTTCTAATACCTGAACGGTGTTCAGGCAAAACTGGGAAGGGGTTAATATTATAATTTCCTTATTATTGAAGTTAAAATCCATTAATACTTTTTCATATGATTTATTTTACTATGTGGAAAATTTAATAATTTTAATTTTCTAAAAAAATAATTTCCTCTAACAAACATTTTCTTTTTCTTTGCTCATAATACTATTGTGAAATTTAATATCTTCAACTAAATAAGTTTTAAATCTCATTAGTGAGATTCAATATATTTTATATCTTACTGCTTTACTTTTTAATTCAGAATTTGGATTTCATTTTTATTTAGAATATACTGAAAATGAAATACCTAACATTTAATAATTTCTTCTAACTGCTAAGCATAGTAAATGTATTTATGTGTTGCATTTATTTTCAAAGTATTTATCTATCAATACAGTTAACTTGTTTTTGTGAAACTTTTTATGTCGCAAAACAAGTCTCTAAAATTTTAATTCAAATGTGAGCATAAGATTTTAAGGTTAGTTTTATTCTCATATTCATATTTTTTGGTACTTTAACTCTTTTGAGATTACCGGTTGCATATAATTTTTTTTTAAATCTTTTTTGTATTTATATAATCTAAAAAATTTAAATTTTATATCAAATTTCTTAAATTTCAAAATTAATAATTTTTTTAACATTTTGCACAAAACTATGTCTTATGTTTTCTTGAATAATAATAATAATGGTTAAAAGTGAGAAAATGCAAAAGTCCTTTGAAATGTTTTAAAGGATTAATTCTCTTTTTATAACATATTTGATTTTTTTAAAGTAATTCTGTTATGTATAGTGATAAATGTTTTAAAGTGAAACAATAAATCTAAATTAAAACTTCTTTGTACTTTTTGATTATAAAAAAGTATCAAAATTATGTTAAAAAAGCATGTTTAATAAACTAGATTCATAACTTCTGATTTACTTAGTTTTGCATAATGTTTAAACTGTTATAAATTGCAAGACCGATATCTGTAATATTATTTTAAAAATGAGCTCTTTATAATTGAGTAGTGATGCTCAGTATATGTAATTTTGTAGCTTTCTTTTTCTGAATTGAATATTAATTATTCACTGCATTCA
Organism: Latrodectus geometricus; assembly: GCA_026290005.1. NCBI lineage: Eukaryota > Metazoa > Arthropoda > Arachnida > Araneae > Theridiidae > Latrodectus > Latrodectus geometricus. The sequence continues at coordinate 21,629 of JAPDSC010023774.1, forward strand.
TTTTTATTGAAAAATATGTTATGTGAAAATGTATTTGCGCAAAATGCGTTATAACTTTTACATTATAATAGTTAAAGCAGTTTCAAAGATTTTTTTTGGATTTTTAAAATTTTTTTATTTTTATTTTAGGAAGAAAAGGACTCAAGCTGAAGCAATAAAATTAAAACATATAACAGATGAATTAAATCATTTGGATAGTATGTTGAGTGGTGATGTTTCAATTTTGCGGGATTATATTGAAAAAGCAAGTATGGAGTTTTCTGAAGCTGAGTGAGTATGCTTGTTAAAATCTCTTTTTGTTTTCAATTTTAAAGTTTATAATAAATGATTTTTTTTCTTAAACAACATGCTTCCTGGATGATAGCACATGTGAGTTATTCTTATATTTTCTATAATAAAATCCACTCACCCATTAAAATATTTTAATAATTTTTACAGTGTTTTTTTTTATGATTTTAATAGCTTATAATTATTCAAATTTTTGCTTGTTATTTTTGCTTGCATTTGAGGTTATGTCTATTTTATAAATGGCTGAGCTGGTGATTGAACAGTTATCTCTTTGACTTTCAGTTCAGTAGCTCATAAATAAGATTTTAAGTTCAGGCGTCACTGTTTGTAGTGATTTGAAAACTATTTTAAATTAGTTCCCAGTTCAATTGGCTGTCCTGTGTAAAAAAGTGATCATAGAGTTTTATAATTTATAACAAACTTCTGTTTTTAATTAATGATAAAAATATTTTATGGTAGACAATTTCGATGGTAAAATGCGATTTTTTATAAATGATATAAAAATATGAAATTTTCTTTTGATTTTACAGGACTTAAAAAATAATTTAGGTTTTATGCACTCATTCTAATAACCATTTGTTTAAAATTTATTATTCATATCTTTAAATACATCAAGTAAGATTAGTTTTGTAATTCTTTAAAAACTGCATATTTATATTTCTGCTTTTTAGGCTTACCAATCTATTTTAAAATTATTATAAATATCTATATAAAATTTTTTAATTAATAAATAAAAAAATTGAATCATTATTTTTGTTTTATTAATTAAGAGATTCCCTATTGGGTAAATTATCTACTTTAAAAGTTTTCTTCAGTTGAATAAGCATTTATTTCCAAGTCTTTCCATGAAACTTATCATATTTTTCTTGATATTCATTGAAATCTTCCTACCCCATTTTGATTAAGTATTATGTACAATATATGAAGGATGGGAATTTTTAAATTAGTGTGTTTGAATTATTTTAAGACTTAATTTCTTATTACATGCATGTATATGATTGTAGTTCCTTCTGAGAACTAAATACATTTTAGTAATCTGTTACATAATTTTTTTGTTTTTATAATAAAAGCATTTTCTTAAGTCTGAATGTAATTTTGAGGTAGTAGTTTGAAGTGTTTTTACATTAGGAAGTAAAAGGAAATATAGTTTTAGCAACAAGTATATAATTTTATAGCAATAGCTTATTTTAATTTGAAATTTATTTTTATTTGAATTAAAAAAATACATATTCTCATTTTAATTTAATAATAATTTTTAATTCTATTGGTTTACTTTAGGAAGAGGTATTTAAAAGCAGAAAAAGAATTTATTGATGCAAAACTTTTATTATTTGAAAAGATGCAAAGAAAAGAGCAGTTGACAGAACATCTATGTGCTATCATAGAACAAAACGAAAATCGAAAAGCCAATAAATTAGTTGAGCTGATGAAACAATTGGAATTGGAAACAGTTATCGAAAATTTTGAAGCACTGGAAACACAACCGGTAATTTTTATATAATAAAAATTTAATTTTACATAAAATATTACTTATTGATAGTTTAATTTTTCTAATATTTTTGAAGGTAATTTGCAGAATTTTTTGGGTTTTATATGATCTCTGAATTGTGTTATGAAAGTTAGTTATGAAATTGAAAGTTGCAAAATATTTTTAATTTCTGCATTTGCATGTTAATTTTTAAGAAAATGGATTTAATTGTTAACACATAAGTAAAATTCAAAGAGAAAGTGACAACATTGGTTAAAAGTTTTGTCTTCATGCTTTCAATTTTAAAAGTTGGAAGTTTTACAGTTGTATTTTGAGCTTCACAATCTTTAAAAATTATCAGATGAATCCTTCAATGGAATAATTCAATAAATATTTCAATAAATTAAATTAAATTGATATTCAATTTAATTTATCTCATAACTTAAAAAAGTTATCTAATGAGGAATGTTGAGAGAAAATCTTTCAAGCATTAGTTGAGTCTGTTGGTTAAAATATAATGAGTGCATTAAAACTTTGTTGACTAATAGAAAATTTCTTTATGGCATAGTTATTGGGGAAAAACTATGATTTCAAATTTAGCTTTGATTTGTTTATTCAAATTTCCTATTCATATTTAATTGAAATGAAAAATAATAAGACAGAGATTACAAAACTGTTGTGGAATGTAATAGTTTAAATAATTTTTTGTTTTTCAATAGATACAGGTAAAAAAAAAAAAAAAAAAAAAAAAAAAAAAAAAGGATTCTTACAATGAAAAAATTTGCCAGGTTCAACACAATCTGACAAGTGTGAAATTCGACTTTTAATGCATAAAGGGTTCTGTATTGTGCTAGGTGTTTGCATCCCATACAATCAGTGGTTACACAATAAAACAGTATCCTATTAACATAAAGAGTTCATATAGATTCATGAGGTTTTCTGAGTCTTGTCATTACTTATTTTACCTGAAGTATTAAGAACTAGAACAGGTTAACGTATTTCCATTTATTGACAATTTAATGTCAGTAATGTGAAGTACAGATGAGGTGTAAATCTTTTTTGAAAATAGTAAGCAATATTACATATGGACTTTTGGAGTCAAAAGACCATATTAGTGATGGTCCATTGATGGATTCATCTGATGATTCTTGCCGATGCTTAAGGATGGAATTTAATGCATTCTTAGCAAGTGTTGCTCATTTATTTAATTTAAAGGTTCCCTTGTTAATTAGGGCATTCGTTCTCGCTGTTGAAAAGTAGTGGCTTTTGTAGCCCGACCCAATTAAAAATCATTCGTTTTTGATAAGGGCAGCTGGGCACATTGAATATTTTGTTGTTGAAGTGTTCTCCATTTAAAATAATTTCTCAGGTGGCAAGCTCAGTCCGGCGATCTAGTGCTTAGTCCCTGGTTCTAACTTACGAAGACCTGCCCTCTCTCAGGGCCACAATACACACCCACTGGGTGCCACTCTGTATAAAGTGCCATCGATTCCTCTCCTTATTGTGCTGAAAAGGTGTAATTTTGTACTAGCCAGGCATTATGAAAAAAAATTCATTTAAGGATTCTGATCACTTATCTATCCCATCCTTTTTGGATATTTTTGGTTTTATAGTTGTCTGATATTTAATGTTTTGCTGGATAGAGTTAATAATCACCATATCCTTGTGAAATATTCTTATATAAAAATTCTAATTTCTATCTTACCTTGGAGAGTGTCTCATCTCTTGTACACTGATTATATATGCCACATTCATAATTTCTTGAGTTTGCTTGCCGAGCTGGTAGTTGAATGGTTAGTGCTCTTGCCTTCAGTTTAACAATTTGTGGGTTCAAATATCACCTAGGACTTAAATGTTTATAGTGGTTCAGAATCCACTTTAAACTGTATGCCCTGGTCTAACTAGCCCTCATGTGCAGAAAATGACCGAAGAGTAACAAACTAAAATAGCAACTTAATTTTTGTTAACCTATTACTATATCTGAACTGACTAAATAGTTAGGTCTCAGGTTTTTGGTTCAATTGTTCATGGCTTGGATTTCTACCTTGGGCATGATTGTTTGATTTTTTAAGAAGCTGTAGAACTCATATACAGAAAATGATTGTTGAACCACAAATAAACAAGCCAAACCAATTTGCATTGTAGAAATAATATCTGATTTAATAATTTGGTAGATTTGGCTAATGCTTTGGTCTTCAAAATTCCTTCAGCTTGATAGCTCATCTCTCAATCTAAGGTATTTGTAGTGGTTTGGAATCAAATTTAAAATGTAAGGTTTTTATCTAATAAGCCTTTGTATGACAAAAATGATCCTTGAATAACAAACAAATCAAAGCTAATTTGCATTTTTGTCAGATGTGTTATATAGGCATTTTCTACTGCATTGCCTCATTGTTTGATTGCATACTTGTTATTTGCGTATGTTTAGCTGCATTAATTTTTCTAATATTTAAATGTATTATATAATGCTTGTGGATTGCTTTTAAAATAATTTATTTCTAATTTAGATGTTCACTTATTAAATGAATATTTAGAGTTTTAATTGTTTTAACAATTCATAGGTTGGAACTCCACTTTTCCATAAATATTTTTTGTTGTTTAGAACTCATTTTAAATTTTAAGTTTCTATTGAATTAACTCATGCCAACAAAGGTAATAATACAATGGCAAACTAGATGTGGTTTATAAGTTTTGCAATGTAATATGCATTTTACTGAGTAATTATAAAATTCTTCAAAAAACTTTGTTAAGAAATTTCATATTTAAAAATTATAATTTTATACAATATAAAAGTGAACTGAAAATTCAGTGAATGTTTTCAAATTTTGTCAAAAATGCAAGAGAGATAAAAATGTAAAACAGCATTGGATTTTTCTTTTTATTATTGTTGAATTTTATAATAAGCATTTAGTTACAAAATGAAAATCCCAGTTATTAAAATATTATTTATTTTAAACTCCCATTAAACTCAGAAGTTGTCTCACCAAAGTTTATCTGATACAAACACCTGTTATATGTGCAATGCATGCATATCTAATGTAAAACATGTTAATTATAGACAATTCAATAATATATTAAGCATTTATGTTCCAGCTAAGAAATTTTCTGCATGGATCAATAAATTGAAATCTAGTGTACAATGAAATATACTGGCATGTTGCTAAATTATTTCATTATAATTATTTTTCTATTTTGTAAAATTTCAAATAAACAGATAATGAATTTAATACCTTGAGTTAGAATATTCGTAGTTGGTTTGGAATCTGCTTTCCGTTAAAGCTAACGAATACGTCCTCAACTGTGTGAGTAGTCATATGAGAATAAACCTAATCGTCCCACTAATTTTCTGTTAATTAAATAAATATATATACAAATAAAAAGGAGATAAAAGTACTATTTCGCAGTAAAATATTTTTGCTTTATAAATACTTCTGAATATTTAAATGTAAATCTCAATGCAAACATTCAGTCAATGTTGATTATATTAATTTTTATCTTAAGTTATTCTAATGAAATTTAAACATTTTTTGAATGTAAATATAATTTCTTAATTTGACTGAATTTTTAAAAATTTTATTATTTATCTAAAAATTGTATAACTTAAAGTTATATTTCCTACTTATATTTTGTTTCCATATTAACAATTAACCTATCTTTTCATTTATTTTTAAACAGATTTTATCCAAGTATTGTATTATGAATGATGAAGCATATCATTGTTGTCAAACATTAAAACCTACTCACAATGTTTCACAACTTCAAAATCCAGATGTAAATGTTGAAGTTAATGAAAGTGAAGATTCAAAATCTGCTGATAATTCAGACATAAAAGTAGAACAACCGAATTCTACATAATTTATTGAGCAGGCTCAATATAATATGTAGAACATTATACTGCATTTTTTTTAAAAATAAGAACAAATTTTGAAAGTATTTAACAAAGTATTTATTCTGGTATGTTAACATATAGCTAAAATTTATTTTTTTATAACATTGTTGAATGTATGTGTGATGCACAGTTGAAATTAAAATATATCTTTATAATTTAACTAAAATTTTGAAATTATGATTACTGAGATTTTTTAAACTGATATTGTACATGTTAATGCACTTTTTCTTATTATTGTCTTGTAATATAGTTTGTTAATATTTAGTGAAATTAATTACAGTATATATTACAATTATTTGTTACTGTAATACATATAATATATATTGCAGTTATTTTTTATATTGTATTATTAAATTTCAAGGGCTAGTATTTGTTTTCAAAGTATGATTTTTATGTGATTAAAAAACATTTTCGCTCTCAATTTGTTAATAAGAGAGCTGACCATTTATTTAAAAATTGGTATATAATGAATGAAGATATTTCTTTTTCTTTAAAAGTAATATACAATTGCAGTCTAAACCATTTTTTTTATTAATGCATTTGATCTGTGCAAAAACTCTTATTTGTATATGCTAAAATATAAAAAACATCAACATGTATACATCAAAGCTAAGAAAGAACCTGGTGATTTTATTCATAAATAAATGTACACTATAGTGTTTCAGCAATTATTATAGCATATTATCATAACTATAGTGTATTATCATAAGTTCTGTTAAACTCACTAATCATACTTGATGTATGCTTGCAATTGTGTTACAAATAAATAAAAAAAATTATAGTAGATACATTACTTTCATTGCCAAAATTATGTTTAACTATTTTAGTGTCTTCAATAGAGTGTTTGAGCTTAAAAATATGAAAGAATGTTTAAAAATATGTTTGAGCTTAAAAATAATCTCATTTTATAATAACTTTAATATTCCTTTTTTATTTTTATGAGCTTTTTATTGTTTATATTTTATTTCAGTTCATATGGGTAAATGTGTGTAATTGGTATTTATACTCTGATAATTTGGTTTATTTATATTGATGTTAAATGTCAATATCATCATTAAAGTTGAAAATTTCTTAAAATTTTGTTACTATTTAATTGGTATTATACACCATTTTGTTTATGTTATATAACCACCGATTTTTTGTTATGGTACTTTGATTTCAAGTGAATGATCTTTGTTAATTTGTTAAACATTTGATTTTTGAATAATTTTTCTATTTTCAACAAAAATGTGCACTTCATTTGAATATTATTCAAAAGAGTATTTACGAAATTTTTTTACCAAAATTTCGTGTTGCGTATATAATATTAATGAAAGAGATTTTTGTTATTTATTTCAAGTTTATATATATATATAACATAAATTTTCTCATAAAAATTAATGGCAGAGCTCCTTAAAAAGAAAATTCTAATATATTGTTAATTATTTTGAAACTAAAAGAATAAAATGGATATCTGAAATATATATATATATATAAATTAGTCAATTGTACTTATATTTTTTTGTGTATATATTTGATAATTCTTACAAGATAGAAAGAATATAAATATATTTTTTGGAAAGGTACATTATTAAAGTTTATTAAAATATAAATGAATATAAAAAAAATGGAATAATCTGGATAAAAAAATGCTATTCATGTTTCTTTAATATTTTATTACTGTTATTTATGTCATTTTTATTAATTTTACATTATGTAAATCAGTACCTTTTTGATTGCTACTTTTACATTTTTTTTATTGTGATAGTTAAATTCAGGGTTTATTTAGGATTTGTGCCATAATTTGCCTTATAAAGTTTTATTTTTTTACATTTAAGTTTATAGTTTTGCAATAAACTTTCTCATTGCCATGAATATCCTTAATATCTTTTGGGTTTTTAAAAACTGAAAGCTGTTTTTATTACTAAAAATAAATGAAATAAAATAGTTATTTAAATTAAAATGTTATCCTATTTGGAATTCCTTATCAAATGTTGTAAATAATAAAGTAAATTGGTTTTGTACTACAAGTCCAGAGAGAAGAATGTTATCAAGCCAGTAAATTTTATCAAATAGACTGTGCTATCTTTTTGATGTTAATAATGTAAACTAATGTACTCTGTTTTTATATACTTTAACTATTAAATTGTGTTTTCTGGTTTCATGTTAGATGGAAAATTAAATTTAAAAAGTTCATATTTTTTTTCTCATGTAGAATGAATAAATTAATATTTAGATATAAATAAAAAATTAAGCATTAATTTTGTTTTAAAAAAAGGCATGTGTTTACAATTTGCTAAAATATACATCATTTGGAGTCTTTCAAATGTGTATTAGGAAATTTATATTCATGAAAGCAATGTATATTAGTATGGGAAAAAAGTCATTTACACTACTCAGAGATTATCGAATGCTTTTTCTTAAAATTCAGCAAATGTAATATGTGGGATTAATTTGAATTATATTATTTCACGTGTACAAATTAAGGAACTTAAACTTTCTCCTGTAACATTCACAAGAATATCCTCTCTGTAATATGTTAGTATTTATTTATCAAATTATTTATCTTCTTATTATTCTATAGAGTTACTCTAGAATTTATTTCTCATGGCATTCTGAAAATAAAAAAAAATCAAACTATATATTTATGTACTCCCATTTAAAAAATAAAATTGTCTTTAATTTAATTCATTGAAATAGTATAAGTAGTACATGGCTTATTTTAAATTAAATGTAAAAGAATTGCTTAAATTATAAAATTAATACATAATTTTGTCTGTTGAAATAAATATAATGGCAAAAGTTTTAATTGCTATATGCATTTTATATGTAAATTCTACAAGAATTTTTATGCTCATAAATGTTGAACTAGTGCAGTTCCATAAAAAATAATTTTTAATTTTTATATTTTTTTAGATATGAATAATTGTATTTTATGAAAAAAATTGAGAAATGTATATCATGTCTGTTGCAATTTATGATCAATATTACTAAAAATTTAAGTTAATAGTTTCTCAAAGTCCTTGTTTGAATTTTTTTTATATAATTTATTGGATTGAGTTTTGGTTCTTTTTAAATCCTTTTATCATGTATGAAGTTTGTTATTAATAAATATCAGTTTCAATTATTACTTACATGTTGTTAGAATCATCTATTCTATTCATGTAATTTTAGCAGCTTAGTGTCATTTAAATCTTGATAATTTTTTTTAGATTTTCTCAGAGTACAGGATTTTTGACACTAAATAATTTCCTAAAGATTGTTATTTTTTCCTATTACTTATTTCTTAGTTTAAAAAAATAAATTACTCTTGTGAAATTGTGAAATTTTAAAAAAAATTTCAAATCTGATTTGAAATATTTTTTTAAATTTATGATAAAAGAATATGCGTTTCTATCCCTACTGTATAATTGTATTTATTTAAATATATTCACCAAAGCTTGTTTATCCAATTATATTAGAACGAAAAATGATATTAATCGTTCCAAATAGTTTTGGTATCCCCATTATATATGAATAAGACTTGATGAAAAAAAGGCATAGTTGAAAATCATTGGGGTTTGGTTTTACGGTTTTTGGTTGAATTGTGAAGTAAGTGTTAACTGTGCAATAAAATGTACATGTTATTGTATTGTCATATTAATCTGAAAATATAAAAGCTTTCTTTCCATTTTTTTTAACCTGATTAATTAGCAAGTATAGGATGTAATGACTGCACATTGAAACTTTAAAAAATAAGAAATCCATTTACATTTTTTAATATGTATCTTAAAGCAATTAAAAAACAATGCATGATCTTGACCTAAATCGAGCGAGATTTTTTTTTATTTTAAACTTTATTTCTATCTACTTTTGATTTAATTATAATTCTATAATAACTGGAAAAATTGATTTAAGCTATTAAAGAATAAAAGGTTATTTAATTTATTGTTTTTTTAAATGTGTATAATGTGACTGCTAGAGTTGGAAACACAATCCGTTCAATGCCAGATGTGAGTTTAATTTTTTTCAGAAATATTACTTTAAAACATTTCTGAACACAAAATTTATAACTCCTTTTGAAAACATTCAATTTGAAAAATAAATTGGAATTGATACACTGTTTATATAGTAAAATAAATTTTAAGATTTAAAAAATGAAAGATAATATCAATGAACTTGAAAAGTCTTATAAATCATGACAAAGAGAATGAAATTATTGCCAATGTTAATTTTTCAAAGTAAAATCTATAGTATCATACAGCTTCAGAAGCAAATATTATTTATTTATGTATGTATGTAATATAACATTATTATATTAATGTTAAGTAACAATCTACTGACTAATTAAATAAGTTTTCAATATATTTTTGTAATAATTAAGTGGTTTAAAATGTTCAAAAATAAACAGAGGAGAAAATAATTTATTAAATTGTTTTGATTAGGTGAAAGAGGGTTTAAGTAGTAACTTTATGTAACTAATAATCATATTTATTTTCATTTTTGTCATCTGATTTAAGTATTCTGATTTTAACAGCTTGATTTTTTAGTCCTTAAAATTTGTAATAAGTGGAAAGGAGTCATAAAATAATTTAAAAATTCTGAACATCTATTATAAACAATATTTGAGTAAATAATATATAGAATTTTAAATATTTAAATAAAATTATTTCCCTATTGTAGCTGTAGATTAATTTAATGCTTTTGAAATATTCATTAACTTAAAATACTATTTAAATCAAAAGTATTTTTATTAATTTTTATTCAAACGAAGTTTATTATCATTTGAAAAATTTGATGTGAACATGTTTGCATGTATATTTAATTAAAAATAACCATAGTACTTATTTAACATGCTTTTGTCAACACCTGTAAAATTTGTCTTGAAAGCTCCTTAAAACTCATGCAATTTATTTCTATAGAATCAGTAAACCTCTCCAAAATGAAAGAATTGCTGCAGTTAAATGAGACAGAAAAGAACACCAAATTTCAAAGTTGGCTTACTTTTTTTAACTTTATTTTTTAAATTTTCTAGCTTTTGGCTGAGGAGTCAATATTTTGTTCACTACTTTGCAAAGTTTGATTTCAACCTCAAACATAAATGCTCTAAGTAATCCAGAATTCCCTTTAAGCCATTAGGTTTCTGTCCAATTAGCTTTATTATCTGTAAAAAGTGATCATTGAGTAATGAACTATCGTGTCCAATATAAGTGTTCAAAAAAATTGATTATTTGACCATTAATAATATAATGTAAATTAATTGCTTTAGCAATTAATACACATTATTATTGCTTTCTAATTTCTTCATACATTTCCGTTGAGATTCAATTTCTGAAGTTTCATCACATATGACACTTAAGAGTGACATTATCGATTAGAAGGTATTTCTAGAAGATATAGTCATAAAGAAATAATTAAAAAAGAAAAATTCTTACCTCTTCCAGATTTTGAGTTGCTTCTTGATATCATAGTGTCAGAGCCAGGGTCCAATAATATTAAGAATACTAATGTGTGCATCAGTCATAATTGAACATAATATGACTGTTCACATTATGTTTAACTATGACATAACGTAATATGACGACAAGAGTAAGCTTACTTATGGATTTAGAATTAAGTTTATCATGTGTTTGTTTAAAGGCTATAATATAAAGCATAATTTATTTAAGTTTGTCAGTACTAACACAAAAGCATGACTGGTAAGCTTTTTTTTTTTTTTTTTTTTTTTTTTTATCTTTAAAATAGGATATTTTTTTATATGGAATCGCATTATATTATGAATATTTTCAAAAATGTTTTATAATATGATTTTTTATCATGAAATGCTCATTTCTTGTTAAATTTTTTTATTAGCAATAGTGAAATGGTCTTAAGATATAAATTTCTTTAACTTTTTGTAGTACTTGTATAAACGCCAGATTCAACTGGTACTTTAATTAATAAATTTACTCATTAATGCATATAAGTCTTGAATTAATTATGAATCTAATTATTAATTTTAGCTTTATTGTAATTTGTGTTTTTATATCATGCAAACTGATGCAAAGCATAAAGGAAGTAAATAATTTTGGTCTTAATTTAATCCAGAGAATAAAATCTGTATATATGTATTTTTTATAAATACAGCTTCAAAGATTTATAAATTTACACCCTATTTAAATAGCCTTTAGACTAAATAAGTCAGATTTTTCTGTTATCTAACTTTAAAATAAAAAATACTTCTGTTTAATAATTTGGCTTCATGCTATCAATAGTTAAAATATAAAGTTTACAAAATCATTTAAAGCATAGTAATATTTATATTGGATTAAGCATTAACGATTATCATCTAAAAGACTAACATTTACATATTAGACAAAATATAGTTATATAAAAAATATCAAATTTTGATATAAGTAAGGAAGAAAAGATTATATATTTAATATATTTTTGAGGCTTAAGTAAAAATTGATGTAATTTTTAAAAAACATAGTATTTTTGTAAACTTACTGCAAATTATTCATACCATCCTGTATATAATTAATAATAAAGCATATTTTATAAAAAAAGGTAGGTTATGCATATACCCTAACATAAATAGCAAAAGCTATACTAGAAACTATACATAAAAGCTATACATAATTTTTTTGATATATATGATATCAAAAAAATTATTAATAAATGTTTTGATTTCAGATTTTAGTCAAAATAAAGATGAAATTTTTATAAAACTTTATTATCTTATTTACTGCTAACATAGAATTTGAGTAATAAAAAATATTAAATGTGTAAAATATTTTATTTCGATATTCTTTAAAATTTCAAACATTTAAGGAATAATATTTTTGCCATTTGTCACAAACTTTCATAATATAAACTTTTAATATATATATATATATATATATATATATATATATATATATATATATATATATATATTGGCTCTAATAGTGGGAAATTTCCAATGAAAAATGTTTGGTTATCCCAAACATTTTTTCTTGAATATTCAGAAATTGTACATAATAATTTTTACTTAAATATTGATTACAGAGTATGTTTACTTAGATATCAAAATTAATAAACCTACTTAAATATTGTTCACTTCTAAGCAAGAAAAAAATCAAATTTATTATAACTGATTATAATAACCTAATATGTTGTTTCGTTGCTAGTTTTGACTTTCAAAATTTAATATTACTATAGTTTGCCGCTGTGATCTGATGCAACTGTTCATACAGATACAGATTTGGGAAAGAAATAATTTAAAGCTATCTGTGCATATCAAACATTATTTTAAATGCAATTTATATTTTTAAAGGGTGTGAATTTATATGCTATCTGATCTAACTATAAAAGAAATGTTTAAAACCAACTTTGGTGATCTGTCAGGCAAGATTTTTTTAAAATGTGTTTATTCACTTATTGCTTTATATGGTTTCAATGAGAGTGGCTGTTAAGGTTTTCTTTATTATTATATTTGATGTCTGAGGAAGTCTTACTTTTGTCACAGAATTTCGCGGAAATTGTGCTTCTTAAAAAGTCTGTTACTTGTAATAATTCCAATTATTTATTATTTTCTTCAAAGTACAGATTACAAATATCTTAATTAGAAAGCTAGCTTGTGAACTTTGTCGGGCTAGAAAATTTCTGTATTTCGCATCTTAAGAAGTTGCTGCATCGAGTGGTGCTTTTTAACCTGACTCACAGTCGTCCTAAAAGTGAGAAATAAAGCACCATATATGAATTCATAAAGATGTAAAAGTATTCGATACGCGTACCTATTAAATATATTATTGTTGAACAAATTATTGTGTAAAACCTTAATTTAACGGAAAAGTTTTTAAGTTTATATAAAAATATAAGACTAGATTCTGTGACTGTTAAGAGCATTTCAAGATTTTTTTAAAAATATTACTTTGAATTGCTAGCCTCTTCATAAGCGCAAATTCCTTCATTTTCGCGATAGTCGTAGACGATGACAGCTCCACAAACGTATATTATTGTCTATCGAATCGAAACCAGGATTAGCTTTTGAAGAGTTTAACTTTGAAATGAGATTTAGTATTTCTATCTCGATACTGTAAAGAGCTTTCAGAAACTCTTAAGTAGATCGGTTCATTATCGTAACAAAGTCCCAAGCCGGTCATGATTCATTCATTTTGATATGTGTAAAATTCTGAGACAATGTGCGTATGTCTTGTGTTGGGCATACCAGTAAATGTAAAATTATTTTTAGTTATATATATACTACACGGTATTTTAAAGTACAGCTTATTCTAGATTTGATACTTGCATGTACAGGATTTGAAAAAGTAGTCAGTTTGTAAAAAATATGTTCATGAAAATTAAATCAGGAATTTATCAGTAACACCAATTACATTTTTTGGATGATAAAAAATGTGATTGTTTATATTAATGTCTTTTTATGGTTTTTTAACATGAGTTTTAAATAATACAATAAATTGATCTTTGAAAATATTGAATTGGGGAGACAATACCTTATTCAAACGTAAATCCATTCAGGAGACCTTAATTAAAAGGTACTGAAGAACAGTTTTATTTCCAGTGAAGTTTTTTTTTCTATAATTTTTAATTGTCTTAATTTTATTAATTCTGATTTGCTTAAAAGCAAAGAATAATATTTGTCATGCATCTTTTTGATATTTTGAGTTATAGAAACCAAAAAATATATTGCTTATTCTAGATTTGATACTGTGTGTAATGTTTGGTTATCATACCCAAAAGTGGAAAATAATTTAGATAAATTGCACTCTACCGTTTGAGGTTATAATAGATAGGTTGTACCTTCTCCCTATTCTTATTCTTTCTTACTAGTTTAGAGGTGTAATTGAAGGATACTCCTACACAGAAATGAAAAAGCTTTTAATTTTTTTTTTTAAGAACACATGAAATTGTTTCACACAATATGAAGTGAACCAAGTAGAAAGCAATTTGTGTTAGATATAAAATATTTAAAATTAAAACTCAGAAGAATAATTAAGAATAATTATTTACTTATTGATTATTAAAGATTTTATGCTAAAGGTTCATAATATATAAATATTGAAAACTAATAAATTTGGAAAAAAAAAAGACTATTAAAATATATTGTTAGTGCTGCCATCTGTTAGTGATTGAAACAACATGAAATGTAATTTCTTTATAAAAATTTCTAGAACAATATAATTAGTTTTTTGCCACTTTAAAAGGTATGTTTACATAAAGAACAGTTTTTCTTCGAATTATAATGTTTTACAATGTGATAGTAAAATCTATTACTAATTTTTTAATTTTTATGTTAAATTTTTAAAAGTTAAGCTCACTCTAACTTTCGAATTTTAAAATTCCTACTTTCGTCAAGTTTTATGGCATGGGTAAGTAGACTAGTAGTTAGTAACTAGTAGAAGACTTTCAATTTCCTTATTTTAAATCAATTATATTTAGTAAACACATTTTAATTATTCATATTACGTCATATATTTTAATTATTCAAAAACATCTAAATCAAATATGATTAACTTTAATATTTTATATTAATTCATGGCAAATTTTTAAAATATCTGCATAAAATTAGATGAAACACCCATAACAAATTGTAAATTTATTGTTATTTTTTCATGATATTTTTTTAATAATGATTTCTCATTAGAAATTATAAGTTTTTCTTCTATACCTAAAATATATATGAAATTTAGTATTAAAAATTTTTATGTATCACATGTTAGGAGAACAAAATTGTGTGAATATCAGGAATTTTTTTCCCAGAAAATAAATATTAAAAAACTTTATAAACTTAATCTCAGAATTGTGAATAAATTTATCATAACATTTATTATGTAAAAACATTTCATTGCTTATAATATTAATCCGAAAAAAATTTGAACTTCAAATATACATAATAATAGTGTATGAATCACATTTTTGGGAACGCCTTATATTATGGTATTTCCTTTTATTCTTTTTTTCTATTCTTCATTATTTCTTAATAATACAATATTTAAAGATTTTATGTATTTAACTAACCACATTATTTTATGTACTAAGAAATTGCAGCTGAAAAAAGCATTTGACACCATAATATAATAGATAGGATATCCAATTTCAGTAGAAAATAGAAAAGACGAAATTATTAATAAAATGTTAACATTTTCATTCAGGAAAAATAGGCATATTTTCAACACAATTGAAATGAAAGTTTATGAATTAACTGATAAAATTTCAAAGGTGTTCTCAAAAATAAATCAATGAAAATGTTATTAATATTTAAAAAATTTCTTCTTGATAACATAATGAATAGATATAAAAAAAAAACATTAATATAGGAATAGAAATGTGTTATAAGACAACAATCATAAGTCATGTAACAAGACGATAGCAAACAAAACAAGAATAATGTCAAGAATGAATCTGAATGGTATTTAATGTTGATTAATTAAATTGGTATGCTTTTACTTCAGATTAAACAATAAAGAACACTCACAACTTTACTTCAAAAGTGGGTTTAAATTTATCAAGCTTTAAAAATTCGGATTTAATTAAATTAGAATTATTTTATTCTGTATAATATTACGTAGAATATAAACTAGTACGCAGTAAAGAAATATAAGTACAAAGAAACCTGTGAAATATTCTGAAATTTATAGATTTGAAACATGATTAAGATAAATAAACGCATGCACGTACACACCTGTACAAAATAATAGATTATAAAATGTACATTAACCATACACTTACTATTTTGCTGTATGTGTATTAAGTGTTATTATTATTATTATCAATATATAAGTTTATTTCAATTGTTGAAATGATAAATCTAGTAATGATCTTAAGCAACACTTTCTAGATAAAATTATACATTCATATCTTAAAACATGCTAATCAATGAGAAAATAAAAAGTCAGAAAATATAAGAATGTAAATAATTATTATAAAATTACTTGTACGGGTACAAATTAACTCCAGTGAAGTGATATAAAATGCGATACAGACAGATCATGTATTGGAAAAGAAAATGATTAATTATTTAAATTGGATATAATAATAAATAAAAGATTTTTTTATATTTTATATCATAAAATAAGGATATATGTTATTATCCTTATTTTATAATATAAAATAAGGATAATAACAAATAAAAGATTTTTTTTGTGTTTTAGAAAATATCCGAGAAAAAAATTTGTCTTGAGAAGAATATTTAGTATCGAAATATATTACATTTACTGAAATGGAAACATTATCAAGAATAAAAGGATTTATAGAATAGAAAATTATTAGCTTTTTATGTTATTTTGTCTGCTATATATTATATAGTATAATTAATATATAGTATATGTCTGCTATATAGTATAATTAATATATAGATATGAATTAGATTTTTGTAAAAAATGTATTGCGACGGAAATTTTTCTATGATTAATTAACAATGTTTTTAAATAGCTCAGTGATTAGTTTTAAAATACTTTTATGAACAGACCTGGAAATCTTTTTATTACGTAAAATAATATATGCTCGCATACAAAGTTTTGTAAGAAATATAGTTAGAAAAGTGGTTTTTTCTGTACATCTTCCTGAAATGGGTTCTCACGTTCTGTAATCCAGTTTTAATAAAATAAAATTATCATTTTCTAAGAAGAACGAAATTTATTCAAAAAATTAATATATCATTTTCTTATTTTTGTAATTTTCGAAACTATTAGACTACTCCTTTAACGCACGGATGTCCACATTTTGTTTCAGTTTTAATACTCCTATGTTATAATATTGTTTCAAATGAACTAATTAAGTTTACATATTTTAAGATTGTTCAGAAATCTTGAATATGGTTCGGAAAATTTTTTAGTTTTGCATAAGATCCTTTTCTTAAATGAAATAATACATGTGTTTTTATTCAGACGTACTTTAAAAGACAATTTTGCAACATAAAGAACGCAACTCTAAAGAGCGCGAGATCGTGTAGTTAGATATAGCCTATTTCGGTTGTAAGCATCTGAATCAGTTTTAGTTCCACTTTAAATTCCTATTAAATTAGGATTCGTATACAGAAAATGACTTTATATCACTATACCAAACCAATATTTAATTAATGCTCTAAGATACAAGTTAACCAATCAATCAAAATATATGTACTATTATCACAAATTCCTTGTTTTATGATATCTAATTTCATCTAAAGCAAAATGTGGTACTAACGAACATATATTTTTCTTTATATCCTTATGAAGTATTTTTCTTTCGCAACTTAAACATCTTTTACTTTCATTTCTTATAATAAAAAACTGCTAAAAAGAAAATTTTTAAAGTTTGGTGCTGCCATCTATTAGTTTAAAATTCATTTATATGAAAATTATTGGTGTTGAACTTGAAGCATGCATACAATGAAAAAAATATAGCTGATATCATTGAATTTGGCAGAAAGATATGATCTCAAAATAAGATAATTTTTATAATATTGTTAGCACTTTAAGTGAGATTATATTTGCTGTGTACATAACCAAATACATAACGGATTTGGATTTAAAAATGCAATGCGTTATGTATTTATTTTTAAGTCTTGTAAATTGATAATAAAATTCCAATATTAATAATATAAATATTATTTATATATATATTTATATATTATTTATATATATATATATATATATATATAAATATTATATATAAATATTATTTAAATTAGATATTACACATGCAAATAAACTAGTTTGCAAGTTAGAAAATTTAGCAGTATTTCATAAATGAAACTCTGAAATATATAAGTGATTTTTGAAATAAAAAATATTTTAAAATTTATGAAATAAATTGAAAATAAATTTTATTGGCGAATGTATTCTGATGACTGCTGCTTGAAAATCTATCAAAATCGATACATGTGAATTCATTATTATTTAGGATGATGGAAGTGGTGAAACAAATTAAAAGAAGGTATTTCATTAAACTTTTATCAATGTGTCGATCAAAATGGTGGACGTCTTTACTATAATACATACTAAAATAGGGAAGTGTTTGATTGTGAATATTTGTACACATATGCGGATAAGGATTTCATGCATCGTTATTATATAAATAAATAAAAGAATAAAAATAATTTTAATAATAAAAAAATTATATCCATTTTAAACATAATCAACATAAATTTCTCACAATAAATTTATTAAATTTAACAGGAATTAATATATAAATCAGTGGAATTTCATATTTTAAATGATATCGTTATTTTATTATCATATGTAAATAAATACTATTTATCTCTAATCTATATACTGCTAACAATAATGTAGTAAAAAAAAAAAAAACTTTTTTTACATGAAGTATAAATTCAAAATTGTTTAAAATCTGAATTGAAATGTTATTTACATAGTTTAATTATTTGAAGACTATGTTTTGCAAATTTAAATTTTTAAAAAATTATTTTTTCTGAATTTTTAAATGTTTATATTTTTTTCTGAATTTTTGTTTTCTTGAAAACACTTATCAATGTGTTTTTATATATCATATTTATAATTACTCGTATATTTGTATCACACACTCATATACACATTCATCATTATTATTTACTATGGGCATCTTATATTAAATTATAATAGCCATTTTAACTTTGTGAAATCAGAATAACCAAATGGTATGAGGAACAGGATTTAAGATCTAATTTTCGAAAGTCAACATAGGTGTGAGCTCCGTTTTTTTGATATGCTTATATTATATAGAAGCCAACAAATGACATGACTTATTAAATTTTTATCGTATTAAAAAATTTATACGTTGATGAATGTAATCAATTTATATTAAATACCATAAATTTTGAGATTTTGTTTGTTATTTCATGTATATTTTATAGAAAATTTATGTATTTTCTTTTTGTACATTGGTAGCTTATGGTTTTCCAATTTCTGATTCAGATTTTTCAACAATGATTGTGATATTTCAGCTCCTTAAATGTGATAGCTTAAGTGACTTTTCGAATTGTGCGTGTGTATGTAATATCCCAATGAAAAGTCTTATATGTAGGACAAAATGCGAAAGCATTTAGAGTTGTCTTCTTTTCTGTAATAAATATGATGATATAGGGAAGATATTATTTATAAAACATGCAATACTAGGCTATTATAGCTAAATTGATGCATACAAATGCTAATAATTATCTTATGTATTAAAAATTTAACAAAAAATAACTGTATTTATGTAAGTAATATTAAAATTTTAAACCAATATTTGAATAATTTTAATCCTTATTTTTAAGAGTAATTTATAGTTTGGAAATTATAAATGATTTAAATAAAGCGCGAAAAAAATTGCCAAGAGAGAAACATATTAGGAAAATTGGACACTAACATCGCCATTTTGAAATAGCTTTTGCTCTCTATGGAATAAAATATGTGCAAGAAAATAACTTATTCATGAAGTTCTGTGATTGTAATAAACCTTTATCTTGCCTTAAAAGATATTGACAAAATTAAACTAAAATAATGCACTAGACATTATGATTACTTAATTTATCTTCTTAATTGGTAAGCAAGATTGTATACTTAAAAAAATTGCGGAGCTTAAAACTTCTAATGATTTAAAATTGATAAATGTCTTAGGTTTAATTAGCATTAATTTTACGAACATTTCTTATTTAACTATGTCTAAGAACACGCCTTAATTTGATGCATATGCGAATCCTATATTTAAAGAGAAAACAACCACTGAGGAAGGCATACGATATACATTTACTGTTTTTATTATTCAATAAGTACATTACTTCAACAGTTATTCCGCACTCCTCTCTCTTTTATACAAATATTCAATTTCTGTCCCCAATTCATGATGCTGACACTCTGACTCCTATTTCCATTTCTGCCTTTTATTCTTTTTCTGTTGATTACATTTTATTTGAGAAAGAGGACCGAAATTATATATTTATCGTTTTAATTTTTGCACGGATAAAATTAATTTACTAAAACTTTTATTGATATTACGACTGCATCAAATGAATGCGGATTCGTAGAGATAGGTATGCAGCACAGAAAATTTCAATATTTTAAAAAATTTGAAGAAAATAGATTTTAATATATATTTATCTCATTCTACGAATAAAAGTCAGCATAAGAGATAGTATACAATCAGTTTTGTAATTTTCCTTAAAAATAAATCCTGTATTGTATATGTATATATAAACCTGGTTTTAGAATCATTAAGTGGAATTATCAGCATCTTATGACTGTCACTTTATGGCACACACAAAAGCTCTTCACTTAAAGTATTCTTTGCAAACTTTTAAGGACGTTAAAAATGGCTTTATTTTTTCCGGATATTGCCAAATATTTGACATTTGACACTGCATGGTGGATAAACCAGCATCCGAAAGTAGTTGTAAGACATTTAAACATCTCATACATTTGTCTTCCAAAAGATATTGTGACAGATAATTATAAATTAAAGTAGAAAAGAAAATCTAGGTAAACTTTCAAATACTTAACATCAGTATGGCAGAAGTACATCTAAGAACTCAAACTTAACGTCTATCTCCTAATATTCAAGATTGTTTGGGATTAAATCTAAAAGATTCCACTCCAAAGACATTTAACTATTAGGCAACAGTGATCTGATTCGGCCAATGAGTAAGAAGATCACTAGGAGGTTTTCAACTACCATCTGTTATTGCTTATCTTTCAAAAAGTTGGCATATGGAAGATAAGCTACAAATAATTTTTGACCACAAAAAAAAGTAAATAAAATAAATAAATAAATAAAAAATAAAAATAAAAAGTTGTAGTAATAAAGGGATTAAATTTTAAGGTCCACTTCGGAAGTCCGAAGCAACAGAATCATATAAGGAGGAAGAGGTGAGCAACTTCTGTTGGTCAAAAAGATTGGAGCCTCCTGAACATGTTCAAATGTAGAAGCCTTCTCTTTGCTCCTTTTCCTGCAGACCTTAGTATTTATTATCCTGTATATTACCATCCTGTATATTTATTTATCATCTTTTCTCCACTACTGTTAGTTGAAAATACCATATTACTATTTTTAATAGCCAGAGTCATAATCGGCGTCTTCTTAAATGGCAGAGTTTGAGATTTTCATTAGAGTGCTTATAAAGCTAAATTTGCTCCAACAATCATGTCACTCGTATTTCGTCATGTTTTACAGTTTAATGTGCTTCAAAGAAAAAGTTTTGTGCACGTAACAGTTAAAATAATTGGTATTTTTTTGAAGATCTTCGGGAAAACAGGTGGCATGATTGATATGGAACCAGCATTCCTACAGGTGTTCTTATTATTTTGCTATTCATCTGCATATGCATCATATGTGAATTAACAAATTCTAAGTTCCTTCCAAAATTGATAAGAGAAAAAAATCAATTGAATAAAATTGTAGTCATATTTTAAAGAAACGCTCGCCAACATTCTGGATTTATTTTTTGATTTCGGCAAATGTAACTAACATCTTTTGAGAGAGAAAAATATATGTGATACTGAATATTGAATATTCTTATAACTTTGAGCTATTTATTAATATAATCAAAACTAAGCTAAAATGCAAATGAAAATTTTAAACTAAATTTCTATAAAATAGAAAAAATTATTGTGATTGGGGAAAAAAAAAAAAAAAAAACTAAGTTTTGGATAAATTTGCGAATAAAAAAGAAAGTAGTGGATTTCGTACAAAGTAAGCTAGGTGGACAAGTTTACTTAAATAAAACAAAATATAAAACCAACCAAATACCAGTGAATTTCAAATAACTTCAAAATTTAGAGGTTTGCTATTTCTTTTATTAGAGTAAACAAAAGAAATTTGACAGATAAATCTTACAATGCTTTTTAAACTTAAATAAAAAAATAGGTATTATATATGAGTAACATAATTATAATTAGTAGTTTGTGAAATGAAATATGTATTAAGCAATTTTTATGAAAAAGAAATGTAATTATTGTTGATCCACTTTTTGAAAAAATTTAAAAGTTAATTCATTGTGTAAAATTCATATATATTCATATACATTGAATAAAATAATATCAAATTATATATATTGCCATTTTAACTGCAATCACCTTCAGTTTGTAAGCCACATTAAAATCATAAAATTTTTATGCTATGCCATCTAATTTTATGCATAAGAACGGTACCTAAAAATAATAAAAAACATATCTTTAATAAAAAAATTCAATATATTTCTTTTAAGAGGCTTTATGCTAAATCTCTGATTTACATTAAAATGTCTTGAAATAAACTTTTAGTTGATAAAACTGTATTTAAATAAAATGAAAATCTTAAATAATATTTTAACCAATTAAAAA
Organism: Latrodectus geometricus; assembly: GCA_026290005.1. Classification (NCBI taxonomy): domain Eukaryota; kingdom Metazoa; phylum Arthropoda; class Arachnida; order Araneae; family Theridiidae; genus Latrodectus; species Latrodectus geometricus. The sequence continues at coordinate 44,487 of JAPDSC010023774.1, forward strand.
ACAAAATAAAGAAAATGAAAAATTGAATTTATTTAATATGTTTATCAACAAAATGAAACTTAATATTAGCATTTTAACACTAAAACTTTTTATTTTAATTAAATGAACAGAAGTACTATATGACATTTTTGTTCTTACAAATACTTAACTTCACGGATTCTAACTTTTATTAATTTGAACTATTAGAAATAATTGTTAGTTCACGAGTGTTTTTATTGTACATGTGGATAGTAAGCAGTTTATATTTTCCACTTATTAAATGATTACACATACCATGACAATAGAAAAAATATATAATCAATATAAAATATAAAAATTAAAGTCATATTAGTGAAAGAGTCATCTGAATTTTCAATAATACATTTTTTACACGAAATATTTTTTTTCTATAAATTTTGTAAGTACGTCAATATTTTCGAAAACTTATTCTCTCTCTCATTAAAGCTTACATAAAATTCATTTAAAGCTCTATCATTCATTATATTTTAATAGAGAGTTTCAAAGAAATTTAAATTCGTAATTGGTCCTGAAATTAAGTATTCTCTGACTTAATTCAGGTTCTAGTAACTAGATTGATTAAGAATATTTCACTTATAAAAAGAAAGTTGACGATTTACTCCAAATGTTGCCAAAAGCTATCTCATTGATAAAGTATTAATTCTATAGTCAATCACACATGGATTAGTATTCATCTTCTATTAGATATCGACATTGAGAGGATGTGTGTGTGGGATGTCATTTCAGATATCGATTTCGTTATTTGATCATGATTAACAAAAATCAGGTAAAATATAATAATTTGAATCTAAAAAAAGGAATCGTTAAACTTATAATTATGTAAAGTTTAAATTTATCGGATTTTAAAACATTCAAACCTAAGTTTAACAATTCAAACCTAGATAAATCAGTTAAGCTTTAAATAATGGCGTGGCTTGTAAAGTCTTAGTTCAGTTCTACAAGTGATACCCATACGTGGTCATAATTAATAGCATTTTATTTCAAGTAAAAATTGTTCTTTCAGATGAATAAATGCAAGGATGTAACAAAAGTGGCAAAAAAAAAAGGTCATTCATGTTTGATCACGCCTATGATCATGTAGAGAATAAATTTGATGGATCATTCAATGTTTGTTGAGAAACTGTTCAACGAGTTTACAAGAACTGATATCATACATGTGGAGCTGATATATTTTGAAAGTGTTTTTCGCTTTTTGCTGACCATTGGCATGAACATGTTTATTATAACACTGTAGAGTCACATGTTGGTTTTGTTCCAGCTACATTTGCATAATGAATATGCTGTTGATGTTCTATTTTTCAAAATAACAAAGATAGTTCAACTATCTGGAAGAATATGTGACTGTTTCCAGTCGATATATAATTAAGGTACAACTTGAAAGCCGTAGAAAAGCAGTGTGATACATGGCGTAAATTTCAGTTCAGCGTAAAGTGTTGGTAAAATGCCAAAATCCAATTTCTTTTCAATTTGATGCACTTGCAGGATACTACCACCGAGTAGATTTAGTAGTATGCGACACACATAAAAATAAAGTTCTTCATTTCCTAACTAATTCCAGAGGTGCAATTACTAAATACGAAATAAGTTTTAAGGAGTATGATATAGTTTTAATATTTAATTCCTTATATATAATATAATTTTCATTCCTTCCTTATAATTTTATAGTTTAATGCATAAAAATGTGTGTGATTTTAATGAGCTTTAAATGCTAACAAATACAAACTAAAATATTTCTCGATTATTATTACTGAAAAACAGAGTTAAAAAAGAGTAGTTGAAACACAAATTAAACATTTTAGCTTTTGGTTGGTTCAATTTCCTACTAATAATAAAGATGTTTTTTGTACTATTTTTAATTATTTTATAGCTGGAATTTAGAGTAATATCTTAAATTTCAATAATTTTTCAGCAGAATTAATAAGTCTTAAAAATCTTTCTTTGTGAAATAATGTTTTAAAATTTAGTTTAAGCTATCAACGTGAAAGCACATTGTACTATAATTAGTTAATTTAAAATTGAACATACTTTATATTAAGTGAAGCTTATCTTGCTCATCATTTTAGAAGATAAACTTCTCTGATACGCGTATTATGATAAAATAAATATTTTTTATTTTTGGGCATTTGAATCCATTACAATAATTTGTATTTTATACCCGAGATGAAATTTCATGTTTTTAAATTCACTGAGGTCGAAATATTTTATTTTGCGTTAAGAATTTCCCAAAACACTCCAACACAATATTGATATTATTTTTTTTAAATAATAAAATTAAGAATGTATAACATTTTTCTTAAATTAATACACATGTTTCTCTTACCACAGACAGTTCATTTCAAGCCTTTGGTTCATCATTCAGGGATTCGATTTTATCCTTGGATTTGGAATTTATGGAAGTTCAGAGCCCGTTAAATGGTAGAACGTGTGCATAAGATGACTGAGAGATAGACAGACATGTATAATCATAAAATTGGAATAAATACCAAGATGTTTATCATAATTGAAAGTTTTTTTTCATCTAATATTAAAACAGGAAAAATAGTAAATCTTTAAAGCAATTGCAGCATCTGTGTAATTGTAAATAAATACAAAGAAGTTAAAATTTTTTCTTTAAACTATTTCTTGACGTACAGAACTTTTATGAAATTCTTAAAGTAATAAAATTGATAAAGAATAAAATATGTTTTGCAGTTTCCTGGTCACGTTTTCAACTTTTTATTGTGCATGTTAAAGAAAACTTCTTTATTTTTCAAGTGAAAAGAGATAAATTTATCTCCGTAATACATGAAACTACTTAATACATTCATATGTCGCAAATAAACAGACAATGATTTAATTAATTTTAATTTAGTGCCATGAATACCACTTTGATAATTTCTATTAATACAATAAATAAGATTTTTTGAGTTATTTCATTAATTATTACCTTTAATTGGTAATTTTAGACACATTTTATTGGAGGTTTGGTACTTTACGGCGCCATCGTATTCCGAACGACCTCGCACAAGTGGATAAAGCGGCCTTGTCTCATACACGTGCCCATTTATTTTCGTCCCGAGACCCTTTTACTTATGTACTTATTTATTTCTTAAGAAAATGTGAACATCTGACTAGTTAAACATGTTGCCTATCACACTTTGTTTCAATTAAAAAACGTAAAGTCAAGATTTTCAAGATTTCCAGACTTAAAAATTTTCTTGTTTCTTGTCATGAAAAGTTTTATGGATTCTGTTTCATAAGTTTCTATTCTTACAAATCTAAATTTGAGAAATATATTAAACATCATAGCTTCGAAACTGTTTTAAGAATTTATCCTAAAACATCTGTATAAACGAGTCTAGAAATATAATTATTTAGCTTTTAATTAATTGAAGAGCAATATTTATTTAAGAGCAGGTATACTGTGAAATGTTAAAAACAAATAAGAAAATAATTGCTGTAAGACAAAAAATTACAACTTTTTTTTTATAATAAAAGCAGTCGTTTCAGTATATTGAGAAAAAATATTTTATTGAGCATTTATATTAAGCAAATGTATGCCTTAAGAAACCAGTTAAACGGAACTATATTTTGATGCAAATTTAAATTTAGAATACTATGTTGATAAAAGTGGTTGCATGGTTAGTTAAGACGTCGTTCTCGTTATCGGAAGGTAATGAGTTTGAATCCTGACCAATCTTATATCCGCTGAATTTACTGGTGGCAATTGAGGCACGTAAAATATGTCAAGGGCAATGTCCTTCATGTAAAATAATACCTCTGGAGGTGGCAGTCCAAGTCTGGGGATCTTTCACTTGGTTCCAGCTTCTAGATAATGAGGACCTACTTTCAAGTTCACGATGGCACGAGCACTGCTTGCCCTATTATATAAAGTTACTATCACTTCCACTCTTTGCAGTGCTGAACGTAGTAACATCGCATGGAAACAAATAACACATACATTAGAAACAAAAATATCAACCAATACATGTAGCAGAAGGTTTTCCTTGATGCAACATCTAGAAGATAATAACAATATAATTTTATATACAAAAAGTAATAATATTCCATTGATTTAATTTCGGTAAAGTCATTTTTATCGAAATGAAAATCATATAGTGAAAGCATCATTGTATAATATCGCATTGTTTTTATGTTGTTAATATTGTTTTTATTTAAAATAAGACACAAGCTGGCAACTGAATGGTTTGCAGTCAGGCCTTCAAGACACGGATTCATTTCATACCTCAAGTGTCAATGTTGGTATTGGTTTGGACAATTTAAGTCATAGATTTTTAGTCAAATCAGCTTTTGAATGCAGAATGAAACCATTAAGTATATCAACAAACCAAACTTGATAATAATAACTATAAATTTATGGAAGATCGACATAAGAAGTCAGTCAGAAAAGACAAAGTAGATGGTTCATTAATATGATATATTTAATATTTTATGCATTATTTGTTTTTAGCAAATTTATGAGATTTTATCTTTTGAATTGATTTATGAGAATAACAACTTGCCAACAACAATCATGGCTTGGTAATGCCCTGGGTGAAAACTAATTGATCGAAATGATCGATCTCGTTTTATCGCCTTTAACTCAATCAAATTTCTACCTTCTGCCCCAAGGTACGAGCTACTTTTGATTTGTTCAAGATGTTGCTATCTACCCAGCTGCGTAGGCATGAAGAGTAAAAAAATATCTACTATATTTTTTACGGCTTAATTATATGGAATACATACTCACTATCATGACTATAATAAAATAAAAACTTACTCTTTTAACACTGCGTTTAAAACAAAAAGAATATCAATTCAAAATATCAACATAATAATAAATTGAAATATAATATTAAACGTTGCATTTATTATTATACAACGCAAAATATATTAAAAAATAAATTTTTAACTAAAGCTATCTCTTGTAGTTATAGGTAGAAGATTTGATCTGCATACTGTCCTCCAAACTTGAATATATCGTTGTATAATTGCTAACTGCTAATTTTTCTCTGGATTCTAAATGGTAACCTGTGAATTGAGAATGATGTGTTATTTCAACTGCAAGCGTCATTGGTAATGCATATTCACACGAGTAGCTAGATCCTTTTGCAGGATGTGACATAAGCACGAGAACCTAATTTTGTTGAAGAGCGCAGATAGCTAATTATCAATGTTTTTTCTCATATTTAGCAGGCATGTGAGGATTAAAAATCTCAGAGGTATTACTGTGATGCCTCTGCGCACAATGATGCTTCAAAACATGGGAAGAGTGATCACTCTTTCCCATGTTTTGAAGTATCATTGTGCGCATCCAGAAATAGTAGATATATCATCTACACATTCGTCAAATTATTTGCTTAAACTTTCTTCTCTTATAGCGGCAGCGAGCATGTTGAAGTGCATCATGTGCTTCCAGATATGGTACACATGTCATCTACTCATTCATCGAATCATTTGCTTAAATACACAGTATCATTGATTGAGAAAAGCTGATTATCCAGTCTAACTGATGTCGGGGTTCTATATTCTTTAATTATAGGTCATAGGCGTTATAGGTTTCAGTAAAGCCAGTCACTGTAAAATATCTTGGTGGTCTACTGTCAAACACATTCGATTTAATGCCCCACCTATTTAATACAATACATTATTGGCCTCCTTAATTCCTGTGATATAAAAATTTGAGAAGATTGTGTCAGCTCGAGTATCCGACTTATAGCTTTAAACTGGTTCGAAATTACGAGAGAGTTAGAGGTAATCTTGAAGTTCCACTGTATTTACTTTTTGTATGCTATGCTAACATGACTGGAAAGTCCATATGGTGCACCTTATGCTGGAGTTTTGATATCCTTTTAAGGTGTTCGCGCATTACAATAAAAATATTTAAAAAATAAATCGTTCGTTACAGGTCGTCCTTCCTTTTACTAGAACAATCATTAGCTAGATTAAATGTTGGAACGTATAAACTATACAATCCGGATTGTACTGACATAAAAATGACATGAAAGATTACTGAAAATGTGATTAGATTTAGCCTTAAAGATAATTTCAAGACCCAGTAGATTTGTAATATCAATAATTTTCAGTTGAAACTATATCCAGAGTTTCTCATTGAACTCATTTCATTAATACTTAATATGTATTTTACTTTTATAAACTTCATAGTATTTAATTAATCTGTGTTTATAAAGTAACCAATAAAGAATGATGTAAATTATGTTTCATAATCAGCACAAGAAAAATTATGCTGCACAGAAGAAATTAAAAAATATAAATGTTGTATGAGAAAGGCTTAATTATTTTAAACGTGTAGTCAAAGCTTTTCTTAAATACTTATCATGATTAATTCTAGCACAAAGTCGTATCACACACAATTTTAAAAATAGATGGTACAAGATAAATGACTGAGAGAATAGTAAAATTCAAAAAGCTGTTTGGCAGAAATGATGATTCATGTTCTTAATATTTGTAGCGTTAAAATTTTCGAACACCAAATAATTAATTTCATATTTATTATTATGAAACTTAGTAAAAATATCTTCAATTTTTCATTTTTAGAAATTACATGCAATTCTTATTGATGTAATGGATGCTTATATTATATTTACGTACATTTATTATCGTGAGTATTTGATACATGTTCAGCACGTGTTATGGCTTTTCGAAACATTTTATCAGGTTGAAATTGTTTTTAACATTAACCGTCATAATCACTTCCTCATGTAATGTAGACACGCAGATTATCAATCTTCCTCTTCTGAAATATAAGTCGTTTACCACGTTCCATTCTTTACCTGTGAACGCATTTAGAGAGAGAGAGAGAAAAGATGAGGTATTGAATATATCAGAGAATTAAACTAAAAATAGTCTCTAAGATAAACTTACAAGTATTTTTGTCCCCATTTGAAATTTTAACCGATGAAGTAATATACTCATTCATATCAAATTCAACATTGGTTATATTTCGCAAATTTTTAAAAAAGTTTCGTTTGTGAATCTATGTATAAGACTTGTATTCTAAATAAAAACTAAAAAAAAAATGACATTATTTCATTTTAAACAGTAAAAATTCAAGAGATTTTTATTATGATAATTAATCATTCTTGCTTGAATAAAAGTATTTTTTAAAAAATACTTTAATTTAAAATATTTGTTGATTGATGCATGGAAATTGCAGAAAATTTCATAAACGTAATGTATTTAAAAAATTTGTTTTTAAGAAAACTTGTATTTTAATTGATGCGAAGTATAATCTATATAAAAAAAATTGTATTTAAAACTTCTGCACATAAAAACTTGTATTTTAGTTAATGCAAAGCATAAACTTTCTAAGGTACAGATTTGGTATTTTAGGAAAAAAGTATTTCTGAAGAAATGATTTCATGAATTTTAAATTTTTTGTTACCAAAGCATAAAAAAAAATTAACAATAAGAGAATTTATATTTTTCTTTTTGGAGCCCCTGGGAATTTAAGGCAGGCTTTGTTTGTTTACGAAGAAGCTATCAGATGCCGATAGTTAGATATAATTGAGGTTCTAACTGAATCTTAAATCAGTAGTCAAGTGACACATTCATTTCCTGAACAAGCAGTTCTTATTCACAATTCTTTTTTTTAATCTTGTATTTATATACTTTCCACTTGAATTTATCAACTTTCATCAAACATTTTTAACTTTTATAACTTTCGCATTAGCCTAAAAACTATTGATATAAGATTAAAAAATTTTAATTTCAAAGTTTTTTATTTCGAAAAATATTAAAGCTTCTATAAAGAGCCGAAGCTTTAGGCTGAATATTTAAATACATATTTAAAATATATAGATCCGTATAGTACTTTTATTTAATATTTTAATAAAGTTAGCGTATATAACATCTATTCAATTTTACTATATTTAATTAATCCACTGAATATTAGAAGTGGAAAAATGTAAGTTCTTAAATTCAGCAAATTTTTTGAAAGTTCAGGATTCGAAAATTTTGATTCGTTTATTTTTAGATTAATTATAAAAGAAAAATGCACTAATAAATTCTTAAACTCTCCTATAGAATTATTCTTGGGATTAGAATTAATGTAACACAATACCAAATAAGTGATTTTTGTTATAAACACTATTTATATAAACCCTTAAATTAACAGAACATGCTAATTACAAAATAGTAACATTAAGTTAATATTATAAAGTGTAATGAACAGTGAAAAATTTAATGTAATATTGTAACAGAAGAAATAAATGTTTCATTGTTTCTTCTTGGGATCAAATTTATAATGCTAAAAATAATGATGTTAACTAACTTAATTTAAAAAACTAACTTAGATACATTTATTTTTTTCATGTTTGAATTTTCCTTTATTGCCCATCAAAATTTTATTATGTATTCCGCATATAATCTTTTGCATCAAGAGAATATATAAGGTGTATTATATAACAATTAATTTATTGAAGCACTTAAATTTAATATTTTGAAAATATATATATTTGATTAATTAGTAGACGTGCATTCAAATGTTTTAATTTTGTAGTGTATGTAATATTTTTTTTATATATAATAATCATTTCAATGAATAATAATCCTTTGAAATATTTCTATGTATTTTTTATCTTTTTACAAATAAAAATATATATTCCTACCATAATAGAGAGATATTAAATTAATACATATACTAAAATAAATGCAGGTACAAATAAAATTTCGGCTTTCGTCAAACTTTTAGATTTTAAAATTTTTATTGATTGATAATCTATATACTACAACATAAACAAATGAATCTGTTAACATTTGTTAATATGCGCTTGGAATACATCTGGGAAATTTTCGAAAATATCTTTTTATATATAAACCATATAAAATTTATACATGCATTATTGAATAATCTTTATTTAAAATTGCTTTAATAATGCATTTCGTTTATGGGAAATAAATTATTTTTATTCAAATATTATAAATATCATTCACTTCAATTTTCCAGAGAAATGTATTTGCATATTTTTTTAATTCATGCAAACATTTTTGATATTGTCTTAGCTTTAACATTTACTTTTTATGTAATAAACCTTTAAGAATCTACTTTTATTGAGAACACTTGGTATAGACACTTTGTGTCAATGTCTTATTTTTTTTTTTACATAAAGGGCTTAAAAATTCATACGACTATAACTTCCAAAGTTTCATGTTCAAAGAAATGAAAAATTTTCAACGCACTTCTATTGTGATTATTCAATATCTTTATATGAATTCTTTCCAATAAAACATATTGCATTCATGTATTAAGTGTGGCGAAAAATGTTTTACTATCAAGTAAGAATAAATGATGATTATTAAACAGAGAAAATTAAAAGTGCTTTATTTTTATTAATATAATTACAGATAATTACTTTGCCAGTGTGAAAATATTTATAGTACAGCGTTCTAATTCGAGGCAGTATAAAAACAGAACAATAAAAATTAACATTGTTAATCAATTATTATAATTAGAATTTTATATTTATAAATAATCTATTTACCAATTTTAGTCATTCTGGCAATAGTTAACCAAAATTACATAGTTTAAATATATCTATGCTATATTAATAAAAAAAAAAAAAACATTTTACAGAAAAATCCAGATAATAATTTTGGATTTTCGTACACTATTTCTGTTGAATTTCATTAAAAAAGAACAACTAAGACAGAGTAGAATTTTTATTTTGCTCAAAAATTTAGTTGTGATGAAGTACCAATGATTGCATCTATAAGACAAAATTATAAGGAGCTCCAGAAAACTTTTGTGATGTTGAACTTTTCATAGCTTAAAATTTCTTTTTAGCAGGTTTTAATTATAGTTTAACAAGCAATCATCTACATTTCTTCTTAATCAAGTTTCATGCCATTTTCATATTTTCTTCTACACAAGTATTTATTCTCGTAAAAATAATGAATACAATTACTTCTAGTAAACCCAAATGAGACCAAAAAAATATATTAAAACAATTTTGGAAATAGTAACTTTTTAAGGATATTAAATAAGATCTCTAATTTTGACCAAACTAGATACTTACTGACTTTTTAAAATAATCTTTGTCTTGAAACATAGCTGGTAGTGAATTCAACATTTTGCTCAGATACATGTTCAATTGTTTTTGAGAAATTGTGAATTTTTGGACGACTGAAAAATATAGGAGTGTGTTAAAAAGCTATCACTAAAAAGAAAAATTAGAAAGAATTTACAATAGAAAAATTGTGATAGTTTGAAATAGATGATTATTGAGTTCAAACTCATTTTATATGGTTATATCTGCATAAAACATTTTGAATTGAAGGAAAATGTCAACAGTAGCTATTTACAACAAATTAAAGTAGTTTCTTTTTTAGAGATTTAGTTAAAAGACTTAGTCCATTATTTTAAACTTTATATATATATATATATATTATTTAAATTTACATCTTCATGTATCTTAATTAAATTTTTTACTAAGTTTTACCAAGTTCATCTCTTCAATTATTTCTAAAAGTGCATAGCATTTTGTTGAGCATTTTTAATGCATGTATTACATTTTCTTTGTTTTTATATTTTTTTTACACAATTCTCCTCAAGCTTAATCTTTTTCTTAATTTTAGGGTGTCTCCTGTTTAATAATCCAACTATAGTTGGATGATCATGATTATGATCATTGAATAGAAATTCTATGTCTCGACAAAGTTTTAAGTTTTACCTTTCAGGTTACATAAAAGGTTAATGAACATGTTTTTTTCCTGTAGGAATCTGATAAAATGAAGTTTAATCATAAAAATTAGATTTATTTCAAGATTTCTTCAAATGAATGTCAATAGAAGGGTTTTTAGATAGGTTAAAATATCATAAACAATCTTTTAATCTCATTGAAGATTTTGGATAAAGAAGATTGTTTCTTTATTTTATCGTGATTAAGATCCAAAACTACCAAGTTCTTAACTTAAAGTCAAATATAATAATACACAAGTATTTATGGACGAATAATTATGACTAAAATAACAATAAAACTTAATTTCCATTTAGTATATCAGATTCCCCAATATTTCTAAAACTGAAGGAAATGTGTTTTTTCCCATGATATTTAAATATTTTTTGGTAATGGCTTCTTTAACGACAGAATTTTCCAAATTTTAATTAAATTAAGCAGTAGTATGCCATGATGTATGAAAATTTTTTAATAATGTCAAGGTATGCAACCTTCTCTGTACAACTTTCTTTTGCAATATTTCACGTGTTTATCTCCATCCAGTGCAAAGAAGTAGTTTTGAACTTAATTTTACTGTTTTTAGCACATTTGTATGTCATTTCATTAATTTTTTTGTGCACCAGCTTCATAACAAGTTTTGATTTTATCCCTTTATTATTCAGATGCTGAAGAATCATTATGTCATTTTTAACTTTTCTTAAAATTGTTTTCTTTTTTTTTTTGTTGTTGCAAGTTTTAGATTTATCGAATCATTTCAAACATTTTTATACAGACAATGGAACAAAGAAAGAGAACTTAAAAGTGTAATCCTTCTTTCTGAAGAGACATGCGGCTCTTAAAAAAGGGAAAAAACATCATTTATATGATGATGATAAATACTTAGAAAGCTCAAAATTTGATAAAAATCGTTTTCTGATTATTCATTTCATTTAATGTTTTTTTTTTTTATATAATCTATCCTTTCGACTACTTTTCCTTCACAAACCTAAAGTTTGACTTTAGGTTTGTGAAGTTTGATCATTATAATTAGTTGTCTACTAATATTTTCTTGTTGTTTATTGACTATCATGTTGAAGAAAGTTTCTGATTCTATAATCCATCACTGTAACGACTCTTTAATTTAATAACTGCTGCCTTAGACAATGCTAATAAAAAAGAATGATACGACAAATTAAAATAAAAGTTTTGCATATTTATAATTGAATCATTTTTGAAAATGAAAATTAAGTAATTTTTCATTTTAATTTTCAATTTAGAATTCATTCGGCTTTTATTTTGTCCCTCACTATATGATATTTATAACCAAAAATCTGTCAAATATGCAAGAAAAATATTGCTTAGTGTTTGCCTATTGTGTGTCACTGGTATTAAAATATCTTCACTTAATCATAGTTAATTAAATTTCAGAATGATTGGGGAAAAAAATGAAATTTCTTTTCTGTGTTTCTCTTTACTTCATTTATATAAATATTACATATATTTAAATGTTAACGAACAAACAAACGTTTGACGTAACTTCATGGTATTTATTATGGTATTCATGTTATTATGTTTTAAAACATAAAGTTTACTCAACAAGTCTGGTAGACAAGTATGATTAAAGTTAAATTTTGAAAGATTACTATTATAATTGTTTTCCTGCACGTTGTTGGAAACGTGATCATTCATTGATGTCATCAAATATAACACATATTTATTTATCTTTAAAGCTACAATAACCCATCGAAAATTTTAAAATCTATTTTATAACCAATAAATTTTTTTTTTTTTTTTAAGTTTAGGTTTTAGAGTCATTTCATGCAATATGTATCAAAAATAAATATTTTTAAAGTTACTGCTGATTTACTTGTTCTTAAATAAATATATAAAAATATCACCAATCTAATAAATACATTTAGTACAATCATTTTTAGTATTATTTCAGATTTTGAACATTTTCCAAATTATATCACACAGATTTCATTCTAAACTTTCAGTATTGGCCATTGAACATTTCTTTTTAGGAATTCTAAGAAACTAAATACAAATGGTTTGTCTCAATGTGTATCACTGAAGTTAATGTGTGTATGTATATATAGATTAATATATGTGGTTCCGCGGTGGCCTGGTTGGTTAGGACGTCGTTCTCGTTACCTAAAGGTAGTGAGTTTGAATCCCGGCTTAGCCGAAGTTCCGTCATGTTCACTAATGGCGACTGGGGCACGTAAAATCTGTTGGGTCGCAATGTCCTCCATGTTCCCATTACAAATTAATACCTCTGGGGGTGGTTGGAGCCAGGCTTTGGGTCTTCACTGGTTTCAATCTCTAAATTGGAAGATTCAGATGGTGCTGCCATCTCTGAGCCAAAAGTCGTACTTCCACCTTCGTATGAGGGTGCTCTATTGTAAAACGGAAGACGCTGTCTCTGACTTCATTCGCCTAGTCTCTGACGGGCGGGCTTGGCGTTGCCAAGTGTCATCAAAAACAACAATATATGTGATTCCGCCAGAAAGTAAAGGTGAATTAGTTATAAAAAATGAAAAAACAAAATATTTTTGGAAAAAAATAATTCTGTTACGCTTGAAATTTCTTTTACATCTATGCATAATTTCATAGATTTAAAAATTTGTTGCACCTAGCCATGAGCAACGGAACTTTCTCTGTGTTATTTATTTCGACTATTATTTTGCAGCATTAATAGCAACATTGATTTGTGAGCTCTAAAACCGATATTCTGGTACGAATAATTTAATTAAAAATAATTCCATAAAATAGTAAAAGGATTTAAAAATACCAAAATGTTCGAAATTTCATAAATGTGAAAAATAATTTGTTGATGGTAATTTGATAAAATTCTTTTATTTATTTAGTAATAAATTAAAATGAAGTACAAAAAAACGAATCAGTGAAATATAATATACTTAATGTTCTAAAGAAATTATATTTTATAGTATATAGAAAAATGAAGCTCCAGTTTATATATCGAACAAAAATGCACTTTTTGGAAAGCTTGTTTCGTTTGTCTTTTTTTATAAATGCTTAGTGAAAATATTTGGAATAAGTACAGCTTTTAGTTATTTTGGACAGATACTCGTCATGCAGGTACAATCATATTAATTAAGAAAAGTATAATACTAATGTTTTGCATTGGCTTTTCCTAAGCAATAAGATTTGCATTAAGAGACCATGGAAGTGAATTGAAATAAGGAATGCGTTATGTAAGTCTTTGAGATACATGCGTGTTTCGAGTAATTGACCTGAATTTCTGAATTTTTATACAAACACAAGCACGCGAAAGCTCGCATAAATACAAAAATACATTCTCCTCATCTCAGCTATAATATAAAGGACATTTTAAAATTTGAAGATGGTGTTGCCAGCTTTATAAGCTGTTCTTACTGATAAAATTTCCCTGACTTTACTAGAATACAATCAATATATCCATTTATATTTGTTTTGATTTACAGTCAATGTTTTCTTAAAATAACATAAAAAATACAAAATGCTTACATTTCTACACACCAATTAAATATTTTTTCCTGCATAAAAGCGAAGAATACAAAGTTGCTTTCATCAGAACAATGTAATCAAAACTATTGAAATATCATTACCATACAGTAAAATGTGTTTTATTATTCCCATGAATTATTCATAACAAATACAGTTTTTACAAATAAATATGTTTAAATGAAGCACGTTATTTGCCATTACATCAAACCATTCACTTAACAATCACAAAATATCCTCATATGTATTAAAACAGGATATTTTTTTCAATATTTAGTACATTACATTAAAAATATTGGCAACTTTACAATTTCCAGAAAAGCATTAACTGTAAAGCTGAAACTTTATTTGCAACTTTTTTGTTTTCCTGAATATTGCATTGTTCTGAAAAAATAATTTGCATGCTTAATTTTAGAAATAAATCGCTTTGTAGGTCTCCTATGATAATTAATCGTAATGAAAGTAATAGATATATTTTTGCATTTAATGCATTATTTTTAAAATACATTGTATAAAAATAATCATAAACTGAAATATTTATAATATATAAAGTACAACTTAGAGAAAATATTTCACATACCTTTTAAAAAAAATGGCCTTTCCTTGTTCTTTAAAACCCGGAATAACTTCAAAAAGTTTCATTGCATTAGTAAAAGATGTTTTTAAACATTCATTAACAATTTTACTGTCGAAATATTTAGGATCTTTTACAATATTAAGAAAAAATAACGAATTAAAAGCTGTATTTGAAATTTAAAATGATTGTCACTAAAAATATCTGTGTAAATTATTTTTAATTGAACTTTAAAAATACGACAAAAATAAATATTTATTATATCAATTAAATATTATAATCGATTATATAATCTTTTATAAAATCATAAAATACGTCATTTTCAATTTGTAATTTCTGAAACGTCATTAACATCTTGGTAATTTTGACCAATACTACTGTATTATTTGAGATCCAACAACTTGAGAAAACTGAAGGACTATTCGCAATTCATCTTCTTCAAAGGCACCCCGTTAAAGCGCATTACTTTTACTTAACTTAACGTAGAATTTCTAGTTACATTTTAATTGAAATCCTATTTTTAATGAAAACATTTACTAGAATTGATTTTTATCATTAGTCTTTTTAATGAATGATTTATTTCAATTAATAATGGTAGTTTTAAGTAGTGATTACCAAAATGCTTCAGATCCTTAAAATTTGATTTAACTGAAAAAAAGGTAAAATAAAATGTATACTACATTACATTGAGAAAAGTTACTAAGTTATCGTGATTTACTATCTCTATTATCTTTGCGAGAGAAATTTTCCCTGTCTGAATAGTAAATTTACTGTCGAAGAACCTCGACGTCACTTTATTCCGATACGCATGCAACTATCTCAGGTCTGATTGCAATTATTCAAATAATCTAATGACTTCTGAAAATAACTAGAAATTTGCATTTTCCTTGTCAAATCAAAGAGTTCATCAAACCTTGTACAGAATTAAACAATAAATATTATTAGGTACAATTAATTTATTTCTCCTACGGTTTGACATAAATATCCAGCCGTACGAGTACTTAGTTATAGTGTGTTGATAATAAGTGATAAAAAAAGATGTATTAAAACATAGAAATAAAAACTAAATTTTAATTTATTTTAAGTGTATTGAAAAAGTTTTCTGAATTTTATAATGTATATTCTCTTAGCAATAAACTTTATACAAAAGATAAGGGAAAGCACTTTTTTCAAATTAAGTGTTACGCTTTATTTATAAATATCCTTTATTTTATAAATTATTGTATTGAAAATCTTTTTAAATTAATAATATTTGTTTAAAACAAAAATAGTTTAAAAATTTATTTTTGATGTTTAGATAATTTGCTATTTTCTGCAATAATTATTTAAATTAAAAAAGTACATGCAGGTGAATTATAAAATAGCGCAATATACATACAATTCTACAAATAAAAACCAACACAGACTATTTCTTGTCCTATGCTTCCGGGACAGAAATGCTTGTTTAGTTACATGTAATTATCTTTTTTATCTCGCCAATTAAAAGAAAATGTTTCTTTTTACTCAGAAAGTTATCTCTACACTGCTTTAAGTATTTCATTACGTCCTTGAACTAACAACTAGTCATCATCAAAGCAGCATCCTTTTCAAAATTATGAATCTGTGATATTAAAATGGCTCTACTTTTGAACTGCAGAGAGGAAGTAGAACACTGAAACTTGAATCTTATTGGCTTTTGTAATCTATTTGTTGTATGAAACTTAAAATATTTCATATGAAAACGAGTGAATTTTAATAGCACTTTTCTTAACTTTTTTTTTAAATTTTTTTTAAGTACTACCTATTACTGGTGGTCTTGCAATATTTTCCTCATCGTTACAAATAAAGCAAATCATTTCTTGACAGTGTTATTCTACGGAATATATAGCTTTATGTGTAACATATTTTTATCCAAATCACTGGATTTAAATATTTGCTAATGCAAAAAAGGATTCATCCGCAATCAGATTGATATTCTGTTCTGTTTATGCATTAAAATGAGTAATTAATTACATAAAAACTCAATATGAAGTATGATATCAAAGATACGCATAAACATTGCCATACATTCAAAATAAGACGAGAAATATCTCTTTTTAAAAGAAGACAAATTGTGGGAACGGCATACAAGTAGCTATACAGCTTTAGAACAACACTATTTTTTGGTCACACCATTCCTTGTACATTCTTCTTTTACACTTTTTTTATTATGATGTGCTATCAACACAATCTGGCAGCTTCTGTAACTTGTATCATAAGCTCCTTGCTCCAGAAGGTATGTGCAATAATTATCCAGGGGAAATTCTTACTTTAGAATCTAACTTCCGGATGACACTGGATTAGCCTTAATTATAGATATGAATTTATATAGGACACCTCAAAAGAGTGATACAATATGTTAGTTTGCTTAGACCACATGAATAATCAGGCTTGTTTGGTTATAATGAGTTTTTTGAAAGACCAAATTAGTGAAAGGGTTTCTGCATTTTCTAAACATATATATAAGTATTGAACATAATAATTCTCTGGTCTTATAAATATGCTTGATATGCCTATGTGACGAATGAATAAATGCTGTTTTTGCTTTCCCTAAACAGCATTCTCTCATTCATTACATAAAAGTATATACAGATTCGTTTAAGATTATTCAATATCAACATTTGAATGGATACGATTCTATTATACCCCTGTACGATAACTTCTTGACAAAACTTATTTAAACACTGAAGTTTATTCCTGACGGAAACTGCTCTTATGATCAATTGAGGGGGCGGGAGTATAATGGAATAGTAGCTCTGAGTGTTTCAGTTGAGATAATATAGAATGTCAATACATACAAGAACTGGTATTAAATTATCGGCATTTTTTTATTTTAAAATTTAGATATTATTATGATTTCTTTAATTAAAAAGGAAAGAGAATTCATTGAAAAGAGAGCTATTTTAAGAGATGATATAACTAAATTAAAAGGAAAATTTGAGAACCTTACTTTTAGAATTGCAGTTTTTTACATACTAATTCTTCAAGAGGTATTTGAAATTTAAAATAGTAAAGCATAAAAAGCATAGATCGACGTATTTTCTTGTCAGTAGTTTCTTCTTTGTAACTAGGGCACACCTTTAAAAACGAGTTTTTCAATTTTTTTGTTTTACCCCTTTATAAATGATTTGGGGCCTCTTGCTCTGGTCGTTTCGGTGGTATCTGCTTTTGAAGTTTCCCTCATTATTTCTCAATAATCTTCCTTTTATTATGTAGAGCTAATTAAGGAGGAAAATGGATGCTTACATTTTTAGAAATTATCCATATTTATTTTTGCATTAATAGATTTCAGTAAAAATTCCTAATAATTTTTAAAATTTAAATAACTGAATTCAGTGAACTTGTATTAAATGACACTAAGAATTAAAATGTAAGGCTAAAGGAGAAATTGAAGGGAATAAGTTCTTTAAAAGGTAGGTTAAATAAGATAAGGTATGAAAGATACTTTAATCATGTTTACTTTTATCTTCGGAAAAATATAAAGAATAATTTATTTACATGACATTGTAATTAGATAAGCAATGTCTTTCTTACATTTTTTACTAAAATAAAATAAATAAAATTTCTTATTTAATTTGGATTGCTTTTAAATTTTCACACACACACATAATTTAAATTGATTATGATTCTTATTAAAGTTAATTACATTGTATCAAGATAATAAGTAATAAAAAATTTGTCAATGAAAGCATGTTTCTTTTTTGCGCTTAAAGTAACTCATTTTTTATGCCTGATGCCAAATTTATTTTATCAAACTGATACACAAAAAATATGAATTGTATGAGCTGCTTCATTGTTCTAGATTTTAAATATAATTTTGCAAAAAGCAGTTGTCAAATTAAAAAAAATACAAGTTCTTAAATAAAATAAAGTTTTTAGTTATTGAAGCCAACAAGAAAAATTTTGATAATTATTCTACTCTTTAATTTTAAGCCGATTAGAATATTACACAATATGCATCTAGAATAGCCCATGTACAGTAACATCACAAATATTTTAAGGTTCAACTCACAAGTTTCAGTTTGATCTATGTTTAACTTATTTTGTATTGATACAAGGTCTATGGAAAATTGTTTGTGGATTTCAAAATTTGAAGTATAAGAACATTTTTTTAGGTTGGTTGATTGTTCACAGTTACAGTGTATATAAAATGTGAAAAAAATATATTTACTACTTCTACCCGCATTAAAATTATTTGGAGATAAGAGCCAAATTTTTGTTGATTATTTAATCAAAATTTAGATTCATAATAAAACTAAATCATATTAGCAAACATTTCAGTACATGAATTGTCTAAGTTTATTAAAAAAGACTTTTTATATGGGTTGAAACATACATGAACATTAGAGAAGTTGATTAAGTTTTTTAATTAGCATTTGCCAGATGTCAAGATAGTCACATGTTACCAGTAGGTTATCTCAGCCCATCTCTGTTACTAATATATTTTCTCATTTTCTGTGACAATAGGAAATATGTTAGTAGAAGAAGTGACATTTAAAATTTTTATTTCGATATTTTCAAATATACATCATATAACTGACTGAAAAATAATTAATACAGGTGATTTATCATAGAATGAAAAAAATATAAATGAATACAAGAAATAGAAAAGATTGAATTCGATCAAACCATTTTTCAGAATCCAATTTTTTATTTACTCATGATGTATGTTTCTGAATTTAATAAGATTTTATAACAAGTAAGATTTTCATAACGTCAACATATGACACTCATATTCAGTACTTACATATTACAAAACTTAGAAATAATAAGTTATAGTTTTACCCTTACTGTTTTCCAACTAAGATATCATTTTTATAAGGTTCACAAGTTCTATATGAAAGTATAAATCTAATCATAAGACATCAAAAGATAAAGATAAAGATAAAAAATTCTAATTTCTAATCTAAAATTCTAAGATAAAGATTTTTACCAAAAAATTCTATACAATATACGTTTTTTTTTAGTTTGCTACCATTCAAACTGAAACAAAATCCTGTTTATTGAAAATGTGTATTGTTTAATATTTTGATATTAAAATTTTAAATGTATAAAATAAACGTGCATAGTTATAGTAAAATTATTTTAGGAATAGATAACACAAATTACACCATGTTCTAACAACATAAACGCAAGTAAAGAAAAAATAATTCAGTGGAAAAATATATTTACTACTTGCTCACAACACTAAATGAATGATTTTGTTTCACTATTAATTTTTATCTGACGATGACAAGGTCATCGATTTTACTTTGCTTTCTTTATAAGTGATACTTTCCTTTTAAGGACATTATTACTAAACAACTATTATATTTTTTATATTGTTTTATATAAAATAAAGAAATGTATAATACTGTAATTATAAATTTCTCATTTTATTCTTCAATTCTGCAAACAAAGCATCGTAATTAGTTTATAAATATAATAGATAAATCATATACAAAGATAATTAAAATAAAGATTTTAGAATATTTATTATAGTCGAAATAAAATGTAAAGAATTCAATATTCTCTTTGTTCTGATCTTGAATTCCTTTCTAATCTGACACATGAAAAAGCTAAAGACAAAATAACATCTCATATATTAATTTAAATTATAGTTAGACACTGCTCAGACGTTACGAACAAAGTTTGCCTTACATTATAACATGCAGACCGCAGCTGAAGCATTTTGAAATATCTAAGCTGTTTCATTTAGAGAATACATTTTATTAGGCAGCTCTTAATTCATTCGAAACTAGATAAGTAGAGCACAAGTGAAACTTCCTTCTTCCGTTTCTCCTTCGCACTTGGACAGAAAGTATTATCTAATTACAGATAATAGAATCATTGTGTTCTTGGGGAAAAAATAACTCCAAAAGTGCTCCTTTTAAGCGTGATTGTATTGATGAGGTGATTTTTATGAAGGACATTTGATTAAAATACACTTTAAATAAAAAAATGAAGAAAAATAAATATTAAAAAGAAAATATGAAAAGTATTGTTAAAAGATAACAAAATAAAATTAATAAAAAATTGTAACTATTTTTTCTTAGTTTTGATAGCTATTTGTCAAATTGCATTTAAATAATAATAAATTATATTTACATAAATTAATTAAAATTCTTGAAATTTGTAAAATTAAAAATTTCTTATCGGTTGTATTTTATAAGTCTTTTGAACGATTTCTTGAGAATTTACTGAATGTCTGCCCTCGAAAGAAATGGATATGGCCCCTTTATATGAAATGTCTTTCTAATACAATGAGCTGCAGTAAAGGGCTTACAGCAGCTTTCAGTAGTTTAGACTATCTATTGTACGGTGTTTATATGTTTGTAAAAATGATGTCGGATTATAGAATAGGGAACAAATGAAAAGTGCTTTATAATTCACTATTTTCATGATTCTGGAAAAATATTCGAAATTCATAAAATAGAATCTATGAACTTCGTCATAGAATCATGAGTTTTTTCTTAAATGGAATATCGCGAATCATTAATTAATTAATTTATTAATGATGTATCAAAATGTTATTAAGCATAATCTTAGATGAATGCATATATTTTGATTTTTATTCGTAACTGAATATTTTAATGCAATAATTAAACTCAATAGATATTAAATACAGAAGAGAAGATTAATATATCTATTTTCAATAATCTTATGGAAGCACTGGGAGCTTGAACAATCATTATATTCAGTGAAACACAATTTGAATACTTTCATTCAGAATACATTTCTGTTCAGAATAAATTTGGCAAGCCTACAAAGGTGATTCTTGCGAATATTTCGATATTACCTCACCTATTATAATGCATCAATTTATCTTAATTATACAAAGCTTTTATATATATATAGTTATGTTTTTAATTTATATAGGGATACGCAATATTAAATTTTCACCATCACAAAATGACATTTAAAAATTGAATTAACAGAAAACTATAAAGAAAATAGAGAAAAAAAAAGAACTGTTTTTACATTCTTTTAAGGTCTCTAACCTTGGGAATAACATACTTCAATTGAAAACTGAGCTGAAATTGTTTTTTAAAAAACTGATTTTTCAATTTAAATTTTTGTCTATATTTAAAAAAATGAAAGA
>JAPDSC010023780.1:9940-54196 GCA_026290005.1 Latrodectus geometricus
ATATATATATATATATATATATATATATATATATATATATATATATAATAGCGAAAATCATGTAAATTAAAAAGTTGGTATTACACATATGAATTCTTTGAAATTACAATAGGCTTTTTCATGATTAAGTTTTGAATGTTTGTTTTTGTTTTTAATGTTGCTCTAATATTTATTGTTTGCTTTTGTTCTTCAGTAAATGGTACTCTTTGCACTTTAACTGTTCTTACATTAGTTCATTTTTTGCTACTTGCATCCCTGTTTTATTTATTTGAGACTTTTCAGTAACTCTATTACTGACATTCCCAGATTTCTTAAAAAGCTGTACTGAAAGTTTATAGAAGATGATATTTGGTGTCATAATTTAGTACTGTTGAAATTAATATGGATTTCGGACAAGTTGATTAGTTTATTAGTTATTTTCAACAATATCTGGGAGAAAAACTATTTCCTGAACTATACAGATAAGGCAAATGTCCAGAGAAATACATTACAAGGACATATGCATTTTCAATTGTAATTATGTTTAAGTGAAAAAAATCATAAATATGTATATAGTTATCTTGAAATTTACTTCTGTGAGCAGTGGCACAAATATTGGAACCAGTCAAACTGCTTATTGTCATATAAATTTAAATATTTTCGAAATTCATCTATTTGCTAATATATTTTCATATTTTAATGAAAATTGTTTTATTGATGAGATATTTTCGGGACAAGAACCATACTTTATTATGCTATACTTTCATTGCAAACTTTTTTAAGTCCAATAAATCAAAATCTAGTAAATTTCATACAAGGACATACAATTCAATTCATTGAATTTTATACATTTTAGTTTTAAATGAATCTGAAATACGTAAAATTAATTTCAGGAATGAATTTTAAGTAACTATAAAAAACTCTGAGGAGTTCAAAAAATAACCATTGTTAATGAAAATAAAATTTTCTTTCTACGTTTAGAAATATATATATATATATATATATATATATATACATTTTTAATCAACTATTATCCTGTGATTCTTTTTTTAATTACTAGTTTCCATTTATATTTAAATATGTTTTCGCATTTAGATATGCTTTCATAATTGAAATTGTGTGTGTATTTCAATGCTGCATTGATTCGAGTGTCATTTGACATTTTGTTTTGAACCATTCTAAGCTCGTAAAATATAAATTGACTGTTGGAAAAGATAGTTTATACAGTATTGACATTAAAGGAAGCAATTTTAAAACATTACTAAACCATAGAATAATTTGCTTTTTTTCAAACGTATCTTCTGTTTGAAAATTTCTTTCAAAAACGTCTGGTTGAAAATTAAAATATGTTGCGTTAAATTTTTACGAAATTTAAAATATAAATCCAAAATAAATAAATGAACTCAAATTTTTGAAATAGTTGATTAAACTAGCTTGTTTTATTTTATTTAAGTTTGTTAATAGTTTGTAGAAGTGAATTAAGCATGATTCAATAGTATTATAAGGAATGTAAATAAACATGAGTAGTTGGTTTCAGTCAGTGATATTGAACATAAATTTTACAATGATATTTAACATAATGCGTTGTAAAATACCCTATTTTAAAATTTTAAAAATAATTTAAGTTTTTTACAAAAATTAATTTCATTAAACTTCGCTCCACTCGCTCAAGTTACGAGTTTAACCCGAGTTCTGCCTGTTAAATTTCACCATTATCTCATTTAAAATAGCCTTTTAAAATATTAATATACATTATATTTCTCATTCAAAGAAAATAAGCTAAAACATAATGCAGGAGATACAAAATACTTATCATTATTAATTTGCATATGTAATCTTTTTCTACTAGTATTAAAAATATTTTCACATTAGTTTTCTTTAATGCTACTTTTTTAAGAAGAAATTGCAATTTGTCGAACTTTTTCAGTCTCATATTTAACGCTATTGTATTTAAATTTTCTTCAAGTCTACTCATTCATATTTTTGAAATATGCTGAAGTTACTAAATTTAAAATGCTCACTTAAGATAAATATTTATGTGTAACTGTGATGTTTATATAAATAATATAATTTCATATTCTGACTCTTTTGAATACTTTCAGAATATATTTAGACAAGAATGCAATAATATCTAAGCTGTTTCCTACTATTTGTTGAGTTTTATATAGTTATGTGGATATATTTTTTGTCTTTATACCAGTCATGATCAATAGGAAACTGAACACAATTACTTAGCTACTACAATAAAAAAAGAACTCACAGACATGGGTTTTCATACTTATAATTTCAATATTATTGAGAAAAAAGAATTAGAAACGAATTTTAAAATATGTTAAAATATAATTAAAGAAATAAAAATCGTATAAAAACATCATTAAAGTTATTTCAAGTGTTTTCTTTTTGGTAGAAAAGCAGAATAAAATATAAAATAAAAAAACTTGCTTACCTTTACTAGCTGTGTTTGTAACATGTTAAAAAAGGATCAACAATTTATACATTTCCATCAAGATCACTTCACAGAAAATTAAATATTAATCTGCTAAGAATTATTCATTTGAATTTTCGTTTAGCAAATGAATTAAGAATAACTTAAGTTATATGAATGAAAATTGTGGCACAAGAACACAGCTGACACAAATTTCAGCACTCTCATGTATGTAGGCGTGTGGGCTCCGTCAAAGTTATTTCTGTTCCATAACTATGGAGCTACGTCTTTGTTGCATCGTTAACCTTGATTTTCTGCCACGCTTCGCTTAAACAAGGAGAGCAACAAAACGTTTAATCAGACTAATGCCAATAGAATTAGGCGATGAAGAGAAATATCGATTGGATTTCCAAATCTCGGCCTTAATACAGAGACATTTAACAATGTTAATAATACACAATGTAGGCAAACTTTGAACTATTGGTAATTCACTTGAAAGCTTTTTAGCGATACAAATTTCGTACCGAATTGTTATCAACATGCATATTTAAATTAATAACAGATATAATACGCTTATTAACTGAAGTTTTATTTTTCCGAGTTGAAAATTACCGCTTAATATATAAATGGTTTTTTTTTTTTTTTTTTTTTTTTTTCCCCTTCTGTAAAAACTTATCATAAGTAATTAAAAATAATTTTTCATCCTTCGAATCCAGACTTTTGCACCTCATTCTTATAAAAAAAATTACCCAGCTAAAGTTTGAATGGTCAGCGCTTAAGTTCAGGTGGCTCATAGCTTTAATTTTAAACTCGGCTTTTACTGAGGTTCGAATTTTAATGTAAATTCTGTTCGAATCAGTTTTGGTCTGAAGAAAGTTACCTTAAAATAGCAAAGCAAACACAGAAACAATACAGTTTTTTAACACTATATAGATAATCTATCCTAGTAGACTATCTCAATGGTGTTACATACTAGTATGATGTTACTAGTAGTGAACAATGAAACTCGTATTAGTAATGGATTAATTTTTTTCTCATGAAAATGTACGTAGAAATCGAGATTTTGTACGTAGAAAAGATCACTATACTGCACAGTTACTACTTCACACATGTTTTCTTTTGTATTAAAATCTGTTTCTTTCCTGTGATTAACTTTCGATCATATATGCCTTATTTGAATTACATGAACCATTCATTAACGTTTTAGTAAGGTGAATTTCAGCACCATCTCTTTAAAAACAATAACGGCTTTCTGGTTCCTTGTAATATTACTTTTTATAACCTTTTTATTTATTAATTACAAAATTATATAATATAGTTTAATTATTTATCATTAAATATAATTATGAGCTTATGAAATAAATATTTGATATGATAAGGATAAAGAATTTGGTGTAGTTTCATCTTCTTTAAAAGTTAAACAAAACTTATTAGGATTTTATTTTCTAACTCTTATTTTATTGCCAAATTAAAATCTACTCTCCATCTGAAATTAATTAGTGTGAATATGCTTATTCCTTTCTATTTTTTTTAAATTTCTATCAACGCTATTATAAATAAAGAGAAAGTTTAGATAATGTTAACTACCAAACTCTGTTCGGTTTTCTTTCTTTTTTGTTGATTCGAATTTTTAAAAATGAAAATTTCTTAAACTTTAATTATTGTCAGAATTTTTCAAATTTATAAACATTAATTGATAATGTGTGACTAAATTTAGTGGTATTAATATTGTGATATTTGTTAGTCCTTAAATTCAAAACGTTTCTGGTGTTGTAATTAGTTTAAAGTAAAATGACGGACCTCGTGTAGATTTTTATTAACTTTATTATATAAAACAATAACAAGTAAAAGTAGCAAATAACAAGTAAGTGTATATGTAATAAGCTGACAGTCAGTCACGCTCCATTCTCCTCCGTGGTCAGAGGCGGAATAGTATCGTCTACATAGAGGGCGCTTCGGGTTTCTACGCTTGGGCCAACATCCCGCCCCATCTTGCCTTGCAAACAGTTCTATACAAGGTGAATATAATAACATACCTTTTGCGAAGCATAGAAAATAAAAGAACGAACAAAAACATTTTCATGAGAATATTGTTAACATACAAATCTGTAAAGCTATTAATTTTAATAAACAATTTTATAAAATATTTGAAAAAGGTTACACAAATTTTACAATTTTATTCATCAATAGGTAACGGGTACAGTTTGGAAACATTTCTTTTAAAAATACCAGATTGTATTTTCACATCAACCACCCTTACCTTCCCATCCTTTCCAGGTTATATTCTAACTATTCTGCCCATATACCATTTATTTGTTGGCATATTCTCTTCTTTAACTAGAACCATATCTCCTAATTTAATATTTCCCTTTTCAAAAATCCATTTATTTCGTTGTTGCAAATTATTTAATTAATTAAAACTCCAGTGTTGTTAAATTGATTGCGTTGCCTTTACAGTTCTTTCCCATCTATTTAGATGAGTTTCATTTGTATTTAAATAAACTGGCTCAACTAGTGCTGTAATAGGTTGACCAATAAGAAAATGAGCTGGTGTCAGTACACCTAGTTCATCGATATGGTTAGCTTTACTTGATACCCTCTTAAAATGATATTTAAAACTTTTTACAGCCCCTTCCCAAAGACCTCCAAAATTAGGAGCTCTCGGTGGAATGTGCTTCCATTCAATTCCTTCTTCACATAAATGTTTGCTAACGCTTTCGTGTGCCGCGAATCGAAGGATCAAGCAACAAGTCCTCGTGGATCCCGTATTGACTCGTTCCACGATACACGAATATATAGGGGTGCCAAGTGTTCTACAAAACATTTTCAGATTTTTTGCAGCTATGAATTTGAAATCCAAACTCCTGTTTCCTGCATTGCCTTTAACAAAGGAACATAGACGATTCCGTCTACAGTAGTGCCAAGCCCGAGTATCGTGGAATGTGCAGATTGGCAAAAAGTGGTGTTTAGTGATGAATCACTGTTCGTTTTGGGGACATATAATAACCGCGTACGTATTTGAAGGCGCCCTGGTGAACGGTATATTTCCCCCCAAACTGTTGCGCAACATATTCCCCGCACAGCAAGCGTCATGGTCTGGGAGTCCATAGCATATGATAACCGGATCACTCTATTTGTGGTACGCAGAACCTTAACGAGCAGGATTTATTTTAATGAAATTTTCGACCCCACATGAGACCTAGTAGTCAATACGAAATAAAAATAACCAATTGATATATTAATGCTGTACGATCTGCATCCCAAGAGGTATGAGAGAGAATTTTGAGAATATTTAGTGACCTTCCACACCTTTTACTCAAATCTAAGATATGTGTTAGGAAAGTCAACTTTTTGTCAAAAGCTAGCCCAAGAATCGATACCTGATTATCCACAGATATAATTTTGTCTGAAATCTTAATTTCTGGATCAGGATGAGGCCCTTTTTCTGCAAAAACTGGACACTATTACTTTTGAATGGTGATAAAGTGTGCCCATTATCATTGCACTAAGCATCAAGAGTATTGACTGCAGTTTGTATTTGCCGTTCAATTGGTCGCATATTAGAACTTTGGCGAGAGATTTGAAGATCATCAACATATAAACGTTCCATGAATTGATGGTTGCAATACATGAAGAATATTGCTGATGCAAATATTAAAAATAGCAACACTTAAGACACTTCCCTGAGGAACCCCTTCAGATTTGATAAATGGATTGGATAAAACCACGAGAATTAAAAAATATTATGAATAAAAATTGGTAAATTTCCTCTGAAGTTAAAATTAAATAAAGTTCGAAGAATTCCATAACGCCATGTCCTATCATAGGCTTTTCCTATATCAAAAAAGTTAAACACCATATTATGTCTGTGCACAAAGACATTCCTAATTTGTGTTTCTAGATATGCAATATTGTCAAAAATGGATCTACCTTTCCGGAATCCACTCTGATAAAGTGATGTGTACAGATTGTCTTCAAGTACATAAACAAGACGGGCGTTCACCATACTCTCAAAAGTTCTAGCGAGGCAACTTTTAAGAGAAATTGAGGAGTAATTCTGAGGATCAGTTGAATCTCTCCCTGTTCAATAATGGAAATAACCATTGCTTTGCTCAAGAGATTGGAGTAAACATGTTCATTCCATATTCTATTTAATGGAACAAGAATGTTTACTAAAGAACCATGGCTAAGAGGTTTTGTCATCTTAGCCATGACTGTATTCACACCTGAACTAGTAGTTTTAGCTTGGGTCAATACTCTCTGCAATTCTAGTATAGAGAAATTGCAATTATATGTGTGTATGACTTTATCATGAAACTTTATAGATTTCTTTTGAGCTAGCGCTTTAGTCTTGAGAAATTTAGGTTCATAAAAGGCTGGACTAGAGACTCTACCAAAAGTGTCACCTAAAAGATTGACAATATCATATGGAGAAGAGTATGTGACAGCTCCTCTTTGTAGTATTGGGATAGAGAAATCTTGGTATAAACCACTAGCTGCTTTAACTTTCTTACACAACAGTTTTCTGGAAGTTGTTGATGGAATGGAGGAGACATATCTTATCCAATCTTCTTTTTAACTATTTCACCGTATTCTACGAGCTAAAGCTTTAGCTTTTTTGAAAGCTACGAAGTTTTCTATAGTGGGACTCCTACGAAAAATAGCCCACAACTTTGACTATTTTTTTATGACACCTGACGCTCATTGTTCTACCATGATTTATGATGTTTGCGTGGGCTTGGGAATTGTGCTTTTGCTCGCATCTAGAAGTGCATCAGTAATTTTTTGCACTGCCACATCAATGTCCTTACTTTGAGCCATGCTGTCAATAATCACAGATAATTGGGTGTAGTGTGGCCAATCTCTATGATAATAAGAATAAGAAGAATGGAAGACTTGGGGTCTATTTATGCTAATTTCAGTTATAATTAGAGGAAAATTGTCGCTTTTATATAAATTATTTTCAACACTAAAATATAATAAAGATAGAAGTGCTGGTGAACAAATAGCCAAATCCAATGAAGGAAAAGATCTGGAGGGTTTGTGGAAATAAGTTATTTCCGTGGAATTTAAGGGGCAAATACTGTTATTCAAAATGAACTACTCAATTATACGATAAAGAGAATTGGTATTATCACTACCCTATAAGATGTTATGCCCATTAAAGTCATCAAGCAGTGTAAAGAATATCAGCAATAGATTGTTCAAATCACTTTCATGAACAACAGAGTGGGGATTCAAGTAGGCAGGTAAATGCTACAAATAGTTATGAAAAATTTAGTATGTATGCCTACTGCAACAGTCTGTAGTGATGTGTTAAGGGGGTGGACAGAAATAGGGAAGTTACAAGACACAAGAATGCATACACCTCCAGATACTGTATTAGGAGTAACATCTTTTCGCACACAGTTATAACCACGCAATTTAAAACAACACTGAGGCTTAAAGAATGTTTCTTGAATGGCAAAACACCCTGGATTATACATATGATATATATATATATATATATATATATATATATATATATATATATATAATCTCGACAGTTCCAAGAAAGTAAGGATACCCTTAAGTAAAACTAAATGTTCCGGCCATGGAGCAATCCATCTGGGATTCAGACGAATCTTCACTTTGGTGTGCTTCATCATCTGAAGGATTTACCTTCACTACCCTTTTTTTTAGAAGAAGCTAGAGTTTTTTTACCTTTAAAAGTTGATTTATGGGGCACTTCTCTTACATTCTTCAATTTTTGGGATCTTTGAGACTGATTTTGCAAAAGACTTTAGAGAAATATATTTCAGAATAGGTGAGACATTTGTATTAAAAATATTTGATGATAATTTGAAAATCGGAAGACTTAAGGAATTGGTTTGGGTATTACAGGATTTAATGACTAACAGCTTGTGAATAACTAATACCATGTTGAGGGGTATAGGATGACAAAACACGCCTTGCTTCGGGATTAGATAAGTTTTATTTTCTCAGCTGTAATTTATTTTTTCTAATATCCCTGTGGGGTGTGACCGAGAGTAAGAGAGATATTCATCACTGCTGTTGACGCATTTTTCTTGTAATTTACATGTACTGCTGTCATGCCTAATAGAAGCACAAGTTATTTGTCCCTTTCAAGTAGTTTTTACATGTCCAAAGCATTGGCATTTAAAACAATGGAAAAGGTTTTGAATGTAAGGTCGAACACTGCAATTTAGGTAACCAGCTCTAATAGATTGAGGTAGTGTAGGAATCACAAATTTAAGTATGATGATGTTTATAATTGTGCCCTCTCTCCTACTTGTAATGCGTTGTACATGGCATACTTTTTGGTCAACAAAAGTTATTTAAAATTTCTTCCTCTGAAACATGAAAAAAATCATCAACTAAAATCACTCCCCATTTAAAAATTAACCTATTATGGACAGACTACAACATCAATATTACCAAGTCATTTCAGTTTTATAATGGTTTCGGCCTGTTTAACTGATAAAACTTCGATCACTAGATTTCAACTTGAGAACATTTTTTATACTTGCAACTGTACCAATGAGACTGTTATTAATTAAGAAAGAAGAAACAACTTTATCAAAATTGCCCTACATTCTTTTAATGACAAAGTATCTCTGTTCACATACCATTTTTTGGTCCATAGGGAAAAAAGAATTAGAAGTACACTGCATAAAAAAGTTAGATCAATTCAGCGCCCAACCGCACCAGCCACATTGGAGCACAACAGGGAGGGGGTGCAGGATAACTGTACCAATGCTAGCCAGGCCCTATACACTTTCAATACACCTCTGAAGTGACCTTCACCCTTATCGAGTTACTTAGCAGATATACGATCGCTTGGTCCATTTAAGCCGATTGATGAGTTGAGGACCACAACACACTTCCCGTTTACCTGAAGCAGAGGCCAAAGTAGTGTGTTGGTCTCTAGAAGCTTCAATTATTAGGACCCTCCTATCCAGGGACACGGGTCTCCACGCACGACAAACACGTGGGTGATTTAATCCCCAGGAGTAGATAATAGCAAAAGGCGGTGCTCAAGGGGAGCTCGCAACCTCTTACAAGGCAACCACAATGGGAGAGGAAAGAAAGAAAAAGCAAAGAAGAATAAGAGAAGAAAAGTAAGAAGAGAACAGATCACTAGAGTACCTCGAGATTGTGGCACCCGTGTTTACTTAAGGAAAGTAAACCCCTTGAGGGGGTAAATGAGGAAAGGCCTAACTCATATGAGTTATTATTAACACTAGGACAAGAAAAGTTTGAAAGGTCATCATAATTTGTTGGGTGAATTTTAAGAAACTTAGTCGCAACATTAATGAATCTTTTATTCAATTTATAGACATTATCTGCCACTTATTGTAAGAAAAAAGAGTGGAAGATTTTGAGTCACTTTATCAATTATTAATAGCAGGTAGATGGTAATCGAAACACTAGACATCAAAACTTTTACTCCTCAATGGGAAAAATCAGATAAAATAAGGTTAATTTCTAAAGAGTTAGAAAAGGAGTAAGATTTTTTAATGTATCTAAAAAGAAATTTTATGCAGTTGTAACACAGAAAAATCTAGACATTAATCGAAAAGGTTTTTCTCCCAATCTAAAATATATGTGTGTGATCGAGTTTATAAAAATCTAAATTAAACTTTTATAAAAATTACTCAAATTATAAATCTAATGAAGAAAAACATTCAGATATATCATTATAAGGTTTTATTTGCACCAGCAAACATTTAAGGCATTATTTCGTGCAGAATTTAAGTTGAGAAGCTTAGTAAGCTGGTATGAATGTGAATCAAGTTCTTTTGTTTAATGTTGAAAACGAAACTAAGAGAAGAGTTAAAGCTGCAATTAATTCCTTCGATGAGATGGGGTTGAAAATTTTGCTTAAGAGAACCCAATGTATTGATTAGAGAGAATATTTATTAGTGTGAAAGGAAAGTTAATAGCTTCATTATTTGATTCAGTGAAATAAAAGTCGTTAGGCTAGATCAAATACTATAGTTGAAACTTATAAAAATAATTGATTACAACATAATAAATGACAACAGCACTTGAAACTTATAATAATAATAAGTTTCAAGTGCTGATTCATCGGCAATAATTTTTAAAGGAGTTTTTGGGCTCTGTTGTGAAATATCTTGAAATGAACATTCTTTTGGAATTCACTGTAGGAGACAAAGTTAATGCTGTTCATCAGAAAATGCTATGTATTATAGTGAAACAATTATTTAGATATTTTGATATTTCTAGAAATAACAGAAAGGTTGGGAAGATGACAAAATTAAAGGGATTTGAGTATTCTTAACAAGTTAGAAAAGAAAATGATTTGTTTGGAGGCTAGCAGAAAAGTGAAGATTCTAAATTACTGAATATCTGAATTTTCTATACATATTAAGCAATATTTTCGAATACAATTGCAGCGTTTTTTTTATTAGATTTTTTGACTCACATTTAAAAAAAAACTTGAGCTTTTAAAATATTCTGGATTACTTTAAAGTAGATACTGCCTATTCTCTCTCTATTAATATTCTGATTATATATTTATTGCAATATTCTATATATTATAATATTGTGATTTTCTTGTAGGGGAGCCAAAGAGGTATTGCTTCTGGGCTCCAGTTATGTTCGCTATGCTACTGATTAGATCTATTATCGTTTCACGCTGATAAGATCAACTATCGTCTATAACGTTTTCACAAAAACCTGTACCAATTGTAAACAATTTTGCAGTTTTGATATATTTCTCAAAAAAAGCTAATAAATTAGATTTTTTTAAAAGAAATATAAAAAAGTTTAAAACAATTTTGCTTCTTTTTTTAACAAATGAGAATCAATGGTTATCCAAAGTAAGAATTAAAATAGAGCACAATTTATAATATAAATTAGAATATATAATTTTACCTTTGTAATACGAACAAAAATAAAATACTCTTTCCTTATGTTTTACAAAAAATCACAATAAAAATATTTCAGGATGACGATAAAAATAATGTCTTGTAACAGCATAACAATGTAGCACTACAGTTTATGTCAAACCTTCAACAGAATTCGAGTTTGTAAATAAGCAATGAAGGGTTAATCAAGCATATTAATCCGTAAAAATAAATATTCGATAAGAAATGGTACTTTTCTTACCACATAAGAAATGATAAGAAATAGTTAATTTATTTCAATAACCTCCTTTTTTTTTTTTTTTTTTTTTGCCAATAATTTATTAGAAACAGGTTTCGCCACTATGGGTGTATTCTGTCATTGAATTATAGAACTATGATTATTACCATTATCGTTATCACACAAACATATAGCATTTCAATGAAAGCACACTAAGTATTCAAAAACTTAATAAAATTTTAATATAAAAGAATTCTCGATGTCACATGAGCTGTAGTGCTGCAGCACGACAAAGCTCCTAACGCCCCTAGCGTGAGTACAGTTGGAGAAAGAGTGACGTTAGTGACTAGAGAGAGAAAATCTATAGGTGTTCTTCGTTCTAGTACCCATACGCGTATATTCACTGCTACGAGGAAAAGTAAGTCAGCTTACAGGTTGCGATGACACCACAGTACTCTCCTTCCAGTGACCACGAGAAAGAGAAAAAAGTCGTTACAGGCAGCGTGGGTTAAATATGACATGGCGTCCTGTACTCGTTGTTTGCCCATAAGGTATTGAAGGATCAGGTGAAGTTGCAGCATAAGTCTCTGATAATTGTTCTGTATGTTACTGTGGGATGGGTAATTGTTGCATAGAGCCTGAAGATGTTGTGCGGAAAATTCCAAGAAGGCGGATTTCAGTCTGTCGAAACTGATAACAGTTTGCTTACATTCACGTTCATAGTGAATGTCTTTTCACCACTGTGTTTTACTCAAAAAGGACCATCATAGGGGCTTTGGAGAGGTTTTTCTTCTGCGTCATTTAGCACAAACACATGTGTGTATATTGGGAGCGATGGATGGACAAAAACAGTCGGCTTGGCAAACGCAGAAGTTGGGATTGGTTTCAGTGTTTCCATGATGTTTCGAAGTTTTTTTAAAATGTCGTGGGATTATACGTCGATCTTTGGCTTATCGATGAGCTAGTCAGACAAGCGTAAGGGTGCTCCATAAACAATTTCAGCACAAGTGCAATCGATGTCTGCTTTAAATGAAAAGTAATGTCAAAGCAAGACGATAGGTAGTGGTCCATTTAGACTTGTGACATCGTAATTCTTGTTTGAGAGTGATGAAATCGCTTTACCAAACCATTTCTTATTGGGTGGCATGGTGTTGTTCGGTTTTGCTGAATTCATAGCATCGTGTTAAGGATGGAGAATAAATTATTCTGGAATTGCCTTCCCTTTAAATATGACAGTAGAAATTTGAAATCGTAAAATCCAGTTTACAACAAAATCTTTTGCTACTGTATTTGCAGATATGTCAGCTATATGCATTGCTTCAGGCCAACGTATGAAGCGGTCTATCCAGGTAAGTAAGTACTGGAAATGCTCTGAAAATTATAGGGATCCCACAATGTCAATATGTACATGGCTGCATCGTTATGATGGAACTGTAAATGACTGCAACGGGCTGTTTGTATGTCTGTGGATCTTAGATTTTTGACCGTCCAAGCAGGCACATGTCCAGCCTGTAACGTTTTTCAACATATTGGGTCAAACAAAACTTTGTCATATTAACTTGCGTGAAGCTCGAATTCCAGGATTTGACAGTGTATGCAAGTTCGTTAAAATGTCATGCCGAAACATTCTATAATATGTGGACGATTAATTGATACCTGGACATCGCAGTACAAAGATATTCCCGAAGCCAGCTGCATGGGCTGAAGATTAAGATTAAGTTTGCCGGAAGGGCCTGAAAGTATATTTTGCAGTTCAGTATACTAACGTTACTCAGAGGCAATGGTGGCAAAATCAGTAGGTTAAGAAAGTCTTATTTCTTCAATGTGCTACTAGGTATACAAGGTATCAACAATGGTCTTCTAGCCTTCAGTGTGTCTAATCTCAGTGGGAAATTGGCCAGAGTCGACATGTAGTAGTTGTTATGGGGAAACTTATTCAGAGTTTTCCCTGTATGTGAACAGGATTGGTTTATGGCCCGTATAAATGGTGAACAAACGACCTTCAAGCATGTATCTGAAATATTTTACAGCCCTGTAGATAGTCAACAATTCACGATAGTACGTGCTGTATCTCTTTTCAGAAGAAGACATCTTTTTCACGAAAAAAGAGAGGGGCTTAAAGCTTTAAGAGTAAGTGCGTGCAAAGCGGCTCCGATAGCCACATCAGACGCATCAACAATGAGGGACAATTGTTGAGTGGAGACTTGGAAGTTTAGGCTTGCTGCATTTTCCAAATCGATTTTACATTTTTCGAAAGCAATAGTAGCAGAGTCAGTCAGCTGGATTTGTCGTTTATAATTCTTTTCTGCTTGTGTATATGCTCATGTAATGTTGCTTGTGTAGTTGCGGCTTTAGAGCGAAATCTTCTGTAAAAAATTTAACATCGCAAGGAAACGTCTGATACTAGCAATTGTTCGAGGTGTAGGGAATTCTGAGATAACACGAACTTTTTCAGGGAGAGGTTTGACACCTTCGGGGGTTATCAGACATCCAAAGAAAGGAACTGAGCATTTTGAAGGGTTAAGTTTTAGACCATGCCCTTTATTCTCCACAAGATTAGTAAAGGAGATAAGATGTTGACAAAATAAGGCACACAAAAATCTAAATCAGACAAAACTTGATGGATGTACTGTTGAAAAGTTTGACATTCATTGCGTAAGCTAAAGGGCATAAAAACATATTCAAAGTGGCCAAAAGGTATAGTAATAGTGGTTTTTGGTATGTCAGATGGGTTAACGAGATTTGATGGTACGCTCGTGTCAAGTCTAGAGTGGGAAAAATTGATTTGTTAAGGAGCGTTTAGTACAATCCTGGATGTGCAGAACAGGATATCTGTCAGAAATTGTAACAGAATTGAGTAGTCTGTAATTGCCACATTGACGCCATTAAATTATTTTACTAAATGTAAAGGTCTTAACTAAGGGCTGCTAGAAGGGCGAAGGATGCCTTGCGTCATGAAAAATTCAAATTGCTAGTGAACAACTCTAATGTTTTGAAACAGATGGACCAGTAGTCTCTATATAGTTGTAGATTTTGAAATTTCAGTTTGTTTAATGGGTTGAGAAGGATTTGTGAGATCAAGTAACTAACTAAAAATTTTGTTAAATTCAGAATCACTTAGTAAAATAAAAATATTAGGTGCAACCGAGTTGATGCTTAGAATGTTTCCGCAGGAGGTCAGTTTGGTCTTTGAATTAGTAAGGCAGCCATTTTTCATAATCAACCAAAAAGAGAAGTACTTCAAAATATCAATATCAATAACTAGTTTTTTCACTTCAGCCATTACAAATGACAGGTAAAAAACGCCTTAAGTTTGAATCAGGTTTTAAAAATTTTGTACCAAAAGTAGCAATTTTCGACCCATGAGCAGCAAAAAGAAATAAGTCTGTAGAGGATTGTGCATGTGAAGCATATGATTTCAGTTGAACTGATCAATCGGCAGAAATTTTTCGATTAGAAATTTTTGTTTGCTTATTTTATCGGCCAAGGTAATAATATCAATTTGGCGGTCACGTTTTTGGCCACTTGGTGATCATCCATTTAGTTTTCCGAGGAGAAGATTCAAGGGGATTTGCATTTTCTACTGTGTTTGTCAAAATTTGTCTGATAGAAGCAAATATTTTTAAATTCTTTGTAGTTTTCAGAACAATCATGGGATGAGTATAGTTTATAATTGGTATTCCTACTCCTACTAAGGGAATGACGTTGTGTTCGTAGCTGGCTTATGATTATCGTAAGATGAGCAACTTGCTGTTCCAGGTGGACCATTCTGAATCAGCGGCAAGGTTTTCTGCGTGAACTAAATTTATTTATGAGTTGTTTGTTAAGTCACTGATTTTGTCCTTCACTTGCTATGAGACCATTCAAATCTTCACTCAAGGCAGATGATATGGTCTAAGTACTACTGAACAGCCTGTTCAACCATAAGGATTTCAACAAAAGTTCGCTTACAGTGACTGCAGCAAGAGAACGTATATGGGTAAGTAATTGAGACGGACGCTGGTCTCCAAGCTCCAATCATTACAAAATGGTTTGAATTTTATAGAAGCAATATTTTAATGATGCACAAGAAGGTATATGAATGCTAAAATCCATAGCAACTTATAAAGATAGAAGATCTTTACTGTAATATTTATTTAGATTAATTTTATAATAGGAGTTTTCTAATTTGATAACTTTTTTAAAATTTTCAAATTAATAGTTTGGAAGCATTTATGCATTTAAAACACAAAATTCATAAAACAAAAACCTTAAAAAAAATTTTTTATATATGGTTATATATTTCAAATGTAAATAATAATTGATTAAAAATATTTTAAAAAGGCTTTTACTTCTTTCATATAAATTTCGTAAAATTTTTAAATTGCATATTAGAAAACTGCAAATCATATTGGAATATGGATTAAAAAATTTAGTAGGATATTTCATTTCAATGGATATTTCCATCAATGTCTTTTCAACTTTATTTTGATTAGAATAATCTTTGTTGAAAACAACATATAATGCTGGAAATACTTTTTCCAGCATTAATGAAACTGATATTAAATTCAGCATCATCTCTTATTTATAAATAGTAGAAATTTATTTTTAAAGAATTGAAATCAAAGACAAACAAGCACAAGCGATAAAATTAACATTAGTCACAAATGGTAAAGATCAGTTGCTTTAGAGACACAAACGCATTCGCAATAAATATTGCTCCGATGTGCATGCTACAATTCGATAAATATTGTTCAATACACTTTCCATTTTTTTTTTAATTTTTCCACAAAAATTGCCCTGATATACAATACAATGAAAATCCATCAAGATCATATTGCCGACAGCTTCATTATTAACCATTTCAACAAGTTCTTCATTTTTATCAACCATGACAGATACAAGCTAAGCAAAGAACTTTACTATTCTCCTCAATATAAAAACGTGTTTCTCCATCCAGTTTTCCTTTAAAACTCTTTTTTTAGGTTCTACTTGCTATTAATGACATGAAGGCCACCTAATAAACAATAACACGTTTTAATTTTATTAGCAAATATACATAATGAATATGAATTTTTCATATCTTCTTAAAGAATTTGATACAAGAATCAGGAAATCAAAATACAATGCAATATACTGCGTACAAATATTGTAATTCATTGAAAATTTTTGCATATATTTATAACTTTTAAAATTTTAACGACGATTTTTTTGACGGTAATAATTAATTAATTGTCACTCATTATAACGGTTGATTTTTTTTTTCCGGGAACATAAAATCGAGTGAATGCACACATAATTCAAAAAGTCAATCCTCATATCTGGTAAAATATACTCCATGGAATGGTTTTAGGGTGTTTTTAAATATTTTATTAGTTATTTTTAAATAATTTACAAGTTGGGAACTTTGTGAAGTGAACCTTAGTGAATTTTAAAATTACAAATAGAAATTTACAAAAATAAAAGAGTGTGAGAAGAAGTAAATGAAAAGACTCATCTCCACCAAAGTGGTAAAGTCTACTAAAGAATAGTATAATCAAGCAAATAAAATATTTCACCCTTTATTAGTGGTTTTAATATATCATAATATACTAAGGTGTTTTTATTTAAGTTTTTATTTCAAAATAAATTTAATCAAATAGATTATTTATTAATCATATTGGGAACATTTATTTTTTTAATAAAAATTTGTAAATTTAAATATTTTCATAATTTTGGTTTAGGCCGCAGATAAGTCTCACACGTTTTAAATCGTTATTCAAATGAACAATAGAACCCGCTACTATTATAGAATAACAGTTACTTTAAATAACGATCATCTCCAAAATCAATGTTTTTAAGCAGGTTTTTGGCAATAGCAGTTTCTAAATGAAGTGAACTGAACTCATGATTTGTCGAAAACAGAAATAATGTGCATTGTTTCTGGTAGTCGATATCGCAGTTTGTTTCATTTTCATGTTTTATAAGTAATTCATTATTTAATCAATAATATGGCAAGTAAATCTAAATCACGTCCTGTACGGAAGAAACTAATGCCAAATCCTCTTGCTGATGTTAGTCTAAATTTGCTTTTATTCGTTTAACAATTTATTTTATTTTTACACATTTTAATTTTTCAACTGATTATTATTTGGTTTTTCTTATGATAACTATTTAGTTGAATATGCTACTAAAGAAATTTTTACAATTTGCATAATTTTTTTAATGGTTTCTGAAACTAAAATTATCAGATATATCCGAGGTCGTAATGCGATGTTATATGTGTTTACGTAAAATTAGTGCTATGTATTTACCCCATGTTTCTATAAAATTCCGATTGCTTAAACTCTTCCTTCTAGCTACAAAATTTTTATTATTTTGTCAGCTCAGTGGCTGTTATTCTCACGATAGGTTTGAAGAATAATTACTGTGAGGAAAAACAACACCAATTGTATGAATTTGTTCAGAAATGCGCGTGTTAATAATTATTACTAACATTAAATTCACAAGTGAAAAAGTTACTAGAAAGACCACTTACGTAGATTAAACAATTTTTTTTTTCTCAAAATATTATACAATGTTTCATGTTCATTATATCTTTATTTTGAAAACCTTAAATTTAGCGCTTTGAACTCTTGTTTTAGTTGAATTGCTATTAGGAATTCCAGTAATATGCTTCTTAATTTGTTTGAATAGTAAAAAAATTACTTTTTTTGTATGAATAGCTTTATCTTTCATTAATTACAGATGTATGCCAAAAAATGTAATTAACAAATATAGAAACTACTACATTAAATATAAATAAAATAGATATTTTTGGGGAATTGACTTATATATAAATAATATGTATAGAATAAGAATTTTAATCGCAAGGCAGATTCTGAAGTGTCAAGTTGTAATGAAGGCTACTTTATTTGGAATTCCAATGTGCCTGTGGAAATTGATAACAAATGAAAAGTAAAATTATGACTTATGTTTCTAAAATTGCTTTGTTTTAAAAAAGAAAAAACAACAAATGAAAGGGAAAATTATCCTTTAAGAGTAGATGTTGTTAATAAAAAATGAAGACTGATATTGTGATGTAGCTGTGTTAAAGCACAATACAGAAGAATTTTAAAAATTTGGAATCTAGTTCTGAATTATAGGATCTGCACTCTTTCATTTTTTTCAGTGATTTGTAAGATCATGTCAAATTACGTAGTATAATTTTGTTTTGTAATTTTATCATTACTCATTTTCATCTCAGTAGTGCTGATTAAAATGTTTTAGGATCAAAATATAATTAAATAATTAATCATTTTCTATCTCACATAATTATTAATGATTAACTGGGATTCTTAGCTTTTCTAATGTGATATCTAATGAATTTTGATTCTGTTATATTAGTTCTTGATTTGATTGTTTCTTACATCAGGTTAGGAAATAGCTACATTATTTTACTGTTTTTATTTTGAAGCTTTGGATATCTTGCAACCACTTAAATTGTTATTTCTCAGATATTTCTATGGTTTTCATTGTAGTAACCTCATAAGTTGCAACATTTAATACAGAATACAAAGTGTTGTGCTTACTACATTCTATAATTTATTTGAAACTATTACAGTTCATAAAAAAAATATTTACTGTCAAATTTTTTGTACAGTTTTAACTGTGACAGTCATTGTGACTGCAATTAAAAAATTCCAAAGATATTTTAAAGCTGTTTTATTTTAAAATTATTGAATAAAAAGTATATTTTTTGCCATTTTAATGCAATAATTATGTATATTTTCTATTTTTTTTTATTTCTATTATAAATTTTACTGTGCAAACATTCTTTGCAAAAAGGGAGCAAGCTCCGTAAAAAAAAAAAAAAAAAATGCAGTGTGCTAATGTTCTGTAATTTATCCCTTTGTTGAGTGCTTTAATTTGAATTATAATCACTTTGTGCAAAATAAGTTATTTCTTAGAAGCTAGTATGATTATTTAGTGTATATGTAGGACAATCAATTAGTATATTATTATTTGTATTTAATCCAAATTTACTTGTTATATAGTCTTAAAAGGATAAAATTAAGGAAACAATAATGATCATTCTATACATGTAATTTGTCTATTATTCTGTAATTTGTTCAAGTCAATTATAAGAACTACTTATTATTTAGATATAATTGAAACTGTTTCATTGTTTAATTCAGGATAATTATTATGGATTATGTTTTGTTGTAAAGAATGCTGAATTTATAACACATAAAAATGAAATGAAATATTGGTGTATTATTACTGAAAGTAGTACACAAGTTAAATTTTATTTCAGTGAAAGCTTTTATAAGATTATTAATTTTAAAGTTTACTTATGCTGTGTGTGGTTAGTCTTACTTAAATTATTTCCTATATTTTAATTTTTTGTTTGGAGTTTTTATTTTTTAATTTAAAAAAAATCATTTATAATGAAGTTTTTCCCAAAGTAAAGTAATAATTCTGTAAGCCAATATCTTAATTCTTTCTCTGATTGATAAATTGTTTCTTGTTGACATTAGTTATTTTAAGAAACAACTAAAATTAAAAAAAACTAAAATTAATAGTTTAGTATAAGTAGGAATTTAAATAATACATAAAGATAAATAATAGTGATATTAAAATAAACAGGAGAAAATGTTAATCTCAAAAAATGTGAAATAAACACATTATTTATAAGAATAATTGAAATAAAAAACACTAAAATCACTAATAATTAGTAAATCTCACATTAAATAATTAATACAGAATATGTTAAGACAATGAAAAGATCTTAGTTAAGAATGTCTAATACCATAATGTCTTTATATCATTATTGAATAAAATACTATCCATTACTTAGATATCAAAATTCATCAATTAACCAAAAATTTCTGTAGCTTTGCTGGATATATTTAATTTTCTTGCTACTCCAAAAAAATTGTCTGCATAAAATTATGCTGTGAAATTTACTCTATTAATCAAAATATTTTTTAGCAAATAAAAATTATGTTATAAAATAATGCCACTTATTAACACGAAATCAATAATAAGACTTTTTTTAGTAATAATTGTTTTAAGTTAATCAAGTAATTACACTAAAAATTTTGGTTAAATCATGAGTCATTACAGGTTCAAATGTGCTAAACTTGTAGATTACTGTATCACAAGGGATTTATTTGGCAATTCTATGACATACTCCAATGAATGCAGTTCATGTGCAATTTTAGTAACCTTTGAAACTTATGCTGCGTCTTTTAATTTTTTAAATTTTTCAAATGGTTGTGTATGAAATCTTGAGTTTTTTATGATTTAAAAATTAATAAGATGTTATAATTTTGTAAAGTTATTTAATTTGTAATTTATATTTTTTGGAAATTACTTTAAAACTTAATTTATATTTTTAAAAGGAATTTTAGTTGACTAGAATTCTGCATAAATTCAAAGTGTTATTATTTGGTAGTCAGTGCCAGATTGCATCACATAAAAGGGGCATGTACTATTGCTTGATTTATCAGAAATGAATTGTTTCAAAAATGGTTATATTTAATTAAGAATAAATTAAAAAATGCATTTTAGTAAAGAGCAAGCAACTATGCAGGTTTGACGCAGTTTCCAGTTTTCATGCCAAGTTTTACATAGTTATCTCACTAATTTAAATATGTCACTATGTGCAATATATGATCGCTTTTGAACTTCAACTTTGCATTTAAGTACTGTTTTAAATTTCAATTATTAAAATTTTGAATGTTTCATTATAATTACTTACTAAAAATGTATTAAAATACTAATAACTATGGAAACTAATTTCACAAAGATAACATAATGTAAAAACAAATATAAACTAAGTAATAAAGCTGAATATGTAATGTAAATCAAATGCATTTTTATAAAAACTCAAATTTCTATTAACCAGGCAGTGGTGCTCATCTTAAAAAAACGTCATTGTAGAGCAATCTAGGACTGCATTGAACTGGGTAATAAAACTAAATCTATAACATTAACAAAAAACATTTTTATGAAAACTCAATTTTTAATTAATCAGGCAGTAGTGCCCATCTTTAAAATAAACCATCCCTAATTTAAACAAAGCAATAAAAATTAATTTATAATGCAATCGTACTTTTTTTCTTATGAAAACTATGCTTTCTAATTAATTAACGTTACCATACTGAATAAATTTAAATACAAATATGTGAAATATATATAAACAGTACTTAATATGTAACATAAAATATTGCATATAACAGCAATATTACTTAAATAAAAAAAAAAAAATAATAATTCATATAACCATTTCTTGCATAATCATCATTACTGATCAGACAATAGACAGATTTTAGGACTCACAAAAATTATGCCATGATATTCTCGGAATGATTACCTGGCCATGTAGGAAAATAATTCAAAATAAAGAAAATAATATAAATATAAATTTTTACCTAAGTAACTTAAAACAAAAAATTCACTGCAAATTAATCTTTAAAAATTTAACTTTCGAAAAAATTTCAAAACAAACATTAAATCATCCACTTCAAAAGCTTAGGCTGTAACCAAATAAAAACAAATTACTAATCGAATGCTTCAAGGGTTACTAGCACACAAAACAAATTTCCCACATGTACACAATCATGTTAAGTCATAAAGATAAAGCTAGGTCATACAAACTTATTCTGATACTGTAAGCTAGTTGGACACATTTTATCGCCCTTACAGGCACCTTTAATTAGACTTTTATTTATGTAATGTATTAATTGTATGAATAAAATTATTTTTATTTATTCTGAATCCACATGATAACACATGCTTAAAAATCTCTGTTATTTAACGGCTACTATATATTAAGGTAACTTAATATGCAAAGGAACTATAAATTACTTGATCTCATGTAAGGCATAGTAATAAATGTATAAACAAAACAATGCATGTTATGACAATGTTTTACATTGTCATACTATAACATATTAGAAAAATAAGTATACATTATCAGTTATATCAATACACAGTGGTCAATTAGTACTTTTTAAATTAGTATGGAAAAAATTCTGCAACAATGTTTTCTTTATGATCCGTCTGTAATTACATTCTCACTAGTTCAAAGAGATTAAATATTGGGGAGCCTTCTTCTTGATCTTTGCTTCTAAATTACGGAAGTTCCCAACCGGCTGCTTCCACCTAACTGGTAATGCCTAACTCAGGACTAGGTACAGTGAAGCATGTTGGTGCAATAATAACTAGTTTAAAGACAGTTATT
Organism: Latrodectus geometricus; assembly: GCA_026290005.1. Lineage (NCBI taxonomy): Eukaryota > Metazoa > Arthropoda > Arachnida > Araneae > Theridiidae > Latrodectus > Latrodectus geometricus. Next base: position 32,644 of record JAPDSC010023780.1, read on the forward strand.
CTAGATTTTCCTTGTCCTATGGCTATTTCATTATTTTGTCTTTTGACTAGTTATGATTGGCTGAATGCTTATCTTTTTAAAATTCAACTTAAAGACATCTATCTGCATTCTCTAATCTGGACTGTCCATAGAAAAGAAGCATTTTGGCATATACAATCTCTTCTATTATCTTATTATATTGTTTTTAAGTATCTGGAAGTAAGATCAAAGTTGATGTCTGAGTAGCCAAATATCAGGTATTTATGTAAAAAAAAATGTCTACCTTGAAATGTTAAATTGGTCATTTGTTGTATGGTACCTTTTAAGAATCTTTTTATTGTACTCCAAGAATTTACCATTGTATTAGTGCATATACTATGCTTAGCTATACACTTATAATGTGTAACCATACAATGTATGATTTTGGCTGCATTGTAATATCTTATAACAATACAGTAAAATCATGGAATTGAAAAATATTTATTTATTAATTATAAAGTTTCTCCCTTGAATGCGATTGCTTAGTGGTCAAAGAATATATTCTGCATATATGTATTTACAAAAAGTTGTAAAAGGGAGAAGAAATCAATCCATTTTGCCTAATATGTACTACTGGCCATTAAAATTACAACACCAAGAAGAAAAGATCTTATGAACATCAAAATCACATGGTAGGAAGAACATATGTTCGAGCATACAAGGCCAAAGTGCTTTATAAGGTCAGAATTTACCCGACTATTTTATAATGCCTTGAATAAGAAATGCTTAATTATAAGTGTCAGAATTCAGTAAAAGCAGCATAGTTTCTTATTGAGTGTGTGGGTTATCAATCTGATATTGCTACTTGCATTGAATAAAATGTAACCAGCATTATTTGAATATAGAATTGATGAATTACTGAAGGCCATATTGAATGACACGCAGGATCTCAACACCCTTACATGAATAACTTTCAAAAGGATAGACATATTTTCTAATTAAAAGCTGTATGCAAAATAGTACACCTTAATTATAACACGGGTTATTGGTCAGGAATCAATTTATTTGCAGCAGTTGGCCTGTTATGTCATCCAAGACCAATTTGACTGTGTCTAGCCAGGTGAAAGCCATTTCAGCTAACAGATGTAGCAGCTGTTTTGAATAATTTCACGTTCTCTAAACTCCAAAATTATTGGCAAATTTAATGATTTTGTCTTTATGCCATATTGTGTTTGCATATAATAAAATTCTTTTTATTTGCTTTACTTCATGATATAGCAATTTTAATGACCAGCAGTACACTTCTTTTTTAAAAACATTATTTACAATCTTAATCTAAATTGAGTTGATTTTTTTTGATTTTAAAATCTCTTTTATCTGTTTTTAATTTAGTTGAAAATGATTATTGTGTAATCAATTTAATCAAGTATTATTTAAAATAAATTAGTTCTTTTAAAATTCTGCAAGTTAATTATGAATGTTGGAAATGTAATCCATTGGCGTCCATGTTTCAATTCCTGAAATTTATTTTCATTTGAATTGTTCTGCAATGAAATTTGTTGAAAAATGCCAAATGTTATTTACCTTTTAATATTTATAAACAGAATTAAAAGTTATATGTGATAGACTCCTAAATTTCAATCACATATCTTATAAATTTTACTTTTAAATAAAACTTAAATTTGGAATAATAGAAAATCCCATATTTTACGATAGTTATCCATTTGTAATTAGAATTGTCCTTTGCCAAATAAAAATATAGATACGAACTTTAATAAAATTGTTTTCTTTTGAAATTTAATTGTTGAAATAAAATAAGCAATTAAGTAATGATCTCTCATGATTTGCTGAGCTGACAGTTTGATGATTAATTTAATATAGTATATTTAAACCCTGATAAGTAATTAATTATAAGAATTAATGTACATATTATATGTTTACATCTAAAGTATAATTTCAGACCTCTGTATTTGATGAAAAATTTTTATTAATTAAAGGTATTGAAAAAGGACACAAATTTTAACTAAAGTTTTTTTTATAGCTTTCTTAATTAGAATTAATTCTTTTGTAGTGTATAAATAAACCACTAGTTATTATTTCAAGAATTAAATTTGAAAAATATTCAGTAGTTTTTCTATACCTCTCTAAGTTTTATAAAATTTCTTTACTGATATATTGAAAATATGCTTTGCTTCATAAATAAATATCAGTATATTTGTTGTATTGACTTTTTTTCATTCATATCACTAAACATACTTTTATTAGTTTTAAAATTTTAAATTATTTATATGTATGACAATTCTTGTTATTCTCTTCCCTCATTTTATCAAATAATTTATTACTTGAAGTGAATACTTTTATTTTTTACCTGGCATGAGTCATTCTTAAGTTTGAGTTAGTTTACCCTTTTTGTGTTTTTAGCTTCAAAATCTAAGAGTTGTTTCATTCTTGAATAATATTTTCATGTATTGGTGTGATTGATCAAAAAAACTGAAAGATTAAAAATTCCATACACTTTCATACATTGAACCATAGTTAAAACAATTAACTGTCAAATGTATGAAGCTCTCATTTTGAAGACAATGATATATTTTCCGACAGATGGATATAACAATTAATTATTGAATATAACATTCACTAAAAATTTCTAGAAAAAACTTGTTTTCTAGAAATTTTTGGCTATAGAAATTTTTAGTGAGACACCTATGCAACACTTGGCATGAAAATTGGAAATTGCGTCAAACCTGCGCAGTTACTTGCTCTTTACTAAAATTCATTTTATAATTTATTCATAATTGAATAAAACCATTTTTGTAACAATTTATTTGTGATAAATTAAGCAATAGTAAATGTCCCTTTTATGTGATGTAATCAGGCACTGACTACCAAATAGTAACACTTTGAATTTATGCAGAATTTTATTCAACTAAAATATATTTTTAAATATATAAATTTAGTATTAAAATAATTTTCAAAAAATATAAATTACAAATTAAATAAGTTTATAAAATTTTAACATCTTTTTAATTTTTAAATCGTAAGAAAATCAAGATTTCATACACAACCATTTGAAAAATTAAAAGACATAGCATAAGTTTCAAGGCTTACTAAAACTGCAAATGAATTGCGTTCATTGGAGTGTGTCATAGAATTGCCAAATAAATCCCTTGTGATACAGTAATCTACAAGTTTAATACATCTGAACCTGTAATGACTCATAGGATTTAACCAAAATTTTTAGTATAATTACTTGATAAACTTAAAACAATTATTACCAAAAAATAGTCTTATTATTGAATTAGTGTTAATAAGTGGCATTATTTTATAACATAATTTTTATTTGCCAAAAAATATTTTGATTAATTGAGCAAATTTCCCAGCATAATTTTATGCAGAGAAATTATTATATTATTTTTGAACACACACACACACATATTTATATAATTATATGTATATAATGTTCAAGTGTAAAAAAATTTTAACGCTTTTAACTCTACTAATTTCTTATTGTTTAACTTTCTTTTGTCAAACTTATTTTCATTAATTTCAACCTTAACACCTATGTCACAGATTATTTTAATTTCTTACACTCATTTCTATATCCACTTCCCTACAACTCCCCAGTTTACTCTCAGGTTAAGCATAAATCATTCGCAATAGAATCATATTTGTATTTTTTTATACTCACTTCAGTCATGAATAGACTCATTTTAATTAATTCAGTTATTCTTACATATCAAACACTATCAAGTTTATTATTTAGTGGAGAGACACATTTTTCAATGTTCAAAAATTAAATAAAATATGACTTTTAGAATGATTATATGTGTATTTATTAGACTCTGTGTCATTATCAAAATTTTATACCTTACACATACATGGGCTTTTAATATTTTTAATATCATTTTTTGTAAATTATAAATATTTTGCATTTTATTATTCATTAAATAGATACATAGAAGTTTTATAATTCACATTTTTTAAACTTAAACCATCAATATTCTATATTTTTTTAATAATCAAAAATAATTAAGTCACAGTTTAATACCCCTTTTTAGAAAATATTTGACATTTTTCACCAAACAAGTTATTAAAATTTGGTTGTATGTATAGTAATGACTCAATTTTTCAAATAAATAATTTTTGATTTGTTAATTTTGATGAGGATTTTTTTATTTTGCAGAATAGTTTATTGCATAAATAAATGTTTCAGAACATAACCAATATACATATAACAAATATTTAGGGAGCTGATTTAATATTTTACTTATATTCATACTTATTAATAATCAACAAACTTAGTTTTCTTACATAATGTAAATTTTATATGTAATGCAGATTCAATTTTTTTAATTTTTCATTTCACTTATCTAACTTACTAATGTAAAGAAATTGAATTTATTTATAATCTGCAACTTTAAACATATCTAATCCAGTTACCTTGAAATGCAAAATTACTATTTACTAAGCTCATTAGACTAATAATTCACTTAAGATTCAAATTTATTCATGTAACATTAAACTTTATGATACCTCACTTTCAACAGCAAATATTTCTGTTATATCTCATAAAATACTAGAATTTCAAGTACAAATAAAACTGCAGTCAACTTCTGCACAGATTATATGAAGTAATCCATTTAGTTGCTGTTAGTATGTATTTGAAAGGTGATATGACATCTGATCCAGTTAATAGGATTTATTTTACATTTGTCCCGTATCAGTTTATCAAAATTTATTATTTTCATTTATCACACCAAAATTTTTCCATAATGTTAAGAAGCATTCTTTAAATAAAAAGTATTAAATTCATAAAAGAATAATCTTAATTATATTTATGAAAAGGGATAATTATCTCACGGTTAAATAGAAGGATGTTTTGAAAATTCATTTAATAGGTTAAAATAAAAGAAATTTATTAAATTTCATTTAATAGGCTAAAATTTTAAAAGAAATATTTAGAAAATTTCCATGCTTATGAGTTTAGAGTTTAAGTCATTTCTTTCTACATTTTTCTGTTTGGCTATGTATTATTGAAATTGTTAAGGTTATTATAATTTATTGGATCAATAAAACTGAATATCAAGCATGCTTGAGAACTAAACATTGGGGATTTCACACTAGGCTGACCAGCTAATTGGACATATGCTTTGCACCCCTGATCCTTCGATCAAGAAAACAGAAATGAGCACTATAGGCTATTGTGCCAGAGCTTAGTTTAGTTATAATGTATAAAAGTCTTATTTTTATTATAAATTCTTATAAAGTATTCATACTTAGTATATATATATATATATATATATATATATATATATATATATATATATATTGTATTAAATCAAAGCTGAAATTTATTCTAAATTTTATTTCCTTTTATGTCTAACATTTCATTTCTTTCATTAATATTTTATAATCTCATTATTCAAATGTTAATGACTCAATTTTTTTAAATGTTGTGATAAAATTGTATTGATTTTTATTACAAACATTTTTAATATTTTATTAATAGCTTGGCCTTTTTGACATTCCTAATATTGATATGGAAATTCATAGTGACGATGATGATAGTGAGATTGATGAAAATAGCTTAGAATCAGAGTTAGAATCATTAATGCATGGTGAACTCCCTTCAAAGAGAAATCAAAGAAAAACCCCAAAAGGTTCAATATTTTTTGTTCTACTGTTTTCAGAATAATTTTTATTTAATTTTTGTACATTTTTGTTATATATTAAATATACTTCACCTAATTTGTTATATATGAAATTAGGTGAAGTAAATATAATCAATGAACTTTTATTCAATGTTTTTAACTTTTGCCTTTTATTAATTCATTTCTTGTATTTTATGCTTTGTTAAAATGACAGATAGTGAAAAGTGTCTTTTAATTGTTTCTTAATTTCAAAATATCTTTTTGATACAATTGAAATAAAAGTAATTATGATATTACTTTTATGTAAGTTTGATATAAAAATTACATTTTTTTATTTCTTATTGAGTCAGAAATATAGAGTTAATTTTTTTTTTAATTTGCTACTAATAATATTAAAATATAATTTTGTACTTAAATTTTGTAAATTATTATTATTATTTTTTAATTTTTGTAATATCAACTGCAATTAGTTTATAAGTAGAAGATATGTAATTTATACACACAGATGTCTGTTTAAGTTGTATATCAGGGTTTAATAAATATTAATTACCTTCATGTCAAAAATTATTTTCTTGGATATTAATAATGTATCCGTTTAGCTATTAAAGCTTAATTGATACATTTTTTTGCTTACTTTCTATTTAAAAAATTTTTCCATTTCACTCTTGAACTTGAAAGTAAATAAAGAAAATATACTTTATTGTGGCCCATAAAATTGGTATAGTTCACAAGGAAAGATTAGTGCTTCAGAGGATGATATACATGTCTAATTTAAAGCTGTTTCACTTTTAATATGAAATTTAAATAATAATGTGATTATTTATTCAAAATATTTTTATAATTTAAAGAAATTCAGTTTAAAATTTTAACTTCTACTTTACTATTAAAAGTTAAGATTAATTTGCAGAACTTTTCTAGAAATTCATGATTTTTTTTAGACTTTTGGAGACTGGAATTTGATAAGTCCTTATTATTACTTATAAAATTTTTGGACCTTTTTTTTTTAGAAATGTTCTCTTATCTCATTTTTTATTAACATCAAAACTATTTAAAACACACTCTCTGTTATGTTTTATTCTTCTGATTTATAATTATTTCAATTCAAAGATACATTTTAAAAGAAGCTTACTAAACAGGGCCATATTGTATTATATTCTCATTTTGAACATCATTTATGCTATTAATTATCTACTGGAGAGTCTAGATCTTGAAGGAAAATCCTGCACTGTCCTTTTTATTCCTGCACATGTGGACATCGAGAGGAACAAATGTGCAGATACATTAGCTAAAGAAGCAAGGAATCTAGACCCAAGCACTACTATCATACTAGAAGATGCCAATGCTGTAGCAAGACATAAACTCTTGACACAAAACTTTAAGAAGCCACTTATTACAGACTTCGACTGTCCCAGCAATATTTCAAATACCATTGCTAGACTAAGAACTGGACATTGCAGGGGTATGAAAATCCTTCAAGACAAAACAATGACTTTCTCTATTTGTAAGAATTTCCTTGAAGTCCAACTTACCCCAAAGGACATCTTTAAATGTTCATCTGTTACCCTGAGGATTCTTAAGCTCGTCTTGGTGCCACTCTTCGACCCCCTACAGGAACCCTTATACAGCCCTCAGGCTCCTGCACCTGTTTTGGATGCTTTTGAGAGCATTTGATGCAGGAGTTGAATTATTTTATCCTTTTTTTTTCCTGTGTTGTCCATGGACACTAAAACAACAACAACAATAATATGGTTCTCAAAACTTTTTCATATTTATGTCCTCATATTTGAAAAAATTTCACAAATATGAACATAAAATTAAGGGATGAAATAAGATAATCAACCTTGTAAAAATAGTTAATTTACTTTTGTAAACTTGAGTTTATCATAACTTGTATAATTTTCTTCCCAAGTAATTATTGTGAGCTTATTCCCAGAAATATTTAACTATTTCAGAAACTAAATGCTATAGATTTTAGAAAGACTTCACAATTTGTAATGTAGTGTGAAATTACATCAAGAAAACCTTAAAAAACAATGGGAAAATGTTGCTTCAAAATGAAAATTAATATTGATTGGTAAAATCATATTCAATGTGAAATTTTATGAGATAATTAATTTTAACTGTATCACACACACATACACAACTTTGGTATTTTCATTTATTGCTTATTCTTTATTTTTATTATTGTTTTAAGCTTTCCAGATTGCATTTAATAGACTGAATTTCTCCATGTGAACTCTTATTATATTATTAATTGATATTTTACCATCAAAATATATTTTATGAAAAGCATTTCTTTTATTCATTATAAAAAATAAATGAAAGGAACTATTTAAATATGCACATATGTTTGCAGACTTACATGATTGCATCCTAAAAACTTTTATGTTCTATTTTTCGTTTTCCACTCTTAGTGACTGATTGAATTAACTATTTAATAATTAACCATTTGACATCTATCTATCATAAACCTCATACATTCCAAAAATGCTATTGATAATTTCTATATTTAAAAGTGAAAAATTGTTTTTTTACTGAAAATTTTATATCTTTTGCGATTTTACATTGATTTACGTGGTTCTTTTAATCTTTTACAGATAGAGAAGTAACAAAAAAACTACTTAAGGCAATTTATAAAGATATCAGTGATAAATAAAAAAAACGCGAAAATAAAATTATACCAAAAAAACTTAATATCTGTTTTCCCACAATAAATGATAGCAGTGCTTAGCGTGTTTGGACTTGAAATCTGGAAGTGCTGCATGGCCATCAAATGGTTAAATAGATTCAGTAATTTGTGTTAACTACTGAAACAAATCACCTTTATTATTCAAAGTACTTTTATATGTAGTTATGGAAATGTTCCTTGCACATTTCCCTTTTGAAGATCTTACTTTATTGAATGCTGAATTTTTTAAAAATATATTTTATTTCATATTTCTCTATTATAATTTTTTTTCTTTGCAATAAACTTAAAATGGAACTTGTGAATAAAGTGTTTAAGTGTGAATAAAACTGAATAATCCTAGTGTATGTTTGTAATTATTTCAAACAAAGTTACATGATTTAAAGTAGTTTATATTACATTAGATGTTTATTAACTTTTCAGCTCCTGCAGTGATTGATATTGAAAAGATGGCTGCAGCCTGCTTAGAAGATGATAAAGAAGATGATGATGATGATGAAAATTTATCTGGAGATGAAGATCTTTTGGTATAGCTAAAATAATCATATGTTCCACAGTATTTTTATTTATTTATTTTTTGAGCTTATTCCTAAACACAGCTTTGGAGCACTAAAACTTGCCAATTTCAGAAATATTTTCCTCTAGAACAAGTGTTTCATTTGCATTCTAGAAAGAACATTTACATGTTGCAACACTACAATTATCTAAGCATTGTAAACATCATCCCTAAAAATGTATATTTGTCTGAAATTACAATTAAACATACATAAGTAATTTAGTTCATCCTAAAATATAAAAACTAAAAAAAATTTTCTTGAATACATATACTGTTATCTATATCTTGCCTTTCATTTTATTAATAGATATTTCTTGTTGAGAGAAAAAGAAATGACCATATTAAGTATGAGATGCATTTTATTTTTAGATGAAAAATAATTTGTCAAAGTGTATTCTATGAAATTTCCTATTTCTTAACTTGGAATTTTTAAAATTTCTTCTAGGCAGAACGATTCATATAATTCATGGTTTGATAGAGAAAACATTACATGTTGAATAAGAAAGTATAAAATTACAGATTACCTTTAAATTGGTCCAAAAGCATAACATAAAAGTAAACTGTGATTCTTATTCTGTCTTATTCTATATGTAATATCTTTATCTGAAATAAAGAACTAACTTTCTCATGAAGAATATTCACAGCAATTGCATATTTTGTATTAAAACCTAAATCAGTTAAAGTTTGAAACATTTCTTGAACAAGCAATGTGGTTGTACTTTGATTATTTAATTTTTAAAAATATAAATAGTATTCTTTAGTGTTTTATAATTTGTATTATTTATAGTGTGTTGCACTTCATTTTGAATATAATTTATTTTTCATTACTTACATATAAGACTGCTTTGTGGAATAACTTATAAATGATCCTTGTTTCAAGAATTTAGTATGTTTACTAATTTTGCCATTATTAATATTGAAGTTCACCTAAGTACCTTATCAGAGGTACTATTAAAAGTAAATTATTCTTCCATCTTGTAAAATAGTTTTCTATTCAATTTTATTTCTATGCGTCATATTAATATTTTCTTATTGAAATTTCTTAAAATTATTTTTCTTTGTCTAAATATTGATTATTGATAATGTTTGAAGGCATATTTAGTTTTCTGTTTTCTGTGTTGTTTCTCTTAGCTTAGGTAAAATTTCAATTTTAAATAACACATTTAAAAAAAATCGATCATTATTGATATTTATTTAAAGCTGCTTGAAAATGTAATTTGAAATTTCTTTTATTTATTTAGAAAGAGCTGCAAAAAATTTCAACTTTAGAAAATAATGAACCCTTTGAACACACACAAAAGAACAAACCAGAAGATACATCTCCAAATCTTTCAAAGAAAGCTCCTGACACACAAGAGGAAACTTCGCAATTATCTATATTGACAGAAAGACTAGCTTTGTATAATGATGCCATAATTGCAGCAAAAGCATTGAATGATAACTCGAAAGTTCGTCGCTATGGAAGAGCTGTGAAAGTAAGAAGTAAATAATTTTTAATATATTAAGGCATATATTACCAATAAGATTTAAAACAAATTTCTAGTAGTTTTGTTTTATTTTTTTTTTTATATTTCCTACAACTGTTTCCTATGCTCTTTTACTTTATTAGTTAATATTATTAAGTATTTGTGACAGAATTCAATATTCTATTATATATTAGAAAAAAGTACAATAGTGAATTCTCAAGTTTACAAGCTTTTGTATCTATAGACATTTCTAGGCTTATCAGTAGATACATGCTTTCATTAGTATTTCATTACAGATGATTACTTTTGCTATTAAATAAATTTTATGCATAATATGTTTTTTCATAACATTTCCATTGTAAAATTAGGTAAAAGAAAATTAAAAACATTATTTAGAATTAAAGTTTGTATTCCATTATAAATACTTTATCAGAATAATTGCATTCAAATCCTTAATCTAGTTTCAAATTATACATCATAGCATTTAAATAAATATTATTTAATGTAAATACTGTGAAGCTTTGATATAATACTTCTTTGTAGTATACGATTTCTATTTTACCAAAATTCCTGGACATTTTTTTTTTTTTTTTTTTTTTTTTAAAGTTTTGGATTTACTTTGTCAGACACTATAAATTTGTTGTATCCTTCAAATCTATGCCTTTATCTTAATTTTTTTTATAAGTAAGACTTAAGAATCATAATGTCTATGATAAATGAGATTTTAAAATTCAATTCATGTTATATCTTTGCTTTCTTATTTAGAGTACTTATTCCTCTTGTTAATATTCTTATTTCATTTTAGACTTTGGAAAACTTAGTTAAGTCTGCAAAACTGGGGAATCCTATTAATCTGGAAGATATCCCTCCTGTTGTTAGCATTCCTAAGAAGAGAACAGGTGAGTTGTGATCCTTGAGCATAGTTATACTTAGAATCTATAAATTATTGAAGAAAATAATATTTTCTTCAGTAATTTATAGATTCTAAGTATAACTAACAACTTTAGTTCATTATATTTGCTGTATTATTGTGAAGAGTAAATGAAACAATATATATGATTTCAAACCTAATTATTTTTTAATCTAATGATATTAATAATTAGTAATATTTCTTTTCAAGATAATTTTGTTGGTAGACTCACTATCAATTCAGATAGGAATTACCATCATAGTTCCAAATACTATTGAAAATGATAACTGTTAAAATTCAGGAAATATTTTTATTGTATTTAAAAAGAATCTTGTGACCTGATATGTGTTATGCTAAATATAGGCTGTAAACTATCATGTATGCAATTTTTTGAAAAATAAAATTCTTTGTCTTTAATGACATAAACTATTTTGTGCTGTTTGTTGTGTTTAAAAAATAATAATGGGCTTGAAGAAAGTAAAATTTTCCATTTCAAAATATGGATTTAAATTTTCTTACTGTTTTCCAAATATATTTGTTAGTATTATAGAATAAAAAATGTATAAATTTCAAAAAATTTTAATTGTTGACCAGTATTAAGCTGTACAGTATTCCCTGAAAAATTGAGCTTCCACTTTTGCTTTAACTGGTCCATTAAACAATGCTATTTGTTAAATTAAAAATGATTCTGCTTAAATTCCTTTATGATCCTGCTGAACTGAAATTAAAAATGATCCTGCTTAAATTGAAATTTGTAATTTAATGACATAGTCCATTTAATTACTAATTTCAGTTTAAACAAAGTGCTTATAAATGCTATGATTTTGGAATCTGTGAGCTCAAATTCGAATTGTTGTGGACCTAGCCAGAACAATATGGGAAAAATGACTTTATGTACTATTAACCCCATAACGGTCTGCAATTTGTATATATAAATAAATTGTGTGGTACTCAATATAAAAACAATATTATAAAGATTGACCCCTTAATCGTCTGCAGTACTGTGAAGAATCTTGTGTAAAATTTGCTTATATTGGCAACATTCTTTGTGCCTTTACTGCAAATCTAATTCGTCCCCTGATTGTCAAGTCACACTTATCAACAGTACAACAAAAGCTTCTAATTCATGATGGAACTGCTTTTTCCCTAACCAACACAGTGTATTGTAATCTTGATAATTGATTTGCAGTAGGGAAATTAGAATTAAGATATACATAAAATGTTATATCTTAATTCTAATTTCATGCTGTATTATGTAAATTATTATGATGTATTAAATAAAATTTTAATACATCAGTGAGGATTTAGAATTAATATATACATAAAATTTCAAATATTTCGTTTTAAAAAGTTCCTTGAGTAACTTTAAAAAGTCATTTTTCCTTTAAAACTATATAGGTATAATAAGTTATATATAAAGTATAGGAGAATAAATGAAATACATTTATTCATATATACATACAAAAAGAGCAAAGTGACAATTCAACTTTCGAATACTTGTGTATAATTGCCTGAATTGAAATTCACTTTTATCTTTTTTATGGATTGAATATTTAGAATATTTCAGAGTAAAGCATTTGATTCAAATAGAATCGTATCCATTGTATTACTTTTATACATGGAATCAGTTCAACATTCCCAGGAAACTTGAGTATGTGACATAAGTTTTTAAGGAAATTGTACTGATGCCTAAAGTTCATTAGTTCCCAATTTGTAATCTAAATCGACTCTTTTGTTAACTGGGTATAATAAGTAAGACTAATTCATCTTTTTGCTATAATTTTATACTATACTTGTTAGTAATTTCAACTTAACAATTTATGCATTAAATTTATTGTTTACTTCAGAATTTAATTGAAACATCTGCTTTAACATTCGAATATTGATTTTTGCTTCTCATATTCTTCAATACTAAGACCAATTGTTATAGTTTATGGTTTCACATTTATGAAATATGCATTTTCAATAAGCACTGTGCTATGTTTTATTTCATCTGATAAGTTTTCCCAACAAACTCTGACATTATGTTAAGAATTAAAATTTTCAAAAAGATGTTTCTAATGTGAAAAATAAAATATTTTAAAATAATAAGTTAAAGCACATAAATAGGTGATTCTTTAACACCTTAAACTTTTATACAAAATTGATGATATAGATATTAAAAAAAATTCTTTTTTGCAAGTCAGTTTATTTTTACAAAAATATATTTTATGAATATTTACTATTTTAGTCAATACGGTTCTATTTTATATATTAATTTGATTAATCCAATCAAAATTAGCTAGATATTTTTAATTTTATAATGATTGTGTGAAGAAACAAATTAAAATAATATGTTTATAAAAATATTTTTTTTTTTAATACTTTTATTAAACTTAGCACTTTTAATCATTTGTATTACAAAACATTTTTATTTCATCGAAGAGAAAAAGTTACAAACACTTTGAATGTGTAAATAAATAAAAATATTAAAATATTCTTTGTAAATATTTAATTATTAGAATACTATTGTTGGCAATAAAGCTTTAAAATCTCTAGAGATTTATTTTTATTGTTTTTTTAAAGGCATTTTCACACGGGTGACACATCCGCTCAATTGTCTAATCAAAACATTAAGAACCACACTTAAGAATATACAGTAAAAAATACATATAGTCTTTTTTTAATAAAATTTTATGATTAATTTATGATAGAAATTATTCTATATGATACATTTAATATGAAAACATTTATAGATTTGTTATTCAGAACAAAATATTTAATAGTATTCTACATTTTATCCTCGTAACAGTTTTCCTGGTAAATGAATGCACACTTTAGAAAAAATGTTTTCACTTATATTTGTTGAGACAAAATTAAAAGGGAGATTTTTTATTCTGTTGCTATTATAATTTTAGGAATTACATCATAATATTAGAAATATTTTGTTGATTTTGAAAAATATTTACAATGATTCAAATTTACTAACAATTAAAGAAACTGCCAAACTTACTAACTATTATTATTTGTATGATTAGTATAACTATTTGAAAAAAAATTTATTTATTTGGGAAATTAAAGAAAAAGTAATTTTCATTATAAAAAAATCGTAAATTCAAACAATGATTAAAATAAATATTTTGTAATTTAACCTAGTAGATTTTTTACTTTTAAAATATTAAAATGTAATTATTAACTGAACGATCCTCAAAAAGTACAAAGTGAACATCTTTCTCCATCACTTTTTCCAATCAGCTGCATATTTAAACTTAAATTTATCTTTCAGTTATGTGATATTAATAAATAGAATTCAATAATTTATATACAAAAATATACTAATAATGGTGTATTGGTAAACGTTTTATAGCAGAAATTTCACCTTTTGTGGGATAAGTGTGAGGAATAATCTACACCACAGCTACTTTCTTAAATATCATTTTTATTATTTAACAACATCTATATTCCACAGAGAGAAAATAACACACACTCTATGTAATATGGAAAAACCACGAGAAAAAAACTATTCTTAGAAACATCTTCAAACAGCAGCAGTCTCTAGGTTAGAGCTTATTAAATAAGGTGTCAGTTTCTTTTGACCGTTAGAGGGCGTTGTTCTGTTACAGGCTCCCCGTCTGGCTCTGAAATCATCCAGATGATGAACCAGAATCATTGATTTTCTAAATTTTGGTGGTTTTCCTCATTTTTTTAAGGGAGAAACTGGACCTCTTTGCAAAGTTTTAGTCAATGTTTTACTTCCCTGAAAAGGAGTCAAAGCAGAAGTGTGGTATACTCCTATTGGTGTATTTGGAGCATTTGTGTTTGCCACAGA
Source organism: Latrodectus geometricus (assembly GCA_026290005.1). Lineage (NCBI taxonomy): Eukaryota > Metazoa > Arthropoda > Arachnida > Araneae > Theridiidae > Latrodectus > Latrodectus geometricus. The sequence goes on from JAPDSC010023780.1 coordinate 47,679, forward strand.
GTATGATACAGGGGGTTTTGTGTGACGATAACAAATGGTCCATCTCGGTGAGATGAAAATTTTTTTGTAATACCAGCACTATTATTATTTATATTTGGTAATCTAGACTAAATCTTCTGATTTCTATGTAGAAGCTGGTCTCCTTCTCTTGTCCACAAAAGTCTTACTTTTATGTTGCTGTTCTAAAAAGATTTCTTTGGCATTGGATTTGAATTTTTTCAGCCCTTTTAAATAAGGGGTCATTTCAGCGACAAAGTTGTCATTTTCAATGATACCACGAAAGTCGTTGCTAACATCATGCGAAGCTCTAGCCCGATTTGGGTGGGAAGCTCTAGCCCGAAATTGAGTAAAGCAGCTATTTTTTACTGTTGAACTGCACTTTGAAGTGTTAAATGCAAAACCTATAGCAGGGTATGACCAAGTATCATGAGGTTTGTTTACTAATATAGCCAGATGAGGTTTCAAATTGCGGTTCTTCCTCTCACTTACATACATTGAATGCAATCTTTTACATAGTTTGGTGATGTACTTTTGCATACCAGTCCAGTAGTACCATCTAGCAATACTATCGAATGTGCCTTCAGCACCGTAATGACCTGCGGATCATCATGTTGAATTTTGAGAATTTGTTCTCTCTCATTTTCTATAATGATTAGCTGAGTCTCATCAGATTCAGAATCATGTGCATATTTGTTTAGTATACCTCTGTTTATCAAAAAGCTTTTTTCTATCCAGTTTCTATATTCCTCAGTGAAGTGACTGCTTCCAAGGCATTTATTATTTTCTTTGGATTTTCATCTTTAAATTGGTTGTCTCTAATTTCTTTAGCATTTTTGATAGGAAAATCTACTGAAACAAAAGTGAGTTCACTAACAGTCACGGCACATATCTCACAGGGAATATCTCCTTTATGGCAATTTTATCAATTTTCTTTAAAGCTTAAATTTTTGCACAGCTTGTCCTCTTTGGATCTTGCATCACAAAACCCAACCAACCAACTCCTTTGTGGCAAGGAGAGTGAGATAACATGTCAGCTATGACCTTGCTCTTGCCAGGTATGTACTTGATAAGGAGGTTGAACTCTTGGAGTTGTAGAGCCCAATGAGCAAATAGTGCTGATGGAGACTTTAAAGACATGAACCATCGTAATGCCTGATGGTCGGTGGCAATTGTCACTTCTTGTAGCACCTAAATTTTTCTAAAGCCCAAATAACTGCAAGGGCTTGACTCTCTGTAGTTGTATAATTTCAGTCTGCACTTGTTAGTAACCGGCTTGCATATTCAATGGGATGTTGATCTTCCAGGGTTTTTCCCTTAAGTAGGACAGCTCCTAGGACATACCCACTGGCATCGGTACACAAGACGAATGGTTTACTCGGATCGCATGGCTTAAGGACAAGTGGTTTAGTAAGTAACTTCTTTAACTTATTGAACGAAGCTTTCTCTTTTTTTATTCCAGCACCAAGAAAAGGACTTCTTGGTTAGGGTACTGAGAGGTCTGGCTATTTCAGAAAAGTTTGGGATGAACCTCTGGTACTAAAAACAAGTTTGCATGAAAGACTGCACTTGCTTAACAGTCCTGGATAGCAGCAGTTTTGGCAGGATTAACCTGTAGACCTTCAGTTGTAATATAATGTCCAAGATATTTAGTTTTTGAACATGCAGCAAAATTTCATTTTTCTGTATTAGCTCTCAGTTTGAATAATTTAAGTCGAAAAATGTCTCTTAAATTTTCTAAGTTCTCTTGAAAAGACTCCAATAGCACTATAATGTCATCAAGATAGGAACGAAGAAAAATGTCACCAAGACCACCTGAGAATTTGTCTATCAGTTTTTGAAAGGTTGCTAGGGGCATTTTTCAACCAAAACGGCTTTCGTATGACACAATATGCCCTGAATGAACAAATGTAGTTTTGTCTCTGTCCACAGCAGCCACATTTACCTGGTGATAACCAGCTTTAAGGTCAATTGTCAACATATAACAAGTTTCTTTAGCTTCTTGAAGTAGATCATCTGTGCATGGGAGGGTAAGAATCCATCTTGGTGAAGGCATTCAATTTTCTGTAATCAACACAGAATGTATTAGTACCGTTTGGCTTAGGGATGACCTCAACAGGCGCTGCTGCATACGGAGACTCACAGGGCTTAATAATTCCTTCATTAAAGAGTATCAGTTTCATTTTGCATGATTTCTTTTTTTGCTGGAGACACTCAAAACGGAAGAACAAATACTGGTGGATGGTTCTGCGTATCAATGTAATGTTCAATAAATGGAGTTGCTTCTCCTCCTGGACTGAAGATTGTTTCATACTGGGATAAAAGCTCATTTAATTCGTTGTTTAATAGTCAGATAAATGCGTTTATTTTCTCGCAAATGAGAAGAGTGATTCTTTAATTACTTTTTCAGGGGTGGAAGTCAAATGGGATGCTTCATCTTTAATGGTATGAACTTTTTCTTTCACGGTTAACAGTGCAACTGTTTGGGAAGCATTTACTTGTGGAGATAAACAGGGGGTTGACATCGGGTCTTCAAAAGAAAAGTGATGTTCAGATCGATCATTGAAGAACCAAGTCTTCTGTTTCACATTTAGTAAAAACATTTAGTACAATCCCAGCTGAGTTTAGAAAATCTATTCCCAAGTGTGTATTGTTCCCTTTTGCCTCAGAGATGGCAACAATGTTCAAAGGCAACATACGGCCTCCAAGACGAATCTTTACCTGGATTGTGTAAACTTCTCTCTTTATTTTACAACTGTCCATCAGTCATTAGTAGAGAACTAGTGTCAAAAGTTGCTCCTTGTTTCATCAGGATGTGATTGAGGGTTTCCCCCGCAGTGGAGTGGTTTGCAACAGTGTCTGCCGTACCCATGATTCCATTAATAATCACAGTATAGCCATTTGTGCAGGTGCACTAAAAGCTGATTGAAAAATATCACTGATGAACGTACCAGAAATTTTCCTGTCCTTTCCTTTACAAGTAGAACATTTAGGTCTAATGACTCCTGGACTGCCACATCCATATCACGCGACTTCACTTGGCTCTTTCATACCATTCTCATTTCTTTCTTGAGTTGGGTGTTTTGGAGGAAATTCTTTCTTTGATGTACTGGATGAAGGGGTTTCTTTTTATCACATTGGACATTTTTGTAAGCCTCTGGTTTTTCAGCTAAATCGAGGGGATTAGCCAAATGTGCCCAAGAGTCGAAAATTATCCTTGACATCTGGTGGAGTTCTTTTCTTAATTTGATTAGTGATAATTAAACTTTTGAGTTGATCAGAAGTTGTAACATTCATTTCTTTTATCTAACCTTCAAAATAAGATAATTCAAAGTAAAAATCTCGCCATGTTGTATCAGAACTTTTCCTATGTTGGGAGAATAATTGTCGAAACTTATCAGCAGTAACCCTAAATCTTTTCAGATGCATTTCTTTCACCTTTGATAACTTTGTGTATACTGTTCATTTTCTCTGGCAAACAATTGTGCTATTTCAGCTGGCAAAGAGTCTATTAAATATGGTATCCAAGAAGACTCTGGAAGATTCATAAATTTTAACTGTCTTTCAAATATAATTGAAAATAATCCAATTTCATCTGTTTTTTGATTAAATTTAGTAATGATACATTTAAGTTTAAATTTTGGGCATTATTAATTAGGTTTTTGAGAGTTAGATGCCTTTTGAGTATCGAACTGAAGCCTAAGCTTTTCTAATTCATAAACAGTGTTCATTTTCAATTCACAATTGTTCATCAACTTATAATTTATGTAATCTTTCTTCTTCAATTTCCTTTTCTTTTGTTAATCTCTCATATTCTGCTACTTTTTCAGCTTTTATCCTGTTATCTTCAGCAATCTTTACAGCTTGCTTTTAAGTGATCATCTATTATAACGCTAAGCATATTTTTCTTCATAATTATCTCTTTTACCTAGTTATAAGTTCTCTAAGGTCAATTATTTTCATCTCATCTGACCCAGCTAAACCAAGCTCTATTACAAGAGTTAGGAGGTCTTGTTTTTTAGATTTGCTAAGAAATGCCATCATTACCAAAGTCTTTCAATGTTAGTGAATTATATAAAAAGCGTTTAAAATTCAAAACAGTCAAATTCAATATTTAAATGTTTAGAAAATCAAATTATACCAAAAGAAAATTCTTTAACATAAAATTCTTCAAACACCAGAAACATCAAATCAAAATACATTTAACATTATCTCAGCAAAATCAATTTAAAACAAAATAATGTATTTTATTTATTGGGATAAAAAAGAAATAGTAATACTTTTGCCATCAATTATTACAACAATAAAAGAAAATAGTCAGTATAATTATTAAAAAATATTAAAAATGTAGCAAACACTGTAAAAACTTCACTTTCTACCTACTACTGAATCCAAAAGTATTAATCTTTTGCATTGTGAAACAACTTTATGAACCTAGAAAATAGTACAAACATATTTCAGATATATTTAATTAAGATAATTATCCATAATGTTTTTTTCACAAAATAATTTATTAAGAATATTCAGAAAGACTTCAAATAAATTATCTAATTTTTTTCATAGATCATAAACAAATTATATATGCAGTATATAACAGACTATTTTAAAGTACTGATGCACATTTTCTACAATTAAATTCATACAGAATCAAAAATAAATTTCAAATATTTTTCTTTTAAATAATACACAGAAATGTTTTGCTTTAGTTAATTAAACACTTTTGTTTTGGATTGAGAATATTATGCATATGAAAGATTATATATTTAAAAATAATTGATAAAATCTTTTATTATTTAAAAAATCATTTAAAGGCAATTAAATAATTAAACAAAATTATGCAAACAATATTATATATCATACAATGAACACATATGACTTTATTGAATAAGTTTCAATTTCAACTCACCTTATTATAATTTTTTTCTCTAAAATAAATTTCTCTTTTAAGAATAATCTAGTTACGAAGAGGGGGAAAAAGGAGCCTTTTCTTTTAGAAAAAAAACACTTGAAAAGTAATAAATCTGTTGCGAGTACAGAATCACATTTCAGAAAGAAAAGAAAACAAAATCGCTCGTGGCTACTCGGCGACGGTAGTCTGGGTAACTAACTTATTTTTGAACAGTTTTACGAATTTCGTTTACAAGATCTGATTTCACTTTCATTATTGAAATAAATGATTGAATTATATAACTAATTAAACATACTAAACTTTTCATACATTGATACAAAACAGTTGCAAAATAACCATAAAATTGAAACGAATAGAACAAGACATGCAAACAAATCGAAACATACTAGCTAACGATATTCTGCTCTACTTTTCACCTTCTGTGGTGTGTGAGGAATAATCTACACCACAGCTAGTTTCTTAAATATTCTTTTTATTATTTAACATCTATATTCCACAGAGAGAAAATAACTTACACACGACATGATATAAAAAAACATAAGAACAAAACAATTTTTAGAAACATCTTCGAGCAGCAGTCTCTTGGGTTATGTAATAATGTGTCAGTTTCTTTTGACCGTTAGGGGGCGTTGTTCCGTTACAGAAATATTTTTACACATAAATTAACTAAAATATACTTTAAAATTCAATTTCCTCAAAAAAGTGAAATAAAAAAATATACTCAGCTCTTAAACTGCAATAATTAGAAGGTATTTAACTTTGAAACCAAAATGTGAATAATGAAATGTTGCACAATTAAACCATTTATAACTGCGACTAAGGCCAGCCGCAAACTACCGGCGAATTCGCCGGAAAACTAACGCCGGCGAAGCTCGGCAACACTGGGCGAAAGACCGGCGAAGGCATGACGTCAAAAAACGTCACTAAATATGCGTTCCGAAAGACACTTTTTGTATTCAAAAAAGTTAAATATATCTGGCAGGGCACATGGGACAGCGCGAATTTCATTTACATGTTTTTTCTTACTACCCTTTGTTCTTGCATATTTTATCTATATATACACCTCGTGGTAACAATGTCTTATATTAACTTGATTAAATTTTCTTTCGATGAGGAGGAATTTTTCGTAAATAAATATAGGTTTAAATATAATACATTTTAAATAATCCATATTTTTTTTTAAAAAATAATTTAGATAGTTTATTAATTTCTTGAATGATGTAGATCAAAGATGTCTGTGTGGGACACAAAAGATATAAAATTATTTCGACAAACAGAAAAAAAAAATGTCATTATTCAAGACATAAAATATTTGTTTTTCAAAGAATTTGAAAAATCTGTAACAGGTAAAAAACTTGTATTGAATATTAAATATTGAATTTTCATGAAAATGAAATAAATTAAAATTCAATCTTATTTTTCTTTTATTTATATATGCCTTGATTTAGATATAATGCTTAGCAGAGAACTAATTTATGACGTAATATACTTTATTTAATGCTATTAAAATATTTTATTCTTGTATTTAAATTCATGTCGTTCCTATTACTGAAATACACAACAGTAATTAAATTTTTAATATCATAACTGTTTTTTGTATTGTACACATTTT
>JAPDSC010023780.1:64809-81297 GCA_026290005.1 Latrodectus geometricus
TAACAAATGGCGCCTCAATTCGCCTGACTTATTTGAGCTATAATTAGTTTTGTCCAATTACATTCAAGAACAAATTTGGTTCCTCAGAGATATTGCAGTTGCTTTGTCATTTAAATTGTCTTCACCTCAGCTGTTCTGTTCTGATAATATTCAAATTTGTATGCTGTCATATGGAAACAAAAATATGAAAAAGCGCATGAACTGTACAAAAAAAATGATATCCAAATCACAAAGTGAAAAGAATCCATTTCTTTCATTTAATTATTAACATAATAAATATATTTTATTTTTAAAAATATGTCTTACTTCATTTTAAAGGTAATTAAAAATTGATAAGTCTTTCTAAAATCTTCCCAGAAATATCACTCTTGATTAACCCTGTGCTTTCATCTCAGTTTATTGCACTTTGTGATAGATGCAAACGGATCTTTTCATAATTAATGTTTATTACTGTACAATTTATTACATTTTCAATCATACTATGTATTTTTATTTTATGAAACACCCACTTTATTAGGAGTATATATATTTGACTATTCGCCAAAAATAATTGGCTTGAATTATGTGATGCTTTTTTTTCTGTTACTAAAAACTGGTCTTGCAGATAGAACAACTCTGCAGGTTATATGCAGGGAAATTCTGTACTTATATTTTATGCATTTTAATTTAGATTCTGAAAATATCCAAACTGTTGAGTTGACTGATTCCAATAAAAGGACCCATGAACAAGTTCAAACATCATCACCTATAGAAATGGCTGCTTTAGCTGCAGCAAAGGGTTGGTATTTTTGATTTAATAGCGTAACATAAGTATATAAATTTTAAAATGTCGACAGTAGTTGCAGTATGTTTTAACATTAAGTGTTAACTTGTGATTTCTTTGAAACTTTAAAACATTGCATTTTCTTGCATGGCATCATTATTTAACTAATAAATTATCTAAGAATGTATTCGAAATAGATTGAGCGCACAAGTTTGAAAATATGCCAGTTGATAAAAATAATTACAATTTAGTTAACTTTAATAATTTGAATAACTTTAGGCAATTAACAAGTTTAAATTTCCTATAATTTTCTTAAAATTATCTGAAAACGTTAATTTCAAATATAATTAGTATTTTAAAATGAAACTAATGCATAAAACATTAAACAAAATTAATCGTATCCAAGAAAAGAAAAAAGGATTATAATCAAGTTTATTTTATTGATGATTACTATATTTATATATGATGCTGAAGTTTAAATATATAAACATTAATATTTGACATTGGCATTTTGACATTTATTTAAAGCTATTTGTGGAATACATTCATGATTTTCAACACAGTATCTATTAATATGCCTGAAAGGTGTACCTCTTTGTTTAACAATACACCAACCACACGAGCAACCGCTATCTGAATAATTAGTGATCTAACTTTGATTCAATAGTTTGTCGGTCCAATTTCCTCTTCAGGCTTTGATGCTTGTAGTGATTTCAAATCGCAGATCCTTTTCTATTTTGTCTTTGTGTAAAAAAAAGTGTTAAAAGATAAGCAAATCAAGCCTTCCCTTAAGACGCTGTTACAAAAGCATATGTAGCAGCTAAAATTTGAGTAAAAAACTACTAGTAAGGAAATAAATTTTCAAAACAAAACAAGGAAATTGCATGCAGCTGAATTAGATTATTAAGTTTCTCTGAATATATATATATATATATATATATATATATATATATAAGTTGCTTTCTGAATTATAACTGAAGAAAAATTTCTAATTGGTGAAAAAAAAATTGTGATCCTATTTACTTTGATCTCTGTTTATTATCACACTGCTTGTATAACCAGATTTTTCTGTTTTTAAGCATTGGCTTTATAATCAGTACTGACTACTTAATTTAGGCCTTTACTTTTCATATTTTCAATTCGAAAAATTATAAAAGTTAGAATTGAAGCTTAAAAATATAAAAATCTTTTTATAATATTTCTTATTTTCTCTCTATTTCTCGTGTATGTAGAAGAAGAAGCAGCTGAAATATTTGCTGCTCCTGAAGCACCAACAACTGTTCTAGAAGCTTTGCAACAACGACTTGACAAATATAAAACAACAAGGGAAGAAGCTGAGGCCTCAGGCAATGGTGGAAAAGTGCGAAGATTGAAAAGAATAGAAAAAGTAAATGTCATTGAACAAAAACTTTTTCTGTAGTAATAAAAGTCTCTTCATACTTTCTTTTAATTAGGAAGTAATATGACGCATCCAAACCTGTACAATATTGAAAATCTATTAAAAATTTCAGTGTTAATAATTGAGTTAAAAAATTTATCATATTAAAATTCAAATGTTTTCCAAAGATAATTGCTCTTTCATTTGTGCCAATAAGAGGGCTTGTGATGAACGAGATTTATGTAATATTTAACATGCATAGCTTGGCTATATAATATATGCTTTATGTTGTATATGATGATAAGATTATAAAAATGTAGTATCACACTACTTATGATATATAAAGGTATTTGCTTAAGAAGTCAAATAAAATAGCTTCAAAAAATTGTATGAGGACTGGAAAATTTGTTATTTTTCTTTTGTTCATTTTTATCTTGCTTCTATATATGTTTTTTAAAGAATTTGTTTTTTTCTTGTAGTCTTATATTACAGCCATTAAGGATTATACTGCAGGAAAAGAAGTTGATTTTGAGTCATTACCAACTCCTCCAGGTAATAATAGCTGTAATTTACTATTTTTAATCAACAATGCTGCAGTATAATAATTTATATGTTAAAATTTAATGTTTTAGTTAGCATATTTAGTAATTTTTCTAGATATAAAACGTTCTACATTATTTATTGTTATCTGTATATAAATATAAAACAAAATTCTTAGGTTTTATGAGAAAAATATTCAAATATTTGTAATTTTGAAGTACTTACATTTACTTTGATGGTTTGTTGTTTTTTAATCTTCTCATTTATTTACATTATTTTATATCAAATCTTAATGTTAAGCCTAATGAACTCTTTTATATCTGCAGTTATGGAAGAAATATTTTTAGCATATGACAAATGTTTTTATTTTGCAAAATTTATTAGTTATTTTTTTAAATATTTCTGATATATATTACTATTTCTTTATGTATTTGATATTCTGATAGGATTTGCTCCTATTCCTGTAAAAGAAAAAAGTGCTTCAAAAAAAGAAGAACATTTACCACCAAAAAAATCTGTTAGTCCTGCAAAACCTGTTCCCTCCCAAGAACAAAATGTTCCATTAGCTAGAAAGCCAAAAGGTATGCAATCAGACTGCTAAGCTGAAAAGATAATTCTTTTAATGTTATATAACTCATATCCACTTTCTTTATCAGATTCTTATTTATTAGTGGTTTTAAGATCTGTTCATATTTAAGTTTAACTCCGGAAATTTATGTTTTATTATGAATAAGGTAAATAATATGTAGGTTGGCTCAGTATAGCCTTGTGGTTAAACTTATTACTGAGTTTGATTTGTGGTGTTATGCTTAAAAAACAATGTTTGTTCAGATATAATGAGTCCTAAATAGTCCTAAATAACGTATATATTCTCATTTCTCATGCATTTATATATATAATACTAATTGTCAAAAAACTGCTTCTAACTAGTAAAACTTTTATCCTATTATAAGTTTAAATAAGAAATTTCATTTATATAATAAAAATTAATTTTGTTGTTTGATGTAGTTATACTATTGGCATTTAAACTTAAAGAAAAAACTGTTTATGTCTAATTATGTTAATCATTAAAGTTAAAAATTTTTGTTAGGCTTCTAAATTAATGTGTAAAATCTTATCTTAGAATAGTAATTATTCAACATTTAATGTTATTAAAAATATGGATGCATAACTGCATACACATCCATATTATTGATATGTAAAGGGAATCTGTTGTTGTTTGTTGTTTCTGACGACACTTGGCAACGCCAAGCCTGCCCATCAAAGACTAGGCGAATGAAGTCAGAGAGAGAGAGCGTCTTCCGTTTTTGAATAGAGCACCTTCATAGGAAGGTGGAAGTAAGACTTTTGGCTCATAGATGGCAGCACCATCTGAATCTTCCAATTTAGAGACTGAAACCAGTGAAGACCCAAAGCCTGGCTCCAACCACCCCCAGGAGATATTAATTTGTAATGGGAATATGGAGGACATTGCGACCCAACATATTTTACGTCCCCCAGTCGCCATTAGTGAACACGACGGATCTTCGGCTGAGCCAGGATTTGAACTCACCACCTTTTGGTAATGAGAAGGATGCCCTAACCGACGAGGCCACCATGGCCTTAAAAAAAGGGTATCTAGAATGTCACATTAATTGATTTACCAGAAAGTGTCAAATTTAACTTAAAATACTATGCCATTAAAATTTTGTAGAAATAATTGGCATAATATATTTTTCAACCTGATAATACTTCATTCATAAAGTTTTAAAATCTTTGTTACATTCTATTGCTTGTAGATTGAAAATTCGAATTGTAAAATTATTAGAAAATTCCTGCTGATAATTTCATTAGTATATATTTTTATGAATATGCTTTTATTATTTTAATGAATGATTTTATAATTATCTTAATAAGCTACATTGCAACAATGGCGCAGCTTGTCCTTTTTGGACCTTGCGCCATAAAACCCAAACAAACAAACAAACAAACAAAACTACATTGCAACAATAAGTATATGTTAGCCATAAATAATTTTATATACAGTTGTGTGTATTTCAGTTTTCAGTCATAAAATATTCACTTAAATAAACTATATCATAATTTTAAATTATTAATCCAATGGTGATGGCTGTTATTTTTTTTTTTTTTTTTTTTTTTTACATTTTTTTGCAAATTGCCCCAAGTGATCACTATAAAAAAACTTATTCACTTTTCAAAAAAGCATTTAAGACACAAAACATTTAGTAATATTATTACTTTTTAATAAAATTAATCATATGAAGTTTATTCTGATGTTCATTTTCTGAGAAAGATTAATTTTACATTTAATGTTTTTTGTACACATTTTTTTTTTTTTTTGCCTGTATTTATTTTCTAATGGTATCACAAAGATTTTTTCCTTGGTAGTGCAAAGAACTAATACTACTAAAACAGATAAGCAGTTGGACTTTTTATTGGAAAGACAAAAGTTGTTTCGCCAAGCTGCACTTTCTGCAAAACAAAATGGTGATTTACAACAAGCAAAAGAATATCTTCGGATGAGCAAAGTAAGATTGGTGAAAATTTTTCATATTTACATAATGTAGCTTCAATTTCAGCATATACCATTTTTTTAATAGTATTTATATAAGATTAGTTTTCAGTTGCATTATGGAAATGCTCAATTTCGTTCATATTTAAAACTTTATTAATTTAATAGAAATGTAATCATTTATTAAAATTCTCAGAAATTGTTCCTCCTAAAGAACAGAAAAAAATTTGAAAGGAAGATAGACTTTTGACCAATCAACTTTTGACTGTGTATAGTTATATATATATGTACATTTCCAACAGTTTCGCAAGTCATAATAAATTATGAAAAAATAAAGAAGTTCTTATAAGAAGAGAATATGAAATAATAAATAAGTTAATTAAAATGTTCCAAGAAAATATCAAATATGTTTATTCAACAAACAAATGATTGTAAAGATGAAAATAATATTGAATTTTCCTATGTTAAAAAATAATTTCATGCTGACATTATTAACAGAAAAAAATTTAAGTAAAACACCATTAATAGAGCATGTGATCAAATTTATCTACATTTTGAGTTTGCTTTCTATCAGGTGATCAAACACTACTGAATTATGTACTCATCTCCTAAAACTGTATTGTAATTTCCATCTCTGAGAATATCTATGGTGGCAGATCTTGCTATGGGGCAAATTGTATATGCTTTGTTCTTCCCACACTTTTCAATCTTCAATTCTGGTTGGCCATGACAGCATTGATCTGTTAGAGTCATAACCTTTGGTTGACTGGATACAAATCTTCAATAACATTTTGGCTGTTTTGAAATTGTTTTAAAAATCTTGAAATTGAAGACTAATAAATGCTCAATAAATATATGTATATAATGAGCAGCACCTGCTCATTATATATATATTATATGTTCATTATATGTTGATATTCCTGCTTTAGTTCATCCAACAGCCTACCAAAACTCAAAATGTTTCATTAATCTTTTGAAAATCAAGCAGTCAAATTTGTCTAAAAACAAATCGTACCACAGTTGTAAATTGCTTTGTCGACACTGATTTGCTATTCTAATAAACTTCCACTGTACTAGGTGCTTATACAGTGGTCTTTTTGTGCTTCTGATTTTATTATTTATTTATTTATTATTATTTATTTTTTTTTTGTGTACTTTTGGTCATCAAACAGTAATTTGCTGCTAGACAAATTATTTGCATACTTATGTCTATGCTTAGAGTGACACATCCTTTCAAATTCAATGTGATTGTGGAATTATGTATTTTCTTATTTTTACATATCTTTTGGAAGATTTCTGGAAAATAATGTATAGTTTTAATCATAAATTTTAATATAAATTATATTCATTTAGGGGTTTGACACCATGATTGAAGCAACTAAGTGTGGACTTCCTATTGATGCAACTTCGGTAAGAAATATTTTTGTACGAAATGTTAATGGCAGTGTGCTTCTATTTTTTTAGATAATTACTACTATATTTTAACATAAAAATTATTTTAATCTTGTTTAAATACTATCTTTAATTTTTGATATGCATCAAACACTCTAAGAAAAGGTTCAGTGAAAAAATTATCTCAAAGATCTCTATCTTGCTATAACCAATACTATTACTAAACGCTATTTACTTTGTCAAGAAGAAAATTCTCTTTAGTAATAGTTTTTCTCATATTTCTTTTCTTCAGAATATATCAAAATTTGGATATAAATAATGTACCATAAATATTTTTCCATATGCTTGTTTCTTATTGGATAATATTTAATTTTATTCATCAAAAGTAACTGAGAAAATTTTGTAATGTCAAATATCAACAATACTTTTGATTATTTTTCTAAACTTTAAATTCTAAAACAGACTTCCCTTTTATTTCATTGTGTTTTAGTTTAAATAAACTGAAACATGCTTTGAACAAATGGCTTCTGTTTTCTGAATGTAACATGATTGTGAAAACTTATCTCATGACCTTTGAGGTAAACATTTGGTGTTGGAAAAATGAAGAATTTGCTTGATTGCACAGTTAAAATTAAATTCTGTGCTTTAAAAAGTTTGTTTATCAAGTATTGCATAGTTTTGTATTTAAATTAAAACAATCCTAAAAGCCTTCTCTTTATCTTTAAGTTCAACTGAATTTATTTTAGAATTTTATTAGAATGAGTAATGTCTGCATTAGCGTAGAAAAAAGCTAAATTAAACACAGTTAATGGGATATTCAAGCTAAATCAATAAAATTAAACTTAATTTATAAAACGTGTTTCCTATTTTCAAAATATTCATTACATATTCTAACATTAATGAAACTTCTAAGTATTTGTTAGCAGGTATACCATTTTGTGTAAAGAATCTGTGCTTTATGAAAATTCTTAAAAAAAAAAAAAAAAAATTCTTTTGAACTTGAAGAAAGTTCTCTTTAATAAATGATACCTTAACTCTTAGTGATAAGACTGTTCTCATATTTCTCCTTTAGATACCCCTTCATTAAAATTCATGGTTAATAGTCTCTTCAAAGCTAGCAAGACTCAGACTGAGATTATTGTTAAATATGTTTTTCTGAGTCTAATTTTATATTGTAATGTTATCTGTGTTCCATGTTGTTAATGTTGTCCATGTTCCATAATTTTAAATGTAATGTTGTCATATAAGTTAATGTTGTCCAATTCTGTGATAATCAAACTTTATGGTATTAAAAGGTTTTAAATTTGTTTTAACATTTTATTATTTGTTTCAATTGATTCATTGTAAAGTATAGAAGCTAGTTAATATGATTGCTGATTAGTAATTATGATAAATCATTAAACTTATAATTTTTTTCTCTTCTCTTTTTACTAATTAACAGTTAGATTTGTGAGTGAATACATAAACATTCATTAAGACAAAAAAATGTTCATGTTTCCCTTTTTTTTTTTTGTAATTTTCTTTACATTTTTTAAAAATAAAAAAAATCGATTATGAGTACATGAAAAAATTATTTTCAATCACTAATAATTGTTAAAATTGAAAACTTCTATATGGTATTGTTCAGAAGAATATATCTCTTCTCCAAGGAAATTACTTTTTAATATTCAGTCAGAACAAATTTTAAAGTATTTTTTAATTTCTTTTCAAGTAGAATTTTAGTTTACATAAACTTCTTCTCATTATTTTTTTATGGAGTTTATCAGATTTCATCATTTTTTATCATATTTCTTGATGAGCCCCAGTGGCATAGTGATAGCATTTTGTGCTCTCAACACACAAGTCCAAGGTTCTATCCTTGGGCTGTGAAGGTTGGCTTAGCCTTTCATTCCTTCAGTAGGTCGATAAAACTGAGTACCAAGCATGCTTTGGAACTAAAAACAGATGGTTTTCACATTAGATTGACCTCTTAACTGGGATAATATACTTCGCATCTCAGAACCTTTGGTCAAAAAAACAGATATGGGCACTGTAGGTCTTGGCCCCTTAATGGGTTGTGAAACTGCAAATTATAGTTTTTATGTTCCTTGATCATTTATTTGTGTCATCTAATAAATTTTAGTAAAAACCATATTTATTTGCTTTTTTATAGATACCTACTCCACCTCAACTTGAATCCGATGATTTCGAAATAATTGACATTTCTGAATGCAATGAAAATTGTGACCTAAATCAAGATAATCTTTTTGAAACTTTACAAAAGGATCTTTGTGATCAATTAGAAATATGCGCTAGGAATAAAGAACATTTCTTTCAACTTGGTGATGTATCATCAGCATCAAAGTAAATATCGCTTGCCAAATTCCTAATCAATGTGTGGAATTCTCACGAGTATTAATAAAATATAATTTACTTCTATTCAACATGTAACTCATCATAATTTATGTAAATTCATGCATACATTTAACAATTAATTTATTTTAGATTTGAAAAACTAGCACTCCTAACTAAGAAAGACTTGATTGTTATTCAAAGTTTAAAAAAGAATGGGGAAACAGTTCCGAAATTCCATTACGAAACACGTCTATTTTCTATGGTTTTGTAAGTAGTTTCCTAATTGTTCTAGGCAAATTTTCGTAATACTTCATTTAATTTTATTATAATTGCTTATAACTTGGAAACGATTATATAATTAAAAGGATGTAGAAATGAGAGTATACAAATAAAACTTCTATTTGTAAAATTTATAATGATATAAGTTTCAATATTCTAACAATTGTCGTAAGGTATTATTAAATGAATATTTAAAAAATACCTAAAATATGGGGACAAATGTATGAAGTCATTATTTTCATTTTCAACTTTTAAATCAAATTTGACTAAGTTTCATATTTGTTAGGTATGATACTTTTTTTTTTTATCTCATTTCAAAAAAATTTTTGAATGCTTCTATTCATAATTCTTTCTGGGGACCAACTATTGTTTTTCAAATTTTTAAGAATGCATTCTTTAAACATATTATATTATAAATTTCATTGGATATTTAGTTATACAATGCCATAGATTAAAAAACTAATCATAATGTAAGTTTTTAATTTTTCATGAAATTTAATTTCATTAGCCTCTAAAAGGTGGCTTTTCTATCAGAAAATATTTTTCCCAAAATGAACAGTCTAAAAAATTTAAAAACATGTATGGTTATAAGTATGTTGGAATCCTATTAAATGATTTAAAAATATAATTTTGATCAACTATTTTATTTGTTGTTATTACAACATTAATTTTTTATGACTGTTTAACTGATGGAGCCGTATGTACTATAGTAAGGTTTTATTAGTCCTCTTACTTATTTCATTCCCAATATCAGAATGATAAAGTGGATGAAATAGAAGTTCTAATTGGAATTCAGTTTTGTATAATATGTTGGTAATGTTAATAAATGAAAATATTAATATTTGTTAACATTACTTATTCAAATTACTTGTCCAATAGCTTCCAATTATATCACAATTAATTGCCTATATTTTTTTATAATTTGTATCTTACTTTTGCTTCTAGATGTCATACGGATCTGGCTGATAATGATATCGAAATCGCTGTTGAGCGTGGAATAAATTTACCTGGTTTGTGTTTGCTGCTAGCCTCATTGAAATTAATGATAAATTATTTTAATATTGCACATATTATTAAAATCACTGTTATTTATGTTTCAATATCTTGATGAATAATAAATAAGGAAACCCGTAATATTGTATTTTATGAACCAGAATCAAATCTTTAGCAACACTTCTGAGTTGATAATTTTCCGTTCAGATTTATAGTGAGGATACTTAATATTGTTAAAAACGTAAATTTATTGAAATTAAGATATTTATTATATGGAATGAGATGATTAAAGTATATTACATTATAAAATATTACATTATAGTATATTACATTCTAAATTTATTTTTTTAGTTATATAGGATAATTTATATTGAATGGGACAAGAATAATACTGCGAATTCTATTATTGATTTATTTAGCTGAAATAAATTAATTCTGAAACGACAGTTGTAGGAGTGCTATTTGGCAACAACAAAAAAATCTTCAAATTACAAAATTGATGCTATAATCACTTTTAAGCAAACAGGAACCACCCTCGTATAAGAAAACATTCCATATTTTCAAATACAGCAAGATGTCATTGTTTATCACTATTCAAAAACATGTTTCTGTTAAATTGGTAAAAAAACATTCTATCACAACATTGAATGGTGAGTGAATTAGTTAGAGGAATAGATATTGTGTAAGACAATTATTAAATGAAACATGAATGCATAAGTTTGAATTTTGCTTTTTTATTATGAATGTTTATGTAATGAGTTAGAGTTTAATGTATCATTAAAAACCAGACGGTTGTATAAAAAAATTCACCTGTTAACAGTTTTTAATCAAAAAGAAGTTTTATCTTCATATTTTTTTATTCAATTTTAAAAATCATGCTAAATTCTAACTACATAAGAAAGTAATATTAAAATGGTTGTTTTTCATTAAAATGTAATAATATATTTTACCGAAGATGTGAAGATTTGAGTTGTGACATAAATTTGTTGGATTTATATAGTGTCGAAGTATTTTTCATTAAATAATAAATATTTCTGTCCCATGAACGAAAGCTATTTGTAAGTAAAAATATGTCTAATTCCTAAATTAAGTTCACTAAATAATTTTTAAATGAAGATTTCTAGAATAACAAAGTTAAATTATATAGTTAATATAATAACAAAGTTAATAAATGCAGTCATTGTGTTGTTTCATTAAGCATAATAAATACAAAAAAATTAGGACATTTAGCTATATAATGACTGCATAACTATATAATAAAAGATTATATTGTTAAGTCTTTAAAGTAGTAACTTTTCCTTCATTTGATCCAGGAATTGATTCCATCTACTTGTTATATTTTATTTGATAAATTGCTTCATTGACATTACATTAAATGCTTGTTCTGTGCTAACATATCTCTTAGTTCCTGCATAAATAAAAGAAGAGGTGAAATATTAGATGCATTTTTAATTAATTAAAATTTGGAAAGAATTAAAAATACCTATAATGATCGAAATTTATACAGCTAATCAGAATAAAATTACATCTCTTGAAATTTTATAAAGAAACACATCTGATTTTATACATTACAATATATAATATTGAAAAATAAAAACTTTTTCTTATTAAGTTGCATTTTAAATAAGTCTTTAATTAAAATAATGTTATGTTACTTAAATGAATAAAGAATAATCTTAATTTTTTTTTTATTTTTCAAATTTAAAGCCTTTTGATCCAATTCTATGTCTTAGACTGTATTTTGTTTTTCTAATTATTGGATTAATAATGTCCTATTTAAACTGTTTATTTATTAATATTTGCAACCTTATTTTCTCATTAGATGACATTTCTTTTCAGGAAAACCTGATGATTTAGACTCGTACGTTAAAATAGAATTTCCAATACCAACAGTAAGCATCAATTGACTTTACATTGACATGTTTCATTAAATTTACTGAATGATTATAAATTAAATTTAATTTTCAGGAAGCTCCTCAACATCAAAAGACTCGCGTTGTAAAAGATACTAACAATCCTGTTTTTGATGAAGTATTCAAGTTTTCATTCACGAGAAAGTCAAGGTCTCATCTGCGCTTGTTCAAACGACATTGTTTGAAACTTGAAGTTTGGTCCAGAGGGTAGAGTCTTAGATTTACTCATTTTTTAATGAAAAATAAAAATCTAAAGTTATCTTTTATTTGTTGGAAACATTAATATAGAGGTGATAAAAATATTACCTTCACCATATTTATAAATATACAAAGTTTGCTACCAAAATATATACAACAACTAAAAATTACCATAACAGTAATTCTTTATATTGTTTTGGAGCTCTAATGTATTTATTAGAAATGCTGAACTTTATAAATATATACTATATGTATTACTGCATTTTCAAACATTTTAAGATTAAATTTCTACAGTAGATTTGTTTTTATGAACTTGTAGGAACCTGTAAAATAGTTCATAAAATAGAACAATAATTTTAATACCAATATGTTTTTATTATAAATAAAATACCATTAAAAATTATTTAGTATGTAATGTATTAGAAGCACATACAAAAAGTTTTGTGATTAAAAACAATTCTTTCTTTAATTAATTTTATTGATGAAAAACTTTTTCGATGTGAAAGGTTTTCAAAGGTTTTTGATAAATCATTGCGATCTTTTTAGCCATTCATCTGCTTATTTGGTAGAGGATTGCAGCACCATTTTATTTTGTTTGATATCTGAAAGCTCTTTTTTTGTTCTCCATTCATTATGTTTTCAATTATTTAATTATCTGATACTCCTTACATACAAACTGTCCATGTTTAAAAAGTCTTTAAAGGAAATTTTCAGCAGCAGTAGATTTCTTGGTAGAATTTCACAAATAAGGCGCTCTTTGTCCCTTATTATTCTTGGCTTCTTATTTATAGTCACTTCAGTTGTGCTGTTTTCTTAAATAAAGCCTGAAAATCACAGTAACCTAAATATCTTTTTTTCTGCTGCATCACTCCAAGCATAGATTGACAAATACATTGCACCTAGAATGTCAATTTCATAATGCAATTCCTAATCATGATCACTCTTTTCAAAAGTATCTTAAGGTATTTGAACTTTAAGCTATTGATTATACTCTGAATTAATTATAAGCTGTAAGATTAGACATAAGAAATTCCACATGCATTGCTTAAAAAATTCTAGAATTTCAAGTGCTGCAGCTAGTTAGCCACAATTTAAACGATTCTCCAATAAAATATGAATTCAAGTTTCTTAACCATAAAAATTTTAAGTTTCAATGATAAAAAATAAACATAATGGAAAGATGCTTGAAGAGAGATTTTTCAAAATTTTAGTTAGAAATTAAAATTATCATTGTGTTGCAAAAAATTACCATTGGGACTATCAGGGACCAAAACTATTTCTTAAAGTTGGGAATGTATATAAATTAAAGAAAAACTATCATCTACTATATAAAGAATCGTGAAAAAAGAAAATGCTGTGAAATAAAAACTTCTGATAGTTGTTTATAGCTTGAATGTAAAATATCTTGCATTTTTGAAAATTACCAATCATAGACTAAATGGGGATTGAAAAAGAGGGTCTCCAAAAAGTTAATATTCTGTTCTTCCAAAAATACTAAGAAATGCAGTTCTTTAGTTTAGAATAAATTTAAAATATATTGTGAGCATTCAAAGTGACAGTTTACCTAAATGAGGAATAAAAATAATTATTTATTGCAGAAAAAGGTTTGAGAAAAATATACAAACTTAGCTTTATCAATATAAAAATATTTTGGGGGTTTTGTTTATTGTACGTTTCTCTTATGGTGGGAAAAAAATGATAAGATAGTGAAAATGTTCAAATCAACTTAGTATACTACTTAGTAGTTTGATATACAAAATTCATGCAAGGAATTTTTTTCTTTATCTCAACTTTCAAAAGGAGAAATTATATAAGACAAATCATATTTCTAAATGTATCAATTCATTTCTTGGAAATATTCAGAATAATACAGGTATTGCATATATACATATTTTTTAAACGTATTTTACTAAGTTTCCTAACATTCTATCTAAAAATTATTACGTCTTGGGTCTTTTAAAAATAACTCCTTCGAAATTCTATTCATAAACTCTGGAAAAGTGTAGTAAAAGAAAGTAAATTAATACTTTCGAAAAATTTTCCATCATATAAATTACCGTGCAAATCTGCACC
Organism: Latrodectus geometricus; assembly: GCA_026290005.1. NCBI lineage: Eukaryota > Metazoa > Arthropoda > Arachnida > Araneae > Theridiidae > Latrodectus > Latrodectus geometricus. The sequence goes on from JAPDSC010023780.1 coordinate 79,185, forward strand.
CAGAAAAATGCTATTAGATTGAATTTTAAAAAATAGTCTTCACATTTTAAATTTTAATCAGACAGTTGCACTAAAAATGCGTAAACACACCCTCTTTGCCGGTTTACATACCAGTTTAAAACTTTTTTGACTTTTTAAGTTAAATTTCGTTTTCCATTTCAGCAACACTTCAAAAGTAGCTCTTTTTTGTGTTGCAGGGGCTTTTTACGATCTGATACTTTGTTGGGAACTGTCAACGTCAAATTGAATGATTTGGAGTCAAAGTGTCTTTTACATGACAGTTATAATGTAAGTACTTTTCTTGAAAAAGAGTTCTTTAATTATTATTGTTAATTAATATTTCTTATTCATTTGTTCATATTTTATAGCTAATGGATGGTCGCAAAGCTTGCGGTGGGAAGCTTGCAGTGAAGATAAGAATACGGGAACCTTTACTCGTAAAGCAAGTTGAAGAAGTTCGTGAGAAATGGCTAGTAATCGGTAGCTGATAAAATTATTAGAAAAAAATTGTAGATATATATATATTTAATTATTAAAATATTTTCTGCTATAATTTTAAACGCAAGGGGCTTATGTTAAATTTGTTACAAATATATTTTATTGTTGTAATGCACTTGATTGCAAAATTGTAATAATAAAATCATGCTTTTAAAAATATCACCTAAAAATAGTTGCTTAAAACTCTTTTAAGCACACAAAAATATGTGTTTTTTTAAATTTTTTGTCAGTTTCAAACTGTAGTTTGTGATTTTTTTTCTTGCTACATAAATATTAAATTTAAGAAAGTGACAATGGTATTTGCAGTTTCTTTTAAAATAAAACAAATCTTATTTTGCGTTTATTTTTTCTTAAAAGTTGCTTACAACTTAAAAGATTTAATATGAGGAAAATTATAATTTCAAATAAATATATTTTAGGAAAATATATTCTGAAATACATTATAGGAAAGAAAAAAGTGACAACCTTCCTTAAATTTTCCTAAATTTATACTGTTTTAATAAAATTTTACATCCTTTGTGGCAAATCTGAATGAAGAAATTTTAATTATGAGCATAATGTAATTTCAAATATACACAATATATAACTGAATTTTATTCTGAAGCTATAAATCTACAACTATAAATTTTAAATTTTCCTAGATCGACATGGTATTTGACAAATAACAGCGCTGAATATACAGCTTTGCTTATTTTAATACAAATAAAAAAAAAAACATTCATTCTTATCAATTGCTTATTTAACAATATTAATTATAAATAGCTATTAGATGTGAGAATTAAAAAAAACCTAGACATTTCTGAAGAAAGCAGAAATATAAATTCCAATTAAATGTTATTCAATTTTTCATTTTAAAAATCAAATATTGTAATACACAGTTAAAACATTCTAAAATTTAAAAAAAATTGAAACCTTGCTTAACTTAACATTATGCACAATATATTGATAAATTTGGTTATTATTGTATAGTGTTTGAATGATTAACACTAAACATACTGGGGATTTTTTTTATTCGGCAAAATTAATGGGAAAATGGGTCAAATGACCCCTTTCGGTAGTTTTAGTGTTAAATAATTAAACATTTAATAGCTTTAATTAAAACAAACTAAGCAGCAATATAAATTGTGATAGATAATTATTTATTTGGCATTATGGCTTCAATTCATTAACATTTATTCAGGTAATATAGTGCTAAATTTAGTTATCATTTGTAGTGTTTCTTGGTTGAAGATATGTGGTATATTTTTCCTGCAGAAATTGAAATTAGCAATGTCTCGCGGAAAGTTGCCAGATATTTCAAACCAGCTCGATATCCAGATTTGTCTCGCGCTCCGCCCATTTTTTGACGTAGTTGAGATATTTGTGACGTCATTTGGCCTCATGTGAATCTCGCGAGATCTTCGGCTTGTCTCTCCATACATGTCTCATGCGATCATCTACGAATTTGCGGCCTGCCTTATGGTATACAAACCCCGTCTTATGGAGGTCTTAATGTGACGCAGTTATGACGTTGTAATCTGACGTCATGGATATTTTAAACCAATGAGAATTTGCTTACATTCTCATTGTTTACATTCCGGTTCCATTTCCGATTGCAATATTAAAAAAAATATTA
>JAPDSC010023780.1:81307-102302 GCA_026290005.1 Latrodectus geometricus
TCTCGCGAGATCTTCGGCTTGTCTCTCCATACATGTCTCATGCGATCTACGAATTTGCGGCCTGCCTTACAAAATGTCGAAGAGTTAAAATGTTTAAATCCTTTATATTTGAAGAGACGAATCAAGAGGCGCGAGTTAAGCGTGACCTCAACCTGATCTAACAATAAAAAATTCTTCGTAAATAAAATTAAGAGTTGCTCACAACACGTTTAGGGTAATATTTGATTGACTTTACTCCAGCAAGCCACCAAAGTTTGGGGCTCCAGGAGGAATGAATTTCCATTCAATGCACTCTGCAAAAAATTTAGCCAAAGTTTCTTGTTTAAGCAATTTGTTATGAAATTCTCGTAGTTTTTTACTTGCACCACGAAGTTAGTCGCATTATTTGAAAATATTTTTTAAACTTTTCCTCATCTTGCGCTTAAGGGTTGTAATCATTGAAGTAAGATCTGATACAATTTCCAAATTAATCACTCGCGCGCTTTGGTTACCAAGGAAATAAATATACAAACATAAAATTTAGTTACGTTTAGTTTTTACTTTTAATAAAAAAGGGGGCTACACAAATCTATTTTTACAGAGTTAAATGTGAAATCAGGCTTAATTTTTTCCTTTGGAAGATCACCCATTTTTTGATTGAATACTTGAGGATTTGTTTTAAAACATGAGACAGTCATTAGTTATTTTTGTTCACAAATCTCGATCGTTTAAAGGACAATATTTTTTCCTGAGTTGTGAATAGCAAAGTTTCAGCTTCAGAATTTAGATATTTTTAATGTTAGTATTATATGATCAATTTTGTTGACTTACATTTAGAAGTCAACAAAATTGGATGTTTGATAAAATAACTTGGGAATGAATTAGTTAACCTACCTCTAACTCGAATTATACCTTCTCGAACAAGAAGAAGGAATAAACTTTTAATCTTACTCGATGAAGAAACAATGGCATTTTTAAGGAGACATTTAAAGTCATCACACATTAATTTAAATTCTTTGGTCAAGAACATTTCTGCATGCTTAATTCGTAAGAGGTTAGAAATCCTACTACTTTTTATTCTCGGGGTGCTTGCAGTTGTTGAGCCTGTAAAGTTAATTTAAAGCATGTACAATTTTTATAAACTTATTGCTGATTTGTAGTACTGTTTCCAATAAGCTGGAATAATTAGAAATGGATATAGTTATTTTTCAGTCATTAGTTAGTTCTGTCTGTTGCACATGTCTCTTTTCACTTCAAAAATATATTCTTCCTCTGGTACTATAGGATTCTCGTCTGTAAATGGAAGATTTACGGATGTCAGGAAGGTTAAACCGTTCCGCCAGAACAAACAGTTGACGAGAGCATTGGTTACTCTTGATATAGCATCAGCAAAAATATTTTCCTTTCCTGGGCAACAGAACCAACAATTGATTTGTCAAAGATTTTATCTCCTTTACACGATTTGAAACAAATTGTTTCTAGCGTTTGGCTGGAACTTTGATCCAATATAATGTTATTTTCAAGCTATTCCAGTAATGAATGCTGGATGTAACCTTATAGTCTATAATTTTCTTGACGGAATTTGTTAATCGAGATGCCAACAAATCTTCGAGAAGCTCGAGTCGAGGCAGAGAAATTTTCTTTAGAAGAGTAACTCAACTATTTGAGGCCATTAGATTCACTTGAATTTTATTTCCGTTTATTACTCACAGATAGGCGGCAGCACCATATGCCTTTTTTCTGGCATCACAGAAAGTATTTAAATCACAGTTGAATCTGTAATAGAAAGTATTGTTAGCCTTGGAATTTTTAATTGTTTCTAAGCATTGGGATTTCTAAGGCCACAATTCTTTTAACAGACACTTTTTTCTCATTCTAAATGGAGTTAGCAACCCCAATGGATCGAAGATTTTTCCAGCGGCTGATAAAAGGAAATGTTTAGTATCCTTTTATTAAGCAATTTTCAGTTGTGTCCCAAACCAAGCCAAGCACTTTGGAAGAGTTTGATGCCAAACTAATAGATTTTTGAGGAGATTGTACGACAAATTCCTTTTGTTTTCATTATTCCATCAATTGATGATCATTAGTGATCCATTTCTTCAAGTTCATATTGGCTTCAAACATCATAGCATTGGCTTCACGAGAAATTACAAGAACATCATTTAGATTGTTTCCACCAGATGGAAAATCATCAAAGTAGATACTTGTGTCCAACAACTCTACACTGACTGGATACTTATTTTTAGTTTATTTTAACTGCTTCTTGACAACAGAAATTTACTGACTTTTATTCCGAAAAGAACGAGCTTGAATTTTCAAATTTGAAGACTACGTTTGCCATTTGCTTCTTCAAACTACAAGAAATAAATTGCATCTCTGTCCTTTTCCGACAAAGATATCTGTAGAAAAGCTTTCTTTACATCAGAAGGGATGTCAATTTTATTCAATCAAAATTACATAAGAAGATCAGAGTTGAGGATTCAAATTAGGGCCAGGCCATAGGCAGGCATTCAGGGAAAGTTCATCATTATCGTGTAAGCTGGCGTCAAATACGATTCTGTGATTTTGGTCATAAGTCTATCTTCTTTATAGACAGCTGGATGTGGTAAATAATATTATGGTTTGTCTAGGACTTGTTGGAATTCCTGATGTACGTGGGCTATCAGTTTAGTGCAGTTTTCCGGAATTAATTTTGCAGCTCTCATCGGTCACTATCTCTTAGTTTCACGAGACTGCTGGAATGATGCCCATTCCGATAATCATCAGTCACCTTTCTTTTCGTGACTACAAAAGCCACTGTTAATTTTATAGTGGTTAACTAACTCACTAGATATGACCTTTGAGGATCGGCCATTTCTATGATATCCTGTAATTACCCCTTTCGCAAAGTCATACAACTCTGCTTCGTGGCATTTTCATGCAACTAATACCTATGCTATTTTTTATAGCATATTTAAGTACAGAAGGTGTGACATAGATCAGGACTATAGATATCCTCATTTGCATGGATGCCCAAATACTTATTGGTAGATTGTGCGTGTATATATATAAACTTTGATCAAATACATATATATAAACAAATGATCAACAAGTAAAAAATGTATTTAGTATCTAAGCAGAATATTAAAATGTGTGTATACATTTGAATAAAATAATATTATAAAATATTTTATAAATAAATCAGATAGTCAGAATGAAATGCTAAATAGTATTAAAAAAATATATTTTTTAATTTCAAAATACAATATTAATGTTTCCAAGCTGTGTGGTTATTTTAATATTTAATAATATTATTGGGCAATACTGTATGATTTAAATTAATTAGGACAAATGGAAAAATATTTTTTTCTGAATCCTTAGCTTTTAATTATTACGTACATTAAGTAAACTGATAAATCTTTGTATTATCAGGAAGTATTCCTTGCTTTATTAGAAATGACGCATTAACTCCACTAGTATATAGTGCACATTTTTTTATTTCATCGTCATGGAACCACACATACATGATACATTTTAGCATTTACTCTGTTGTTTTGCAATGATCTTATCTAATTTTTATCTTATCTAAGCGATTCTTGAAAATATTCCATAATTTTTCAAAGGGATTTAATCCTGGTGAATTACCAATCAAACCTTTTTATTTTATTTTCCTTCATAAAAATCTGAACCAACTATTTTGAACTGGGACAAAAGGCCAAGTCATGCTGAATTGTTCCACCAAATGTTTTCTCGAATGGAGCATTCATATTGCGTAATATTTGTATGTATTCGAAATAATTCACCATGCCTTTAAGAGGAACTAAGCTTCCAGTGCCATTTGTTATGAATAAAACCCCAAAATATATCTGCTCAGAGGAATGTTTTAAAGTTTATTGGATATCCAACAGGCTGTATATATGATATCATATATGTATATTTGGTTGCAGAATTTTAAGTTCACTTTGTCTAATTACATTTGATTTGAATTACCTGATCAAATAAATGTGTTTGATTACTGAAAATCTCTTTCTTCTAGAGGTTAATAGTCCATATTTGATATTTTTGGCCCATGCTAAACGTTTATTTTCATTTTCTGAGTAAGAAATTGTTTTTTATTCGGTTTTGTTGTCAGGCGGCCAATTTTCTGAAGCCATTTCCTTACAGTTGAGGTACTTTCTTGAACATCATAATCCAATAGATGCCATCGAATTTCTGTGTTGATCTTTCTTGGGTTTCTTTTATTATTTCTTATTAAAATTTCATTTGTTTTTGGAATGGTTTACTATTTGCCCTAACATTTTAATTTTCATTTTAGAAACAATTATCCAGGGTTTTGAAATTTTCTTAAAATTATTGAAGCTCTTGACTTGGCATCAAAAACTGCTATAGCTATGCTTCTCACAATTATAGAAGTTTGTTCATGAAGAGTAATTATTTTAGAACATTCTCTTGCACCAATAGTAACCCTCCTTGAATTCTCAAAAATAACATACGTTATTCAAAACTATAATCACCAGCTACACTGAAAGGCTAACAAGTAATCAATTGCCACACTCAAACTAGTCAAAACGAGTAAATTATAGTTAAGGTTTATCTACCATTCTACTCCTTGGCAGATATAATCAATTTGAGAAGGTTCAAGATACGAGGTTCACTCTGAAATTTTTGAGATACGCGCAGACGAGAATTTACAAAATAAAAATAACGGTTTAATTTTAAAATACAAAGTATTTTAACCCACAAGACGATTTTTTATTGACTTACTTCAACTTCTTTAGCGAAGAATAAATTTTAAACAGAAGAGAAAATGGAGTTGACGCGAGAACGTTTTCGCGCTATGATTTTCTACGATTTTAAAGCAGGATTAAATCAAGAAGAATGCGTTCAACGGTTGCAATTAGCATTTGGTGATGAATCTCCTGCTCGTGCTACTGTATTCAGATGGTTTAGAAAATTTAGAAGAGGTCGCGATTTTTTTCAGGATGGAGAACACACAGGAAGGCCGCCGTCAGCAGTAATCCCGGATAATGTGTCTGTCATACGAAAAATGTTAATGGATGATAATCGCTGTACCTATCAAATGATACAGAAGGAACTTAACTATGGATCCGCAGCCATACACAAAATCATTCCTAAAGAATTACATATGAAAAAAGTATTTGCCGTTGGGTTCCCCATAATCAAACTGAGCACCAAAAGGAGAAGCGTGTCAGAATCACTTAAAGAAACTCTTAAATTGCTAAATAATGGTGGCCACCGCATCATTTCTAAAATTGTAACAGGTGATGAAACGTACATACTGTTTTTTGACGTTCCAACACGTCAAGAAAGCAAAGTATGGGTCTTTGAAGATGATCCCACGCCGACAATGGTGAAAAACAACACGCACTGAAAAAAGTGATGTATGCCATTTTCATCAGAAGTACGGGATTGGTCAAAGCCATCAAGTTGGAAGGACAGAAGGCAGTAACTGCAAACTGATACACCACTAAATGTCTTCCAGAAATTCTTCAAGAACTGAATGTTAGGGGGCTAATGCTTCACCATGACAATGCATCTTCACATACAGCCGAATTAACAGTTGAGTTTCTTAAACAAAAACAAATTAAAGTGATCGAACATCCACCGTATTCACCTGATCTAGCTATGTGCGACTTTTGGTTATTCTTTAATCTAAAAAAAGAACTTACTTGGACGTCGTTTTCATTCAAAAGAAGAGATTGATGTGGCTATAAATGCATTTTTTTCCATCTATTCCAAGAAATGAATGGCTTGAGGCATTAAATCTGTGGAAAATTCGTCTGCAAAAGTGCATTGATGCTGGAGGAGACTACTTTGAACACATCTAAAATTTTGTAAGTATAACTTTAAAAACCTAGTTGTATCTAAAAAATTTCAGAGTGACCCTCGTAATACTGATAATCATATACTAACTCAGATAAGGAAAACATGTTCGTCCCTCTTAATTATATATAATACAATATTTTTTTTATATATAATTTTTAACGTAGAATATCGATATAATGACATTTACTACTTAGGTTTTCTTGTTTTCCTTCTTTACAAAGTATGATAAATTTGATTTTGCATACTTTTTTCATGTAACAGCTCGTACTAATGATTATTCAAATAGCTTCCTACGACTAACAACTCGACCATGAATTTCAATTTCGGCTCTATGATAAAGTATAAATAATAAGTACATGATTTTGCATGCATTCATTTTTGCTTCATCATATTTTCTGGAAAATACGGAATTTGTTCTATCTGATTTTTGACAATGTTCAAGCACTTTTCTTAATTGAAGGTATATTCTCTTTTCATGTGTATTGACTTTTCTTTTCATACTATACTCAATTGAAATGGAAATACTTGGAAAAAGTGCACAGTAAATACTTTGCTAAACATATGTTGAAAATTTTTTCAATACAAATCCAGTTCATCATAATCATTCTTTAAAAGTTTTTGTACGAGTAATATGTCAAAACCAAACTTTTATTTAAATGGAAGTGAAAAGCAAGTCATTGATAAAATAATTTCCATTACCCGATGCGTTTCAGATTTTATTGAATTGATTTCTTTAGCACGGAGTTCGATACCTAAGTCCACCGAAAATTATCGTACTGAGGGTGCGTATGCAATATAAACTTGCATAAGTCTACGCTGGTATAAGAGTTTGCGTGAAAAAGGTCCGAATCGGATGCTAGTCGCATCACTTGACTGTAGTTCGAAATTTCGAAGTGGTTGACTGTGTTTAACGGTTTCTATTGGTAGAATGTGGAAATGCTGCAACCGAGAAACCGAATGCAATGTCAATAAAAACAAAACTGCTAGTGACTTATAGTATTTTGAGTCATTCTATTTACATTTTCATTCATAAACTTTTATTTTATAAATTTTGATTTGTGTAAGCTGGCAGTTTGGTAAATATTTGCATTTAATTTTTACACTCTAATAATAATAAAGCTATTGCTAACTATAAATAATAGTCCATGAGACTATCTTTCATATTTATCTATAGCTATCTATAAATAATATAATATAAATATCATATTTCGTTTTAATCGTTATTAATTATATAGGTTGTGATACATTATTTTAAATGTAAGCAGTCGCTGTCATACTTATTGGTACACTTTGCAGAAAAGAATATCCCCAAGAAGATATCGACCATGATGAGCTGTAGAGATCGCACTAGTGAATTCGTTTCGATAATTAAACACAAAGAAGAGAGAATGGTTTGTAAAATTTAATTTAATACGTGTACATTTAGTTTGATACATTTTAAAATTTAGCATTTGATTTACAAAGAGCAATATTACTGTTTTCAGTTGTATGATAATCGTTGCATGATAAAATCTTTTACATTATGAATGTTACATTTAAGAAAAGATGTATTATAATCTTTATTACACATTATTATGTTATTTCTACAGCTCCTTGTTTATTAATAATTTTTAAAATTTGAATGCTTAGGAATATTTTTCTGAGATCAGTAGATAAACAAATTTAAAATGCTGAACTTTTAATATATGTTATCTCTTTCACTATGTTTTGTTAATTATATGAACATGTTATTTATATGCAATTCTGAAGTATTTATACATTGAGAAAAACCATTTGCAGTCCCATGTAAATTGAATTTTCTTACAGTAGAATGCTACTGTAAAATTTTCTTAAAGTTTGCCAGATTATATTACAAAATACTGAATTGAATTTATGTAAAAGCTTAAATTGTGTGAACAAAAGGGACAATTATACTGGTGTGCAGCCTTTTTCGTCACCATTTTTTTTTTTTTTTTGGCCACGAAACTGGCTTTGTAGAGCTTGGTGATTTAGGAGGGCGAGAAGAGGGGGAAGGGATGTTACAAACCTAAAATAAGGGTTACTCTGCAAAGGGGGCATGTGGTCACAGATAGGAACAGATAGGAGGGAAACACAAAATAGCTAAACACAAACAATAAACAAAAATTTGCATAACAAAAACAATAAACAAAAATGAGCAGAAAACTCATTAAAAAATGTAAGAAGTCCAAAATAATAAAAATAGATACAATTTGCATTCACAATCATTTCACAATAACCAGCGCATAAATTAAGTTAAATAAGCATAGTTTTAAAACATTAATTTCGAAAATAACTTATATTTCTTTTATTATTAATAATTTATTTTTATGTTACAATTTTGACATTGAATTATGTGTATAAAGTTTTTGAAATGTTACAGAGTTGTATCAGAATATATATATAGATTAACCAAATATATCTGGATATAGCATTTTATTAAAAATATAAATCATTAAGTATTAAAAAGATTAGTTACATTAAATAACAAAAATACATTTTAATACTTAATAATTGTAAAATACTAAACAGATAGAAAAAAATACATTTTCAGGAAAAAATATTATAATGAATTTTGGCTCTTTTAACAAAGACTACTTTAAAATAGTTTTTACTATTAATAGAACATGTTTTTAATGTACTCCATTTTTAGCCAAGTTTTGCTATTTAATAAAATAAGTCATTTTAAATAATTTTAGATTTCTTGTTAAAACAGAAAAATTAGAATAGTAATCATTTAATAAATGATAAGACATTAATAAGTAATTCTAGACACTCAATATTTTATATTCAAACAAAAATTATGACAGAAATATAATTAGGCAATTGAACACATAATTAACAACCGTAATCAACTTAAAAAATATTATAATTTTTAAATTACAAATGAAAGCAATTAATTTGGAATCAAAGCATGCTGTCAATACATAAGAAAATTAAAAACAAATTAATTAATAATACTTTGAGTTATAATTTTTAATTAATTAGTATCAAAATAATCCTAAATATTTTAAAATCAAACTGAATTTATGACAAAAATATAAATAATTAAATGCACTTAATTCAATCCCTTAGCCATTTTTTTATACTTCATATTATTATTAAATTTTAAATAGTACAATAATTGTTAAATTATATATGAGGGGGATTCATTATTAATAAAAAGTAATAATCAATGTATTAAATAAATTAAAAGCAAAATTAAGGCTAAATTCAGGAAGAAATGCATATTTCAAACCTGTGATCGAAATTTCTTACAAGTTCTCAATTTATGTTATTTAAACAAAGAATTATCCCAGTTAATAAGTAAAAAAAAACTCACCTTCACTAAGAATAATCCTTTTTAATTATAAAAATAGTGAATAACATTAAGAAATTAAGAAAAAGAGTAATTACATCTTAGGAACAACCTGCAATAACTACTCTCCTGCCAAATGACGCCATTCTATGCACGTTTGCATGTTCAAATAATAAGTATGGTTAAAGTTAAACTCAAAATATTGGTAAATTTTTAATAATCAGATACACAAATGAAGTTAATAATAATTGGTTTATATATCATAAATATTTATCAGAAAATAAAGGATATGCGCTCATATCGAATACAAAATTCATTTTCGTAAAATAAACATATAAATACAGCATTTAATGGCAATCTAGTCATTGTTTTTTCAAAATTTCATTATCTTCATTTTGACATCTCTAATTTAATAAAATTAAATTAATAAAATCAAATGAAAGGTTTTTAATTTGAGATAATTAATTAACACTTTGTCCATCTGTTCAACAGTCATGGATTTGATTCTTGTCTAAGACCTGCTTATCAAAAGTAGTTTGAAGCTAGTTTAAACTGTATACCAGGTTAATCAGCTTATGTGTGGGAAATATTACTAAAAAGCAAAAAGCAAACCAATTATTATTTTATTCCATTATTTTTCAATTTAGCCAAAGTTTTCCACTCTCTTTGTAATTTTGGAATTCTATATCAGTTTTGCACATAGTTATCAAAAACTGTGTTGAATTGGATATTCCATTTAAAAGAAAATAACACAAATCAACACTGCATTTAGATTTTATTTATGTTAATCAGACATCTAGTTTCCTCACACATAACTGATGGAATTACTTTTAGGAGTGAAGGATGCATGTCAATTCTTAAGAATTAAAGATAAAATTTAAAGACTTAAATAAGATTTAAATAAAAAGTGCAGAAATATTTACATAAATGAAACTTTAAATAAGATTTAAAGTACATAAATAAAATTATATAATATTGAATATCATAAGAATAATAAGTAAATAATATTATATGAATACTATAAGTATTTAAATAAATAATTAATTTTAGTTAAATATATAATAAATTAAAGAATTAAATTACAAATGCAGAAATATTATATAATATTAAATTTATTACATGAGTAAAAAAAAGAAGAAAAAAAAGATATATATATATATATATATATAATAATAATAATAATAATAATAATAAAAAATATGAAATTAAATAAATTTTAATTAAATAATAATTTTAAAAATTAAATTAAAAATACAGAAGTTTCATATAATATTAAATATATTATATGCATAAAAAGAATAAAAAAAAATTTTATAAACACAAAAAGTGTTTAATTAATTAATAAATATTAATTAAAAAATAATTTAAAGAATTAAATAAAAAATACAGAAATATTATGTAATATTATATGAATAAAAAATATATAATATTTAATAAAATTAATTGTTTAAATAATTAATATGAAATTGGTAAAGAGATGATATTATTTATTTTTTTATTCACATATAATATATTTAATATTGTATAATATTTCTGTATTTTTAATTCTTGATTTTCTTAATTGAAATTTATTGATTATTTAAACACTTACTGTATTTTTAAAAAAAATGTTAATTTTGTTAATCATATAATATATTTAAATATTATATCTTCATTTTAAGTTTTAATGAAATTATAATTAAATTAAAAATACAGAAATATTATACAATATTAAATCTGTTATATAAATAAAAAAAATTACATAATTTCTTCACAAATTTCATATTATTTAAATAATTATTTTATTAAATATTATTTATTTTTTATATAATGTTTCTGTATTTTTTATTTAATTCTTTATTATTTTTTAATTAAAATTTGTTTATTAATTAAGCACTTTTTTTATTGATAATTTTTTTTATTCTTTTTATGCATATAATATATTTAATATGATATAACATTTCTGTATTTCTAGTTTCATTCTTTAAATTAGTATTTGTTTATTTGAAGTTCATTTATTAACTTCATAATAATTATTTAAACATTTATTTATTTATTTTATTTATTATTTAATTTCTTTATGTATTAAAAAATTAAATAATACTGAAAAATAAAATTAATTCAGTATTTAATTTTTTAATGCATATAATATATTTAATATTATATGATACTTTTGTACATTTAAATTTAATTTTCAAATTATTATTTATTTAATTAAAATTTATTTATCAATTTCACATTAATTATTTAAACACTTATTGTATTCATATAATTTTTCATTCATATGATATTATTTAATATTATACAATATTTCATATCGTATTTCGATAATATTATTTTATTCATTCAAATAATATATTTAATATAATTATTTCTGTACTTATAATTTAAATAATTACTTTTTAAAATTTTTTATTGAATTAAAATTTATTTATCAATTTCATATTAATTATTTATACATTATTTTTTTATGTAATTATTTCTGTATATTTAATATAATTTTTTATTAACAGTATTAAACTACTAAAAGTATCAAAAGCATTTAAAATTCATTTATATGAAATTAATGAATTTTAATTAAAAAATTTGTTATTTATTTAATTAAAATTCATTTATACATTATTTATACTCTTATAATATATTTAATGTTATACAATATTTCATATTATAGTTTATAATATTATTTATTTTTTATTGACATTATATTAATATTATATAATACTTCAGTGTTTTTAATTTAATTCTTTAAATTATTATTTAATTATAAATTAATTATTTAAACACTTAGAGTATTCATATAATATTATTTTTTATTCATATAATATTCAATATTAGATAATTATTTTTGTTTACATGAAATTTAAATCTTATTTAAATTTTTTGGTCATAATTCTATCACTAAACACATATTTTTTATTAGAGCCTTTATTTTAACATATAATAAATATATCACTGATTATTTAGTAGAATAATTTGTACAAGAGATCTTCAGAAACAGTGTAGAATTGAAATGCATATTATTCAATCATCATTAAATAATTTTCATTACAAATTTTCAATATGTAAAAAATATAAAATTACAGTATCACACTGAATTTTTTTTTTTTAAATATTAAAATTTAACACATCAAACAGATTATAATGAAACATTAAAAAAAAGTTAAAAACATACCTTCTAAAGAAAATTCTCCATTTTAAAAGATTTTCCAGATATTCATTCATACATAGAAAAGAAAATATATAGCAATTGTTAGTACAAAAATCTGTCACTCGAAATATAATAAAAACATTCAAACTCCTAAATGAACCAAGTAAAATCTAGTTTTATTCCTGTATGTTAATTCCATTGTTAATTCTTATTATATATTTATGGAAATTTATTTTTTTAGTTGATAATATAAATCCCTAATTCATTAGTTAACCTGTAAATCACAATTACAAAAATATTTTTATTAGTGATTGAAACATGCTAAATAAAAAATAAAAAAATAAAATGTTATGTGTTAAAATTATTTTTATATATTTTAGTTTTAATGAATAAATTCAAATTATTCAATATCTTAAGAACTATCAGAAAAGTTTACATTATCTAATATTTAACAAAATATTGAAGTATCTTTTTAGACTTATTTTTTTTCCATATATAAATATTTTATATAATTTTAAATTACATTGATTCAGTTGAAATTATCAGTTGCAGGAAAAAGAATAATTTGTAAGATTTCAAAGTCTTAAAAAAAGTTCAATTCCGAATTAAAAATTTTTTCTGTGTAATTGAGATAAAATTTCTAATTAAACAGTAGAGAAATTGGAAAATTCCAAAACTTACTAAGTGAACATTACATGAAATTCTTGTTCTAAAGTGTATTTTTAACTACATACACATATTTTAATATATGTATGTAAAGTAATTGAAAAGTAAAATTTTACGTGTATATAAGAAGGCAAGCTTTTTATTTCAGTTTTCTCACATAATTAAACTGGATGACAAAAATATTTGATACTTAAAAAGTTATAAAAATATAACTTTGTTAATAACTGGTTTTAATATTATATAAGCAGTACATATCTAACTGTATCACTTAAAATTTGGAATTTAAAAATGTAAGACTTAAAATTTAGAAAGCTCTAAATATTATATATCAAAGAATTTTTATTACTCATAAAAAGACATTAAATCCAAAAAGTGTATTGAATTGAACATCATTTTAAAAACCAGAAATCACAAATAAATTCATAGCATTTAGATTTATAATTCTCTAAAATATTTTATATTTTTTTAACCCTTGTAATTTACGTGGTAGAATAACAAGAATAGAACATTCAAAAGAATTTAAAAAATCCTGCTTAGTTATTCATTTTTCATTGTTAGTTATAAAAAGTTTCTGATTAAAATTGTAAAAACTAGACATTGTTGTAAATCAGTTTATATAAACATTCCATTTTTGTAAAAAATACATACAAAATAATTCATAATCAAAATAAGCTTAATATAATTCATAATCAAAAAAGCAGTAATATCTAACTATCTTAATGTGGATGGAAAATATTTATTAAATTAGTGTTTTGAATTTGAAAATAATTCCAAAGGTTAATTAATTGCGTAAAAATCATTTTTTGTTAAATTTTCAGTATATAAATTCTCATTAAGTCAAATTAATATTCTATTATTATTATGAAGCAATTTGGTGAAATAGAAAACAAATCTAATTTTAAATAAAACTTTTCAATAGATGTGGCAACCTTTTCTTTGAAATTTTACAAAGCATTCTATATGTTATGAAATTATTGCCGTTCATATGATCGCCAATATGAGATTATTGATGGTGTTGCATATTCTGTTATTTGTTACACATTTATTAGTTAAATTGCTTTTTCTGCTCAAAACTGAAAAGCCTTAGATAAAATGTAATTTGTCATATTTTTTTATAAAAAAAACAAATTAATTATATTTGTTAATCTGAATTTAAATGTATTTCAGTGCATGTACTACTCAGCTTAAACTGTTTTGGTCAGTTTATTCCAATATAAACGGAAGATTTGTTTCCATAAGTGCATTCATTACTTGAGTTATTTTTTAAATATTCTTCTAGCGTAGATAATTGAAATTTGCGTACAATTAAATATAAAACAAAAGAATCATTATTATTTAATTTGACTAAATCAGTAGATTTATATGAAGAAAAATGATAAAATTATAATAAGTTGCTTTTTATTGACTTATGTTTCAATTCATGTACAATAATATACAACAAAATACTATGAAGTCATTCTTCTTTCTTTGAAAAAAATTACTTTTATATTAAGGGTTGCATTCACAACACAATATTATGAATGCAAAACATTTATGTATTATATCTCTTTTATTTAATATCCTAATTAAATATAGTCTCTTTATTAAATATTCAAATCTTAATTGATAATTACATAAATTTTCTTAGATTTTTTTTTAAAATTGATTTGAGACTTATTTTTTGTCTTCGATAAAAATTATTCCAATTATATTTTTTATGAAAGTGATTTCTTCTTTAAAAAAAGTAAGCATTAATGAGAGTTTAATACTTTACGGTCAAAGCAGTGAAAATATTATTTAATTTTTTGTGCATATTTATTCTTCATTTACTAAGATTCTTTAAACATTAGTCTTGAATATAGAAATGTTATAATTCAATTTATATTTATAATAATTATAGTTTTCATGTAGGAGATAGTGAATTGAAAGATATTTTAATAATATTTAAAAATGATAATGATTTTTACGATTGATAAAGTATATGGAAAACAGTGCGACAGAATTCAAAGGATATTAACAAATAGTTTATGAATACTATGATGCATTATTGGTTTGAAATTGATACATGCCTATGGATTGATTTGAAATGGAAACAATATCCATGTCTTTTAATGGATCAATTAACGACTATTTACTTTTCCCACAAAGGGTGATTTTGGCTATCTCTACAATCCAAGTTTTTCCCCCTTTAGCTCTTCAAGAATACAAAAGCCGCTAATTCTTGATGGGGCTTATTTCCGCACCATTTTAATCACTTAGACCCAGGAAATCTATCAATCGCTGTCAGTTGATTTCACCAAAATGTGCTAGTAGTTTACATTAGTATTTTCTGCTCAAAAATGTCTACATGTCTCTATTATAATTTTAAAAGAAAGAAATAATTGACGATTAATTTTGTAGGACGAATGGTTGGTTTAACTAATGCGAGCATAAATTGAAAATGTTGAAAGATGCTTTCACTCACAATTTTCAGAATCCTCAGTCTCAAGATAGCTAAAGCTTTCTAATTACATTTTACTTATCTATATTTATTCACATTTAGATTTTCATAGATAAGGACAATCTAATTATTGCAATTTATAAGCAACATATATAATACTTATTTTTCACTTTTTTGATCAAATTAAATTATTAACATTTCTTAGTTTCTGTGTATAATATATATAAACTTGATAATTGATAGTGTAAGAATATGTAAATATGTGACTTCACGTAAGTTTAAAATATGAGAAATATAATATTTTGTATGTTCAAAGATATAAAATTTTTAAAAAGATAAAGATTTTTCTGAAAATTAGAATGAATAAAATAAGTAATAATTCATTGCTATTTTTTTTTAAATTTATAAATGAATTTAATATTTCAAAAAATTCTAAAATGATTTTTTTTACGTGATTCTATCACTTTTTATGTTTACATTTTATCAATATTAGATTATATATTTTGAGCAAACAAAGAGCAAATGCAAGAGGAAAATTAAGAAATTAAGACTATTAAATATTTAAAATATAGAAAAAAATAAAGTAAATTTTTAATAAGTAGAATTAAGTAAATATTTAAGAAATTCAAAAATAAATTGAAAATCGTCAAATGGGAAAGCTTGAAAACAAAATCCTTTGTTTCGAATATCAAGGAGCAATTAGCAAAGAGCAAATGCAATAATTTAAAATTCATGGACTTTATACCAAAAAATGCACGTCAAAACTTCATGCGGCGATCTCTATAGAAAATACCAGAAATGATAAAAAATATAATGTGTTTACCTAGACAGAATATCACTTTGATGTTTAAAGTACCTTCCCTCCTGTGACGTCACTAGCAACCATGTTTGAACCATTATCGCTCTTGGCAATCTAGCTTGACAAGTGTCTTGGCGATATTTACGCTCATACATCCATATAAGAATATCCCCGAACGAAACTTTAAATTGATAAAAAAAGTTCGTTATTCAAAAAATATCAAACATGATTGAAAAAATTACAAAGTTTGCTTTTGAAATCGGGATTGATAATTAGTAAAAAAAATATTTCTTAAAAAATGAATTGCAGCAAAGTTTTTGTACCTTTTTTACAGATGAAATTTACAGTAGCTGAAAAGAGCAATTTATTAGTACTATATTCATTGCAAGGCTAAAATTTAAATATTAAAACTATTAACTACAAAATTAAAATTCTATCTGTTCTTAAATAAGAAATTTTGGTGTAATATTTTTATTACTTTTATATTTCTTCGTCTTGTTTTATATGGAAGAGTGAAGTGTGATAGATGGCTGAAGTGAAGTGTAAAATCGTGCTGTTTAAAGCATATTAGTTTAAATTATTCAACTGGGCTATTTACAGTGTTGGAAATACTGAATATTTAATATAATCATAATACTATACTTTTACTACATTTTACTGTAAAAATTTGGGTTTAGGAAATACTGTTTTGTAATTGCTAATCTTTATTTTGATGAATAAAATATTTTAGCATTTTAATAATTATAAAAATAATACACAAAATTTTTGAAGACTGGTTGGTTTATTGGATTTTGTGACAAAAGGTGCATAGAAGTACGTGCTCTGCAAAACTAATCTTATGTTTTGCAGATGTTTTTTTTTAGTATATATTATATTTTCCAAAACTTAAGCTGTATTATAAATATTTAGATAATTTTTTAATACATCTAAAATTTAAATGTATTTAAAAATAAAATATAGTAAACACATGAAGTTGTAAAAGTTTAAGATATAGAAGTTTAAAATAAGTGAAATGTTGAAATCCAATTGTGCTTAAAGAGGTAAAAGGGTTTGTTTGGGGTGGTTCCTCCAATATTTTACAGTAAAATTACTAAAATTAAAAACAGTAATAGTTAAAATCTGGAAATTTTTATAAAATATGGTTTACAGTTTATGGTTCAACGTACATTTTATACTATGAGTTTAAATAATTTTATAGTGACTCTTAGTAATGGTTAAAATGAAAAAGCTTATACGTATGGATAGATTGTTGGAAATGTACATTGAAATGTACCTTCAAAATGGCTATTGGAAATGTAATATATATCTGTTAGGATTAGCATCAGTCTTCTGCACTTCTTTCCCTGTAACACATGAATACCATCGGCTAACTATGAAAAAACCCTCCTCAAAGATAACATGCTTAAGATGATAAAAAGTCTTACAGCTGTTTTAAGCTATTGTACTATTTGTTATAGGATAGTAAACTGTCATACCATGTAGTTATTTATTACTTTAATACATATAAAGAGAGATGGAACTGCATTTTAATTGAGTATAGTCAATCAGAATTCATAATTTTTCTAAATAAACATTTTAATTTTGATATATTAAGAATTTTATTACAAATTAATCAAGATGTTTTGATTTGATTTCAGAAAGAAAATGGCCTTTTGCCATTTTCTAAGCAAGCAAGAGCTGTAAAAGGAATTATTGAGTGGAATAATTTTATGCTGATGGCGAAGTGAGTACACAAATTTGTATGATAAATAATATATAAAAATGTAAACATTATAAGACTAGCTATATGAAATGTAAAACTTCACATTGTAAAAAATGCTGAAATCATTTTTTTTTGTTATATAGGGTATTTTTTTTAAAGAATCGAAGTATTTCTCAGAAATGTAAAATTAACTGGAAATATAAAAAATAGTTGAGAGTTAATTGTATCTAAAATTCATGGATTTAATAAATATAAGTGCAAATGATGGGACATTAGATCAAACAAACATGCATGATGACCAGTTTCATATTTCAAAAAGTCCTTTTATCAGGTTGCAGCAAATATATTCTATCAAAAAAGTTCTTAAGAAAGTTATAACATAATAATAATAATAGTTCATTTAGTGCCGGTAGTAATCACCACCCAAATTTATAATTTTCTCCCAAAGTTTTGAAAGTTTTTCAAAGCTTTCGGCTCAAAAACTTGGTGGCCACGAATCCAAAAATAGGTCAACCCCATTGCAGGCATCCTGTAGCACCAGCAAGATGTAACTGCATTTATGAAGAATGGTACAATTCTGAAGGAGTGATTTTAGAGCTATTTGGTAGATATGTCAAAAGATCCCTTTCAAGTCCAGGCAGTGAATAAAGTCACATTAGATCTTGCATTATCTTAATGGAACAGTACTTTGCACCAGAACTCATTCCGGCGTTTGGATTTGAAAGCGGTGTCAACATAAACATCTTGCTGTACACTGTACTGTATACCTTACTTATGGTTTTACCTTTTTTCAAATACTCTTTGTGGATGATACCATAGCAATCTCATTAGATACAAAACATGATCTTTATGTTAGTCAAATTGTGCTTTGTGATACTGTTGACGGGCTTACCGGGCTTAGTCCAATCCCCTTTTTGGCTTGTGTTGATGAATACACTTGATCCACACTTTTCATCACAAGTGACAATCTGATCCTGAATTTTTAATTGCTTGAACACTTCTCTTTATCTGCTTGAGTCACTCATGAGGCACCAGGCATTGAATTTTGTATGACAAGTTTGTGTATGCGTAACACGATTAAAGAACATAGCACTAACATCTAATTTCTTATTGATTGGGTACTAATTTTCTTCCATAAATTCTCACTGATGGGTCTCATTAATATTAGTAGGTCAGCCAAAATGCTTTGTTACTTGATTGTCATAGTCCTTGATTTTAAATTTTTAGTACCAAACCTATATAGTGTCATGATATAACAGCAATTCCTAAAGTTGAACGCATGGTTGTTTGACATTCTGCAGCTGACTTTTTATTTTTGAGGAACAAACAAACCAAACCGCAGTCATGTTTTCTTAAGTTTCTTCTCATCATGCAATACTTTTCCTTCTAATCATATCTAATCTTTCTAGTTAAATTAAGAATTATATAAACTTGCTTTAAATGTCACTTTGTTTATAATGTTCGAAATTATAATGATTATAATAATTGATATTCATAATATAGTTTATTTTTGAACGTAAATCAATATATTTTTTATCATACAAACATTAAGGTTTCACTATATTAAAGCAGACTGAACTGTATTAAGGTATATTTTGTTATGCAATATTTATTATTTTGAATTATTCCAAAAATAAATGCAAAAGTCTACAAAAATAGAAATTGTTATGAATTTTTTGAAAATATTATATAAAAAGATAAGAAGGTATATTTGTAATTAAAGGTATTTCTAAGTTTATAATTCATAGAAATATTTGCATTAAATATTTTGCTTAATTGTTCATTTTAGAATGCTTTTATTTAATCTATTTTCCATTAAATGATGTTTTGAAATAGTCACAAAATCCAAAATTTTTATGAGTTCTATATTACATAAAGAGCACAGTCCTACACCTTTGTTTTTATTTTGTTTAACATATTCTTACCAACATTACTGAATTCTGATTGGCTTACTTTAAATAAATTTTTGTCACTTATACAATTTTTCTTAATTATTTAAAATAAAAAATATAAACAAGCATTCAAACCATAATAAGTTACATAAGTTTTATTTATTTTTATTATTATAAGTAGTGTAAATTTAAAATGAAAAAATTGTGGACACTATCAATTGGGTATTCTTTTGGGATGCCTGGTAATGAGAACTAAGCATATTTGGAACTAAATTCTTAAATGATTTCATTGGAGAATATACTATCTTGTACCACATTTCTGATTATCTGATAAGAAAAAAAAAAAAAAAAAGATGAGTATTGCAGGCTCTTGTTCTCAGTGCAATTTTGTGTACATTGCAAAATTTTTATTTATTAATGTTAAAATTTTGTAATTAAATTATAAGAACATTCTATAAGCTATCATGTGTAATATAATACAAAATTTTAATACAGCTTTTTATATTATGAGTAATTGAAGTATGTGCCAGAATATTCAATAAACCATAGCTAGTCATGCATTTTAAAAATGAAGCCTTAATTAAGGCTTCATTTTTATTCAATTTATACATAGTTACTTGAGTTTAATGCTTTTTTAAATTTTATTAATACATTTTTTATATTACTTAATAGTAGTATAACTTTATATTTTCGTTTGTTTTGTATGTTTTCATAGGCAGATTGGAAGAGATATAAGTAGTACATTTGAAAAACTTGAGAAACTGACACTTTGTAAGTAATTTTGTTCTTGATAAGCTATAAATGTGTAATTTTTGAGAGATAAGTTTTCATGATATTCAATGCAGTAGAAGTGTTCTCATAAATTCTCATTAAAAATTGTTAGAATTATTCCACAATATTAATTAAATGGACATATAATTGAATCCTTATTTTTTCATTTTATGATAAGAAAATCAATGAATGGATATATTTCTGTTAATTTTGTAAACATAAAATTTAAAAGCAGGTATGGAATCGGTCTTTGTAATATGTAGGTGATCAAAATAACTTAACATCTTAGATTTATAAGTAATCATTTTAGTATTGTGTAGGAATCTTAGTATTGTCTAGTAATACAGCTTGGATTTGATTCATACAAGTGCTAAATAGTGTTTACAGGAATATTGTACATTTCTTCAGGGGGGTATTGTGAAAGTTTTGTGAAAGGGGAAGAGATGTTGATGGAGTATATCGATCCTGTATCAAACACTATAAAATAGACCACAAAAGTTCGGCTATATTGAGGTGAGG
>JAPDSC010023780.1:102312-151195 GCA_026290005.1 Latrodectus geometricus
ACTATAAAATAGACCACAAAAGTTCGGCTATATTGAGGTGAGGTTGGGTCTGCTCTAAGTTATGTAGGCAAATGATGTAAGGAAAGGAATCTGGACATAAATCCACAGAAGACCAACCTTATGCCATTCACAAGAAAAATAAAAAGGGAGGGATTCTTTATCCCAAAACTTTTTGAGGTTGAAATCAACGTTGCTTCTGAGGTGAAATTTCTGGGCTTAATTCTAGACCAAAAACTCACCTGGAATAAACATGTTGACTACAAAATCAATCAGGCAAAAAAATGCATTATGACATGCAGACGCATGCTTGGTAAAAACTGGAGTCTACAGCCAAAAATGATGTTTTGGATGTACACAGCAATTGTCAGGCCTACTTTTACATATGCATCTGTGATATGGTGGTGTAAGGTGGAACAGAAAACTGTGAAGGACAAGCTAGGAAGTCTGCAAAGAATGGCCTGCTCGTGTATCACAGGTTAAATGTCCACAACACCTACCAGAGCACTAGAGGCAATTCTAGACCTGACTCCACTAGATATCTTCATATGCAGTGCTGCCAGAATAACTGCATATAGAATGAAATTGCAAAATCAGTGGTGGGATAAGCCCTCCTCTGGAGGTCATACTACTATTACCCAAAAAATCAACTACCCAACTCTCCAAATGCCTTCAGACAGCATGGAAATAACATACATGTTTGAAAGACCATTCGAGGTAGTTTTTCCTACCAGAGAAGAATGGAAAAACAGCATGATTGAAATAAAAAGCAATGATCTTATCTGGTTTACTGATGGGTCAAAAAAAGGCAACCTCTCAGGACTGGAGGTCTGTGGCGTGGCACCAAGATTCAGTCTTTATAAATTGGCATTGGGGAACATGCCACTGTCTTTCAGGCGGAGGTTCTTGCTATTACCAACTGTCTGCAGATAAATTTGAAGAAGGGCTACCAAGGTAAGCGTATTCTTATTTTCAGCGACAGTCAAGCTGCATTGATGGCTCTCTACTCATTTCAAGTCAAATCAAAAATTGTAATGGAATGTAAAAATCTCCTTAAGGAACTGGCAAATGGGAATAAAATTATTTTTATTTGGGTGCCAGGGCATATAGGAATAGAAGGTAATGAAAGAGCTGATGAACTTGCAAAACAGGGATCCTCTTTCAATCCAATAGGAATGGAACCCTTTTGTGGGATCAACATGAAGACTACAAGAAAGGCCATTCAAAAATGGGAAAAACTGGAGATGAACAAAGTTTGGCGTGACTCTCCTGGACAGAAACATGCAAAAAGTATGATTTTCAACTCATCTGAGAAACTCATCTTACTCATCGACTCATCTTAGACTCCCAAGATTGAAGACTCAAGCAATTGTAGGCTTCATTACTGGGCACTATCGTTTCATGAAACACCTTCAGACAATGAGACTTTTTAAACAGGAACCAATTTGTAGGAAATGCCATGCAGGGGTAGAATCAGCTCATCATATACTATATGAGTGTGATGCTCTTGCCCATACAAGATTCACTGCTCTAGGTAATCCATGTCCTAAAGAGTTACACCTAAACTCCATTGAGGGCCTATCAGGCTTTATAAACAAAGTAGGTGATCCAAGACAATGGAACTAGGAAAAAATTCAGTTTGGAGCATGGTACAAAATGCAACAATGCAGAGGTGCCACATATCTGACAAGCTCAAGAAGAAGAGGTTGGGTCACTGTTCAGATAAAAAATCATCTTCATGTTCATGAAACTATGATTGGGCAAATTCCACTGTATAGATAAATGCATTATCATCCTAGAAAATGCAATCTCCTGAAAGAAACAAAATTTGCATCCTAAGAGAGCTGGACCTTCCCATAAAATCTCTCTATACTTCTCCTCTGTGAGCCTTTCTTTTGCACAATCACTGATACTGAAATTTAGTGATAATAGTGCATATGGAGTTGCTGTAAAGTATTCTAAAACATAGCATATTTGTTTCCACATAATATAGGCCTTCCTTAAAAGCTGTTTGATGAATAGCAATGTAAGCATCTTTGCTCACATTGCTATTCATCTTAAAGTGGGACTATTTTAATTCTTATGTGGGCTAGAGAAGATCATATCTATATGAAAAGAATAATCAATTATCCAAAATGGTATTTGGTCTAAAGAAATATGCATTTTAAAATTTCCTACATCTTCTAAAGTGGATTATTTGCAGTGTTCTTGGAGCTACAATTATCTTTAAAAAATAGGGTCCTGTAATTCCTTCATGCATTTTGTTAAGAGACATTAATACCATAATAAATGGCATTTATTGTGCCTCATTTACAAACGCCTTACAATAATTTTATCTTTTTGAGATATAGCTCCTGTATCCAGATGTCTAAAAAGGAATTTTTGCTTAGGGGAATGTATTATAATTGTTCCTTATACATGATCTTAATGCATAGCCCACTGTATGTTATAGATTATATAGAATAAGCCTATTTAATTCAACTATATGTTCATTTAATTAATATTGTATATCATGGAAACATTGCAATGTTTGCTATATATATATATAATATATATATATACATACATAATCATTATTATTTACTTTGTTTCCACTAACAGTGGCTGCATCATCCATGTTGGAAAATCAATTTGTTTTAAATCAACTGATAGAATTTTCAGATGATCAACAATAACAAGTAAAGCAGTATCATTTACTTCACATTTTTGGAGCCAATGAAACTATTCAAAGTTTTTGTTGTTAACATATTTTTGACATAACTTAATATAAGTAATGAAACAAATATCTTCACTTTTGCATTAACAAGAGTTTTATTTGTTCCTTGAAGTTGCTTTTTTAATGTTTAGTTTTTCAAAAATATTGGATAAATAACTCACAAATGCTTTACCATCGACTGTTAACAGATACTTCATTTCAGATTTGTCACTTAAAATATCACTAAGATTATCAAACAGTTCTATAAATCTTTTCAAGCAGTTCCCTTTAGAGAGCCATCTTCAGTTGTGAAGTAAAAGTCTTGTATGGTCTGCATTTTGTTCTTCATAAAATAGCTTGAAGAGATCCTTCATACCTGACATTAGGTTTAATAGCATTGATACACTTTACTACTGAATACAGTACTTCATTTTGAACAGTCAAGATGTTTTTAGCTACCAAGTTTTCCCTATAAATAACACAATGCACAAGAATCATTTCTGGATTCTCATCTTTCATCAATTTTAAGAAACCATTATTCTTGTCCATCATGTTATGAGCATCATCTGCAGCACAAGATGTTATAATTTTCATTGATATATTATTCACATCTATATACCTTTAGAGGTAGTTGTGCTTTATAATCTTTTACAGAACATTTCTTCAGAAAAATGCCTTTTATCAATATATCTTACATAAGTTATCAATACTGCCTCACTGTCAATCAAAGTTGATTCATCCATTTGCATTGAGAATTTTCTTGTTTTCATCTTGTCAACAAGTTGTTTTTCAATATCTTCACTCATTTCGTCTATGCTTCCGTTAACAGTATCGTTACTAAGTGACATAGCTTTTACATCTTTTTCAAGAACTGTTTTAAGAAATGCTAATATTGACGGTTTTATTAATAAATTCTCTCCTATAGTAAGATTCCCCCCCCCCCCCCAGATTTAGCGATGAATAAAGAAGTTTGATAACTAGCCTAAAGAATACGATTATGAGTTGAAGCGTGAGCAATAACTGTTGTCTATTTTCAAACTTTTTCTTTAAAATTTTAAAGTAATTCAAACTTGAATTAATATAAGCATTATGTTTCGCCTTCAAATGCTCCTAGAGATGACGTCGTTTCATTGATTCGTTGGTCAAGCATTGCAAGCATAAAAGAAAAAAAGGAAATCGCTCATCATAGACAGCAGATATGAACCCAAATTTTAAATATTCCTCCAAATATTCAAATATTAACAAACTTTTTTTTTGCTTGCACAGCTCATTTTAATATGGGCTGAAAGAAATATATATCACATCAATTAAACACTAAATGTACTTGCTAAAGTTAATTTAATGTGACATAGAGTAAACATATACTAAAAAATACACATTTATTTAAATGTATATAACACATTTACCACTCCACCACTTTAAATAACATATTTTTTGACATATATCGTGTTGAATCCATTCTTCAAATTGCGCCTTTAACAATTAAATTTGCCCCCTGTGGGGCATTGGCCCCACGTTGGAAAACATTGCTATAAAGGGTGGAACTGATGCCACTTTTATATAATGGGCTATCCAGTGGGCATGATATTATGGCCCTGAAAAGGGTTTGGTCTTCGAAACTAAGAAGTAGGGACTGAGACGATGAGCACCAGGCAGCCTATCTCCTCCAGAAGTATCATTTCGTTTGACAAGCATTTTGATACAACCTATTTAATGCATCCCAGCCTCTTATAATGAACATGATGGTTTTTCAGTAAGTTGGAATTCAAACTCACTGCTTTTTGATAGTGAGAATGACACCATAACCTTCCAGGTCTCTGTGGAATTGAATAGATAAAATTTTCTGAAAGAGGAATTTATAGTATTGTTATTCAATTGCCATGCAATAATTAAAAATTTCTTTATAAATTTTATTATAATTGATTCATATTTTAAAGCTTATTTCAAATCTGATCTAATTGTGTCTTGTGATTGATTGAAATATTAAAACTCTTATATTGAAAATAAATACATATAAAATGTGTTAGTAAATAAATTGCTTATTGATATAATTTTAGATTATTTGTAATCTTAGTGTTAAAATGTTTTTAATTTTTAAAAAAGTTAATTTTTATATATTTAAACTAAATAG
Organism: Latrodectus geometricus; assembly: GCA_026290005.1. Classification (NCBI taxonomy): domain Eukaryota; kingdom Metazoa; phylum Arthropoda; class Arachnida; order Araneae; family Theridiidae; genus Latrodectus; species Latrodectus geometricus. The sequence goes on from JAPDSC010023780.1 coordinate 107,136, forward strand.
TGGCACATCTTTAACTTAAGGATATATAGGAAGGACTATTTTCATATTTTGTTTGTTATCATAATTATCTGTAATATAAAATAGATTGTGAAGAATTCAATTGATTATAAAATAAAACAAAATCTTTTGACCATATAATGTAATGTCTAATAAGTTTTCTGTTGAACTTAAGGTTTGAAATGAAGTTATTTTCATTTTCAAATCATGAAGTTATTTTCATTAAACGTGTTAATTTCTATCTAAATAATTCTACATTTATGTTAAAGTGTCGATGTCTAGAGTTTTTGTTGAATGTGAGCTGCATGTTGATTAACAAAGCTATTTAATGATTCTAAAGTTTAGTTTACAGGATCTTTTTTAACATTAATCCTAGGTGATCCATCTCCTGTATGCAATGTTGGGGTAGATGAGTGGGCAGTAGTGGTGGCGCTACATTCTCTGGAGTGTACAACATTTATATTTAAAGCATTAGTTATTTTTATTGAAAAATTTCCTTCTTAAAATATTTGTATTAAAATCGGCATTAAAAATGCTTTGTAAAAAAACGTAATTAAAAATAGCCATTAAAAATGCTACAATTCAATAAATATGAGAGTAAGATAAAGAATATATTACAATAATTTTTTTATTACATGATTAAAAAATTTATAAATCCTACAATTGGGCAGATTAAATCACACATTTGTATTAATAACAAGTTTCTATTTCTGCTAACAGAAGAGTATGCATTTCATAAAAGCTCAAATCTTTCTTATATTCATGGTTATTAGTATTGAGCTTATTAATGTTTAAATATTTAAAAGAACTTAATAATTTATTGAAAGTATTTACATATGACTTATGCAACTGTTTTCTAAATTTCTTTCAATTTTTGTCTTTAGTGGCGAAGAAAAAAACTTTGTTTGATGATAGACCAGTTGAAATACAGGAACTGACTTACATAATTAAACAAGATATTAAGAATGTAAACAAACAAATTGCTCAGTTACAAGAAGTTAGTTTGGTTTTTAATACTTAATGAGTTGGTTACAATTCTTGACTTTTAGAAATATAATTTGTATTTTTTTTATTCTTCCAGCACTCAATCTCTTGGAAAAGGGGCAATGGAAAACATATGCAATCACATAGTAATTCTGTTGTCATTGCGCTCCAGGTATATTTTTATTTTGCAAAATTATAGATAAAACAAGCTAAACATTTAAAAAATGTTTTAGAGTTTATTAGAAGTGCATATAAAAATTAAATTTTTATGAATAAGAATTAAACTCTTTTTAAAGCTAATTTTATGTCAATGGAATAATAAATAATATGTCCCAAGTGGATATAAATGCTAAACTGACACATTTTATTAAAAATTTTAAAAATAATTTTCAAAGATGATAAACAAATGACTGGGAACAAATTACCAGTTATATGTTGAATGAGATCCATTCTTAAATGAATTGTGATGAACGAGAGAAAAAATATAGAGTGACAATATCATGTTTATTTTACAGGAAATACGCTATATTTTATGAAGGAGTAAATATTTGCAATGTGAGCACATTTCTAAAAGAATGATAGTTGTAGAGCCTTTTGTGGGTAAATTAACCTCCCACTTTTCTGTCATCTATTATTGCTAAATTTTGATAGTATGGCCATACTGTCAAAATTACATATTACATTTCATATTATACATATGGCTAAAATTCTTGGGGAATAAGCAAGTGCTATTTTAGTCTATTCTAAGTACGGCTTTATGGTTCAAAATTTGAAGTAGAATTTTGTGAAAGTGTTTTCTTATTAATCATATGATTAAAATTTATTTGCTTTGTAAGCTGACAATGACTGATGAATGATATGAAATTTCTTTGAAAAAGGAAATCGTTTTCTCATGGTGGAATTGCTTAGCCTGATCACTAAATATTTGCTTACCATCTTGATGATAAAAATATTGAAAAAGAAGTAAATAAAATTTTCATTTCAATGAACATTATTATGAAATACATTTAGGAAGAAACTCTTTGGGTATGTTTTAGTAAATATTAAGTTTGTCCGTTTTTATATTTTGGTTTTTCTTATTTGGATCAATTAATAGATGTATCTGACGTTCCAGAGTAAAAAATTTTAATAAATGGAATTGATGATATTTTAAATATCTTTAAAAAACTTGGCAATGTGGATTTATTATGTGTTAGACCATGCATATTCGAAAAGTAAAATCGTGTCTTAAAAATATAAAGTTAAATTGCAAGAATCATCCATATATGTACTGATAGGGCACTGTTAATATTAAGTACTGTCGATGATACTGTTTGTGTGGACTTGTTTAAAATCAGATTATACTAAAATATTGTGCATGATACATGAAGTGATAGTGTGTGCCAAAACTTTAAAATATGCGTGTTATGTTACTGATTATGAAAATTGTGAATAGATTTGAAACAAAAACATTAACAGTTGACAATTAAGTCTACACCCTTTGTAAAGGTTATAAACAAATTTTGGAAGATGAAAAATGTTACTTCTAATATTTTAGAAAGGAAAATGAACTACCTAATGAAAGAATTCTATTCCGCAACAATTGACTGATTGATATGCCATTTTAATTGATGTTAATACCCATATTGAGTGTCTACTATGTGATTTGGCATTTTTAGTTATTAGTACTATCAATATCGAGAGTATCTAAACTTAAAGCAAGACAAAAACAATTTATTATCTTGTTTATTGGAAAACACCCGTTCATTTGAAATGAAATTAAAACTGTTAATTTCTCAGTTTGAAAATGAGGATTTCAGTTAAATTACATGTTTTAAAAATCAGAGTGAATATACTAAAAATGATAAGGAGTTTGAACAAATGTGTTGAAATTAAATACTGGGAAAGGGAGGTTTGACAGTTATTTTTATAACTTTGCTAAAGAAGAAAATTTTATTCATGGTTTTAATTTCACTTAGTGAATGAAACATAATACAAATACCTAGTAGTGTACAAATGGAACTGATTGCTGCAAAATGAATTTCTGCATGAAAATGAAGATAAGTGTTTATCAAATCAGAATGCTTCTGTTATAATTAATTTCTGACATTCGCTTTTGCAAACATTTTCCAGAATTATGAAAATTTTCAACAAATTACATATTTCATTTTGGCAGAAGTGTGCATCAGCATTTTCCTCAATGAAATAAATTAAAACAAAAGAAAGGCATGAATATCTACTTCAAATTTGAAAGATTCCTTTCTACTCTCAATGACAAATGTAGCATTTAAGATTAAAGGACTAGAGAAATTTAAACAATCTGAAAATTTTATTTAATGTTAAATAATATTGGGCTCTAATATATTTTTTGCATACAATAATTAAATCATTTAAAAAAGTTAATTATGTCTAGACATATACTTTTATTTAAAGCATTTAATTAACACCTGGGTAAGGTTTCTTTCCAGCAAGCTGAAGGAACCAATAATTTTAAGTTGTAAGCAGGCCTGACCAATTGCAATTCAGTACCAATAATTATTCCAGAATTATCTTTAAATATATATATATCCAATATGTATATAATATTTTTATGATGGTGCTGCCTCCATCAGAAGTGATCATATTCTCTTACAGAAGATTATTCCTGACTATTGTGGATTAGTCTTTCATTAAAGTAGTTTAAATTATTTTTCATGAAAAAGTTTTCCTCTCTGAGGCAGCAATTCCATTCTCATCTTCATTCATTTGCCATGAATGTAAGGCAATATAAAAATGTGCTTAACTTATATGGCACATTGAACCCTTCTACTACTTCTCTGCTTTACAATCCATGCAGGATTTTGACCCCCTTTACAAAACATTTCTCGTTTTTCTGATCTTTAACCAAATTTTCTTCCAAATTTATTTTTGATTTTTATCCTTATCACAAGTCTTCTTCCACCTCATTCAGCCATCTGTTTTTGGGTTGTTCAACGTTTATTTTACTCTCCAGTCTTCCTCTTATACCTTCTTTGCTCTTTCATCACTCATTCTGATGTCATAATTTCATCACTCACTCCAGATGTCTGAGTCATTGTTTTCTTTTTATATATTTACTATATCTTTTTCTTTATAGAGCTTACTTAATTGTAAATTGCTCCTAATCTTCATCATATCTCCATCATTAATTGGTGTATATACTTTTCTTAACATTTTTCTTTCAAAAATAATAAGCAGTTTTTTTTTCTTTTTTTTTTGAGACATTTGATTTGACATTTGAACCCATTTGCCAAAAAATTATCAGTTGAAATTTCCAAACTTTTACAGTCATTGAGGAAAAATTCATTGCGTAACATAAAAATTAATTTTTTAAGATTTCAATAAATTTTTGTGTCATTTTAAGAATTAACGAATTTTTCTACATTTTCACCTGTCTACAAATATTGTTCTATGATATTTTAAACGATATACTGTTAATTATTTTTTACAGTTTTGTGTTTGGATGCATTGAATTCATTTTAAGGGATTTATTTTTCTTTTAGTCCAAATTAGCATCCATGTCTAATGATTTTCGTGGTATTCTGGAAGTGAGAAATCAGGTTAGTTTTCTTAATTGTACACTTATAATAATAAATCTTTCATTTGTAACATATTTTCATTTATAGTACTTATTCATTAAATAACTTTTTGCTTGTGCATATTTGTTTTTCAATTGGTGTTAATATTGTTTTTATTTTAAAATATTGCATAAGTATTTTATCTTTATTTGGGATGTGTATTAATATAAAATTTAGATTTTATATTATACTAAGTTTATTTTTTATAATATCAATATGTTATATTAAAAGATATGTCTAATGATTTGATTTGGCCATTGTGGCCTGTTAGGAAGATTTTGTTTTCATCACTGTAAAATAGTGGGTTCTATTCCTGATTTTGCTTAAGATCTATTGTGTTCATTAATGTCAACTAAAACATGTAAAATAGGTCATGATTACAATGTTTTCCATGTGAAATGATACTTCTAGGGTTGCAGGCCAAGTTTGGCAGTCTTCAATATGATCCCTGTTGATAAATTATGAAGACTGAATCTTATGCATAGCTATGGTGGTGTACCCACTGGGTGCCTCACTATATAAGTTCTGACCCTTGCTGTGTGGGAGGGTAAAATTCCCTAGTGGTTAGGCATTAGATTGATAAATGTTTTGATAATTTATGTAAAGATTTTTAGATACTATATATTGTGTTAAAAAGGGTGCTACAATTTAGCTTTATTTCTTAGTAAATGAATTTAGAAGTTCTCATCTGTGTTTTATACTGGAGGGTATTAAAAATGAGCTTAGTTGTGTTAAAAGTACATACGTACACATATATGTAATTATTTTCCCTATTATTCTGAATTATTTTTGTTAAAAAATTTTGCCACAATTTTTATACTAAAATAGTTAATTACTGTATATTATCTTATACTATACAATACAAAATTGATATACTTGATAACTAATCTTTATTTCAAGTTTCTTGGTATGTGTTATTTTTAAAAAATAAGCAAAAAGAATCCAAGGTACTGGAATGTTACAGTAATAAATAAACCTCTGGATGATCTGCAATATAGAACTTTAATGCAAGGTATTAATGTATAGTAATAGACAGGCAGTTATTTTTAATAAAATTGTATTTTTAAGTCATTTGAAGCTACTTTCTATTAGTAAATTGGAGTTTTATTTTAGAATTTGAAGTATCAAAAAAATCGACGTGAACAATTTACTGAAGGTTTTGTATCAGCATCCTTGCCACCATCTGCCATATCTGGATATAATGGTAGTGTTCTTTTATCAGATGATAATGCCAAAAGTCAGGTTTCTGTAAATATAGATGATAATAATGAACATTTTCATCAACAAATGCAGCTTATTGATGAACAAGTAAGTGCAAATAATATTAATATTTTTATTTCCTAAGAATCGATTTTCAACAAAATTTTTGCTCAACTATTTTGATAAACTTTTTTTATTAATCTCTGTTTAAAAGTTTTTTTATTAGTCCTAAAAGTTAATAAAAAGTTCTTGTTTGTAATTATAAATCATTATTTCTTTGAAATATTAACTTGGAAATAAAACGTTTTTTAGTATTATTTATAGACACTGCTGTGCAAATCTAAAATTTTTTAATTTTGTCATTTTCTTAAATTTGTTAGCTATTTTTCTAAGAGGATTTCACTTTAACAATTTCTAAATCCACATTTTTAACAATTTCTGTAAATTCATTTCAAAATTTTGAAGTTGTTGACATTATTAATTAAGTTTTTGTGTTGATAGCCTCTATCTTGCACTAATGATACTTATGAAAATTATTGTAACCATGCAATGATAAAGAAATGAATATCAGACATTTATTATATGATTATATACTTGTAATTTTTATGTAGATTTTATTGAAATATTTGGAACATTGTAATACTTAGATAATACCTAAATATTACAATGGCAAATCATTGCATTTCTTTTAATGAGCTGAAGCTGCTAAATGGTTAGTGCTTTTGACCTTTAAATCAACAATATGTAGGTTTGAATCCCACCTTGGTTTATGGATGTTTATAGTGGTTCGGAATGCACTTTAATCTGTTGGTCCTGGTCTAATCAGTCCTTTTATACAAAAAGGGCTTGAACAAAAAACAAACCAAACTTTTCTTTTTGTATAAATAATATTAATTACTTTAGTTAAAAAAATGGGATCTACTAATTTTATTCTCTTTAGCTTTCTTCCTGAAAGCTGTATCATTAATTTTTGTTGAGGAATCTTATAGACCTTTTAGATTAAATTAATTTAACTCAATGTTCAATCACCATTATTGATTTTCCCCTTTGTTTATGCATAGTTTTCCAGGATGTTTTTTTTTTTTTTTTTAAAATTTCTGTGATTATTGTTCTATTCCTCAATGTAGTCATACAGTGTTATTCTTTAATATTTTATGGCGATAAATATTCACCAATAAATCAATTAGTTTTTCTAATTTCTTATTTGCTCTTATTCTCTGTAATAGTATTGATTTATAATTTTTAAAAGTATTATAAAAATTTATAAACTAATGCTATTATGTTTTTTCTTTAAACAAGTGATAAATTATTTGCATATTTTATTCAGTTGCACTGTTTTCTCTTCTACACTTTATTCATCCAGTAACTGTAACTATTCGTTATTTTTATCTTGTTATTTTCTTTACTTAATAACATAAAAGCTTGAACCTTTATTATAAATTTCTGATGAATTTTGAATGAGAACATACTTTTAGATACTTTTTAAAGTTAATAAATTAATTTAATTTTAAAATTTTAAACTTAAAACTGTGTTTTTTATTAAATTTAAAACTATGTTAAAATTATCAGTTTTTTAAAACTATGCGAAAAAATTTTCCTGTGGCTATGCATAAATTTAGTTATCTGTCTCCATGTTTTGTTTTGATTCATTAAGTATCTAAAAGATTTGGAAATTCAAATTAATTTTCTTTGGGAGGCAATTTATTCCTATCTGTTTTTATAGAGTAATACATTGTCATCTGAATGTATACAAATTTGAGTTGTTTTACTAAAAATTAAGGACTAATAAAGAAATTGAAAATAGGCGAAGAGCCTGGGTTTAACATTATACATTATTATTTTTACAAATTTTATAGCCAAAGAATTAAAATTTCACAGAATTTGAACATGAGTGACATGATATGTAACGGAAGAAATATAAGTGGATGATGTAGTAATGTATATTTGTCTTCTCCCATGAAAATATTTTTAGAAGAACAAGTATTTTTGTTTATTTGTTTTATTATTATACTGAAATTTCAGAGTTAAACTGATAACAAATATTGAATAAAATTGGCAATTCAATTAAAAAATGCTAAATATTCAAATTGGTTATAAAGGCTTAAAAATTTATATAAATATGAACAGCTTGAAAAAGAAGCAGTTCACGTGAATTTACATAAAAGCATTCAGAGTTACAATAAATCTAGGATAATACATTGTGTAATATGTTTGAAAGATTTGTTGCCTTGAAGTAAAAAATTAATAACTGGATGATTTGTCAAATGTGGTACTGCATATAAAAGTGTTTCACATCAACACAGTCATACCATAAGATCCTCAGACTAAAAATATCTAAAAGTACTTTTTAAAAATAAGTTCTGTCAATCCTGGATCAAAATAGAAATGTTCAAATAATACGTGCATGACAGATAATCCATTTTAGGATATGGTTACTCATATCTATCATGAAACTTATCTTTTTTAAACACATTTAATATGTATCTAACAGTTAAATGGTTAGCCTTTGGCCGTCAATTGATCAGTACGGATTTGATACCATTGACTCCAACTTTCAGAAAACATTCTAAACTATAGATCCCTGTCAATATAATCCTTCTATGAAAATACACTATTGGGCATTAAAATTGCTACACCAAGTAGGCGACATGCTACAGACGTGAAATTTATACGAAAGGAAGCAGGTGCTGTGATATGCAAATGATTAGCTTTTCAGCGCATTCTGACAAAGCAGGTGCCAGTAGCGACACCTACATTGTGTTTAAATGAGGAAATTGTTCAGCCGGTTCCTCATACTCAAATTGCATTTGAACGTTGTTGCCTGGTGAAAAGTTGTTGTGATGCCTCGTGTAAGAAGGAGAAATGTGTACCAGCACGTTTCTGACTTTGATAAAGGTCGAATTGTAGCGTACCGGGATTGCGGTTTATCTTATCGCAGTATTGCTGCTCGCGTCGGTCGAGATCCAATGAATGTTAGCAGAATATGGAATCGATGGGTTCAAGATGTTAATACGGAACGCCATGCGGGATCTCAACGGCCACCTATCACTAGCAGCCGAGAAGACAGGCATATTATCCGCATGGCCGTAATGGATCGTGCAACCACGTCACGAGCCGTGAGTCAAGAAACGGGGTCGTTTGGATGACAACAAGTGTGTGCACGAACAGTTCGATGACGTTTGCAGCAGTATGGACTCTCAGCTCGGAGACCATGGCTGCGACTTCCCTTGACGCTGCGTCATAGACAAGAGCTCCTTCAATGGTGTGATCAACGACGAACCTGGGCGCACGAATGCCGAGACGTCATCTTTTCAGAGGAATCCAGTTTCTGTGTACAGCATCATGATGGTCACATCCGTGTTTGGTGGCATCGTGTTTAACGCACACTGGCAGCGTGCATTCGTCATCGTCATACTGGCCTATCACCTGGCGTGATGGTATGGGGTGTCATTGGATACACGTCTCGGTTACCTCTTGTTCGCATTGACGGTGCTTTGAACAGTGCACGTTACATTTCTGGTGTGTTACGACCCGTGGCTCTACCCTTTATTCGAGACCTGCGAAACCCTACGTTTCATCAGGATAATGCCCGACCGCATGTTGCCGGTATTGTACGAACCTTCCTTGATACGGAACATGTTCGGCTGTTGCCTTGGCCAGCACGTTCTCCATATCTTTCACCAATAGAAAACGTCTGGTCAATAGTTGCCGAGCGACTGGCTCGTCACCAAACGCCAGTCTCTATGGTTGATGAACTGTGGCATCGTGTTGAAGCTGCATGGGCATCTGTACCTGTACATGCAATCCAATCTCTGTTTGACTCAATGCCCAGGCGTATAACTGCTGTTATTACTGCCAAAGGTGGTTGTTCTGGGTATTGATTTCTGAGGATCTATCCAGCCAAATTTTTTGAAAATTTAATCACTGGTTATATCTAGTATAATATATTTGTCCAATAAATATCATTTTGTTATCTGCATTTCTTCCTGGTGTAGCAAATTTAATGGCCAGTAGTGTAGTTATGGAAAGAATTATTTTCTGCAAAACTTGTTTTGTGATTGACATCCTCATTATGCATAAATATTTATCTTGGTTCGGGATCCACTTTAAACAATGGATCCATTAGTCAAATTAGCTCCAGTGTGCAAAAACACTACTGATTCCTGTTATACTTTGAAATCAGGGTTTCCTTAATATACACAACTTTGTATAAGCCATTCTTAAGACATAGCTATCATTTACATGCTGTTTTCTTTTTAAAAACTTTTTAGTGATACATACAAACAAAATATTTACGAATTTTCTATTCAAAATTATTACAAAAATGCTTTTAAAATTTTCCATAAATTATATTTGCTATAGAATTTATATTTTTAACATGCCTGTTATAGTATCAATTTTTGTCATTTTTTTTCATCATACTGTCTTGTTTAATTCTCATAAATTTATTTTTTTGTTAAGAATATATTAGAAAGAATTCATTAAGTGCAAATTATCTTATGATTATTTATTTTACACTTACAAACTTTTAAAAAAGGAATTACTTGTTTTAGCACTTCCTTATCATAACTATGCAATATCTACTTTGATTCATGGTTTTAAAATACAGAAATAAAATTAAGAGCAACAAATGTTAGGAGATAAAATGGTAATATATTTTTATTATATTATTTCTCATGTACAGGATGATTTTGTTTAATTATTGCATTTTTCCCCTTCTTTTATTCATTTTTCAGTTTTCTAGAAGTTTATATTCATGTCATGATAATTTCTCTATTGTATGCAAACAGTCAGTATTTGTAGGTGAGAATTGTTACCAATCTGCTTTTGTATGGTGAGAAAAAATGTCTGAAGACACACAAGACATTTTTGAAAAGTTCATGAGAAAAAATTAACATAATTTTTGCAATAATTATAATGTCAATATAATCTTTTTCTTAAAAAAGAGCAAATGATTACTAAATATTTGAATTATTGAAATGTTTTTCCTATAAATGTATAGAATAATGTAATATTTCAGGGCATTAAAATATATTTAAAAAAATAGTATACAATGTTCTCATGTTTTATATGTAAGCAGGAAGTTTGTCACCATATTCATATTGCTACAAAACAATTTTGCTTATTATTTCATAAATATCTAAAATGTAATATGTTTAGAATTTTAAATTCATTGCATATTTACAATGAATCAAAATATACTAATAATAAATTTAAATAGTCTGTGAAATTAACTGTACATTTACAATGAGTTTAAGTGGTCTATAGAAGTCTTATTTAAAAATGGTCATTCAGAGAAATTGCTGAGCTGCTCAACTTAAACTATTAGTGTAAAAATGAATAAAAAACTTCACATCATATTTTGTAATTTAAAATTCTTTAAAAATATTTTAAAAGTTGTACATAGCACATGTAGTTAAATGAAGCAAGCTTACCAACAAGTAATGATAAAAAGTATCTGTAGAGTGTTTTGCATTAACAAAATAATTCAATGATAAGTAACTTCAAACTTGTATCTCTAATGAAGAGGAGAGTAATTTTTAAGCCATTGTTATTAAAGCATTAATGTTAATTTGAAGTAATTATTAAAAGCTAATCTATAAATAATTTCTTCATTCCAAAAATTGAGAAACTACATGAAAATTTAATATTTATTAAAAATGATTTCAATAAAATCATTTACTGTTAATCAATCTACAGTAAAACATTTCATTGAAAAAATTCTTTGATAATTAGTTATTGCAAATTTGAATGAATACTTAATTAGCTGTTTTTATGGTGTATAAAATCAAAAATAAAACTGTCATTGTCCTCTAAAACTTGTTCTGAAACCAAAAAAGAAACTGTTAAATATTGAATTTCTATAATTTTATGTCACAAGGCCTTTTATAACTAAGAAGTAAATAAATACAAATGTTGTTGTTTCTCTTTCATAAACAAAATCGTTTAGATTAATTTGAAAAAAATATCATTCTAAATATATTTCATCATTGATCCCGTTTTTATTTTTTATGGGATTTATGGGAAAACATTGATCGTGTTTTTATTTATGGCAAATTAAAGGGAACTTCATTTAAAAATTCCCATAAATTGTTAATTCTGGTAGCAAAAACTGATTTGGAATGATTATTATATCAAATTGGTTCTCTTTCTCTTTTATCTTAAATATTGAACTCTAAGTTAATTATTTATTCATATTTTTGTCATTAATATTTTAGGATGCTTACATTCAAAGTCGTACTGATACAATGCAGAATATTGAATCTACTATTGTAGAGCTTGGAAGCATATTTCAACAACTTGCCCATATGGTTAAAGAACAAGAAGATCTTGTTTGCCGAATAGATTCTAATGTAGAGCAATCTCAATTAAATGTTGAAGCTGCATATTCTGAAATTTTAAAATATTTTAGGTCTGTAACTTCTAATAGATTTTTAGTTATCAAAATATTTGCTATTCTGATATTATTTTTTATAATTTTTGTTGTTTTTGTAGCCTAAGAACAAATTTAAACTCTTTTAATCATTATACCTTTATTTAATCACATGGAATTTCAAGTAATTTATTTTTATACATGCAAAATTTAACTTAATATTTATATGTCAGTACCTTTAAAGAAATACGTATGTAAATAAATAGTAGCTGTAAATGTATTATATATTTGTAATTCTCTTAGAAAGCAAACGTTATATTTTTCTGTTTTATGAATAAAATATTTATTTATAAATTTCTTGTGTAGCGTCTTATTAACCTTATTTTTGAAGTAATACAGCAAATGTTATTTTTATAAAGTTTTTTTTTATTTATAGTTGTTTTTACTTAAGAAATTGCATGTTTATGTCTACCAAATGTAATATGAAGTAAAATCAAAATGTAGACAAAGATAAGTAAAAAAAAAAAAAATTTAAAGAACATTGATTTTTTTTGTGTGAATGTGTAATGTTCAGATCACTAAATCAATAGATAAACAAATCTAAAATACTGGACTTTAAATATATGTTATCTATTTTACTATGTTTTCCTAATTATATAAACATGTTATTTGTATGCAAGTCTGTGAAATTTTTATACAATGGGAAAAACTATTTGCAGACCTATGTAAATTGAGTTTTCTTATAGTAAAATGCTGTTGTAAAATTTTCTTAAGGCCTTCCAGATTATATTAAAAAACAAAGAATTAATTGAGTTTATGTAAAAGCTTAAAATGTATGAACAAAACTTTAAAGTGATAAGAAACTTCATTCTTTAAAAAATATCAAACATGATCGAAAAAATTACAACCTTCATTTTTGAAATTGGGATCGATAATTAGTTGACAAAGTATTTCCAAAAAAATGGATTGCAGCATATATTTTGTATCTTTTTTACAGATGAAATTTACAGTAGCTAAAATGAGCAATTTATTGGTATTAGATTCATTGCAAGGCTAAAATTTTAATATTAAATCTTTTAACTACAAAATTAAACTTTTTCTATTCTTAACTAAAAAAATTTGGTGTAATATTTTTATTACTTTTAAATTTTTTTGTGTTGTTTTTTATTGAAGAGTGAAGTATGATAGGTGGCTGTGTTTTATTAAAGAGTGAAGTATGATAGGTGGCTGTGGTAAAGTGGAAAATCATGCTGTTTAAAACATATTAGTTTAAATCATTCAACTGGGCTATTTGAGTTTACTATTTACAGTGATGGAAATAATGTATTAATATAATCATAATACTATATTTAATATATTTTATTGTAGAAGTTCGGGCTTAGGAAGTACTGTATTATGTATAATTGCTAACATTTATTTTAATGACCAAAATATTTTAACAGTTATAAAAATAATACACAAAATTTTTGAAGGATGTTTGCTTGATTGGGTTTTGTGGTAAAAGGTGCATAGAAGGATATGCTATGCAAAATTAGTCTTAGTATGTTTTATGTTTTCCAAAACTTAAACTGTATTATAAATATTTAAATTTTTTTTAATACATCTAAAATTTAAAACTTAAATGTATTTAAAAATAAAGTAAAGTAAACATATAAAGTTGTTAAAGTTTAAGATATACAAGTATAAAATAAATGAAATGTTGAAATCCAACTGTGCTTAACACTTTACTGACCGGTCGTCGATTAACCGACTTTTGATCCCCAGCGCTTACCAACTGGTAGTCGATTAATCGACTTTTGATCTTTCTGTTAGATTTGGTTAGGTTAGAATGACAAGTAGCAAGCAGCAAACATTTCGCATTCTTTATTCAGATAATCGCGCTCGGTACTTTTTTCTAAGCTTTAGGCCTTAGAAAGGAATGGAAAGGATAGCCTCAGTGAGTTTTCGCCTCAGGAGATCGTTTCTGAAGGATAGCCTCGGAGACCCTGTCAGATTGTCTTGACTGCTGATCAGCAAGTAGTACTGATGACGAAAGTGATAGCAGTAGTATAGCCATTCGAAAGCGACGTCCTGTGATTCAGAACACGAGAACATGAATAATGTTGAAGACAACAATGATACATGGTCAATGATCGACAAGAGTATAATTTTGGAACCTTTCGAAGGCAGCTCTGGCGTAAATATTATGCCAAGTTCCTCCGAAAGCGTAATGGATATTGTGAATTTATTCATTGGAAGTTACCTGATTGAGCACTTCGTGAGGGAGTCTAATAGATATCATTATTAAATTGTGGAAAAATGTAGAATTACATCAAAAATGGAAAGACGTCAAGGTGACTGAAATGAAGAAATTTTTGGGCCTGATCATTCTCATTGGGAAAGTAAAGAAGACCGTTCTCCACGATTATTGGTCTACAGACCCATCTATAGAAACGCCGTTATTCTCGAAGGTTATGAGCAGTAACATTTTTACAAATTATGTAAAGCTAGCATTTTTGTAATGATAACAATATTTCTCCTAATTCGCATAGGCTAGTGAAGGTCCAGCCTGTCATTGATTATTTCAAGGAAAATTTAACAACGTTTATAAACCAAATCAACAATTGTCTCGATGAATGTTTAATTCCGTAAAGAGGTGGACTGTGAATCAAAACATATAATCCGGCAAAAATTGCAAAATATGTAATACTGGCCAGAATGGCGTCTGAAGCTCATACAGGATACCTATCCAATTTTTGTGTGTATGCCAGTGATGGAAAAAATTTAGAAGAGACCATATAAAAACATGTGGTATCATATATATCAAGATAATTATTATGATGGTGTCAACATGGCTAAAAATATTTAAAAAAATAAATTGTGAGTGTGCGGGACGATTCGAAAGAACAGAGGTCTTCCCAAAATACTTCAAACGGTCAAGCTTCCAAGAGGCCAACATCAATTTTTTAGAAATGACCATAATTTATTACAAGTATGGAATAATGGCAAAAGGAATGTAAACATGATATCGACAATACATTCTGCACAAATGGTAGAATCTAGAAACAGAACATCCAGATTGTTCCATACAAAAGCCTATTTCAATAATAGATTACAATAAATATATGAAGTGCTCAGATCAATTTCTTTTCTATTACTCCATTTTTAGAAAACAAAAAAATGGATGAAACGTGTCGTAATGTTCTTCATCAACAGTGCACTTTTTAACTCCTTTAAAGTATATACAACTCTGAATGTCCAGAAAATTACATATAAAAATTTTCTGCTCAAAGCGGCACTTACATTGATAGAAGACAACCAAACTGAAGAACAAGATAAGGATCTACCTAATTCCGAATGTGCTTAAAGAGGCAAAATTGTTTGTATGGGGTGGTTCCTTCCAATATTTGAGATAAAATTACTAGAATTAATAACGGTGATAGAGTTAAAATTTGGAAATTTTTATAAAATATAGTTTACAGTATATGGTTCATCGTACGTTTTGCACTCTATGAATTTAAACCTTTCAGAAACAAATGTTTGTGTGTGAATCGTGTCCTATTCAAAGACTAGTTAATTTTATAGCGGCTCTTTGTAACAGTTAAAATGAGGTATGGAAAGAGCATAGACGTATGGATAGATTGTTATACATCTGTACTGTAACTCTTGCCAGAGAATAAATGAGCTTTCTCACATTTTAAAGTGGGATAGATGGCTAAAGGGAAGTGATTCAGATTTAGCTGCTGCATCAACCTTTTCATTGTTGTAGAGACCTACGTGACTTGCTAGCTAATGAATACAATTTTCTGAAAATCTTAGTGGTTTGGTTAGGTTTTGTGGCTCAAGGTCCCAAAATGGACAAACTGCGCCAAAACTTTGATTTTATATAAGTAATCTTTTTCTTTTTTAAAGCCCAAGCAACAATAAACTATCAATAGAACAATAAAATATTGTATATTGTAAAATTAAAACCTAAATATAAAATCAAAACACTGGTCTCCAAAATTTAAGGAACCCTGAAAAATGGTATTAAATTTATTGTTTAAAGATATGATAAAAAAGAACTTATTTAAATTTATGCAAAAATGCTAGCTATCACTTTTTCATACTTGATGCTTGTACTTGTAACTTGTTGATTTTCAAATTTTGTTATCAGATTCGTTGACAACAGCCAGTGAGGTCCCGCAATGTCTAAGAGAAGCCATTTGCTCATTTCGTTAAGGTGGTGGGCGGTTGGATGGATGAAAATGGAGATGTCAGGGTGATGTTATTAAAGTATCTCTTAGTGTGGTCCACCATCTCTGGAATCAATATCAAACCAATGTTTATCCTGGAGATATTTTTGAGCCTATCACGTGTTTCAGGAAGAAACTGACTAGTGTGAGATATCTGGATGTGATCCTTGTTCCATATGTCCATTCATTTGCCGATGCTTTCGGCAGTGATTTCATTCTAATGGGTGATAACACGCAACCTCATCTAGCTGTAGTTGTTGAGGATCTTGGTTTTTAGTGAATGGAATGGCCAGCTCGATCTCTAAATCTGAATCTCATTGAGCATCTGCGGGACTATCTTGCTTCCAGGTTTTCTACTGAGTCCTCCTCCAAGGTCTGTACGAGAGCTGAAAAACAGCTTACTCCGCATCTGCTCTTCGATTCCCATTTCGGTAACCGACAACTTAATTGATAGCAGTGAAAGTCAATGCCGCTAATGCATTCAAGCTAGTGCTGGGAATATCCCTTAATAAAATTTCTTTTTGTTATGTTTCTCTGACATTTTCCCACATAAAATTGTGTGCATTTATCTTATGTTATGTTGCAATTAATACATACTTGTTTCGAGCACATGTAATCCAAATTTGTTTTCTTATTAATTCGCTTGCAACTTAATCGTAAAAAACTGGCTGTTTTTAAACTTTTGGGATTCAGTGTAATATCAATAAAATTGATATTTTAAATAATTGCAAAAATTTAAAATATAAATTAAGTAGAAAAAACCTATTGCTCTGAAAAAAGTTTCCGTGAGGTGCCTTCTCCAACAAATTAGTGTTAGAATATAACTTTTAAAAAAGTAAAAATTTTTGGTTAAAAATGTGACATGAAACTATAACATGATCATGATAAACTGTGTATGGTCTGGGAAAAGCTACCACTGCAGAATGCATCTGCAGAAAAGAAAGAAAGCCACAACTCTAAGAGAGAAGACTGTCCGCTGACAGCGTCTCACCATGGGCCTACAGATGATAATCTTAATGGACCTACAGATGATAATCTAACTGGAGCGAGTTAATTTTAATTAATAAAACAGGGCTCCATAAATTCATAACAATAATGCAGAAAATAGAGAGGATAAAACCGGTGGCTGTGGACACGGACAACGCATAACACTTCTCTGCACTCAAATACCTGACATACATACCCAACAAGGCCTTCTCCTTGTTGGGAATCTATGTCACCAACTTGAGGATTACAGTGACCACACTGAACAAAACACAAATATAATGGTAGCTTTCACCATCTCGAGGATTAGGCACGCCTCACCTTGAGCAGCATCTATGCCATGTTTTGTAGCAATGGACTATCACCCGAATTTCACCAAGTAAGTAAAGTGCCTAGCTTGCTGAGACTTCTTCTCATCAGGCTTGTATCGATAATCGTGACTAAAATCATGACTGGTACCATCGAAGCACTGATGTGTGATTTTAATTCAAAGATGTATTTAATTACTGAGGATATTAAGAGCTCACTCACACTTCTTCCGCTAATGTAAAACATGCGGAAGGGAAGTTAATTTTCGTTCAAGTATTATTCCCTGAAATTTTTTCTCATTGATGACTGTTATGAAGATGTGTTGTTGATGTAAATCGTTTGATTACTGTGAAGGCTAATTTTCCTGTAGAAATGGACATAACTACTCTTGCTTGGAGACAGAGTATGGCCATTTTTTGCACACCATAGTTGTTTTCAATTAGATGTATGTTGGACTCCTGACAAGATATTTGCAGGTCATCGTCATGCACTGTACCATTAACATTAACAGAATAAAAAATTGATAGAGGATGCTATAAACATGGATGATAAAAAGAATGACATATGACACTTAAAATAAATCCCTGGGGGACATTATAAAGTTAAATAAAAGTATCGGTTGTAATGTTCCAGTACTCACTTTAAAATTACAAAAAGACACAAAATTCTGTAGGAATACCTGAAAGTTATACCCCGAAATCCAAAGACACATTTCATTGAGAATTCCATTGCGCTAATTACAATCATTGCTTTCTCCATGTGCAGGAAAACGGAAACTAGATGATTTCTTCGCACAAAAGAATTCCGAGTCTGGGTTTCCAAATATGTCCATGCTATCTAGAGGTGATCTTTCTTTACGAAAGCTTTCCTTAAATGTATGGATATAAATTTTTTTCTAAAACAAATACGAGACAATCATGACCATACATTCAAGAGTCTTACATAAGCAATTTGTCAGAACTATAGGTCGATAATTTATAAGATCGAAGGAATTTTATCATATTTCAGAACCGGAATCCCCGTACTTTCATTCTAAGTATTTGGAAATATTTTCTCAGTCCCGATCTTATTAAATAAGTAAGGTAAGTTCGGTAAGGAGTCTGGACTTAAATTGCGAAGCATAAGATACTAAGTTAATTGCTTCTAGTCAAGCACAAGTGTTATTCGTCTGTCGTAATGCTTTTTAATTCGATCATCCGAAATTCACAATAATAAGAAATGACGTGCCTGTGATGGAAATGAGTTGGAGTTTACTGAGCAATACTTTTTGTCCTTAAAAACGTAGGACTAAAGGAGTTGAAGCTTGAAACATTAGCAAAAGTTTCATCAAGGATGTTAGCGATATCCTTAGGAAAAGAGTATATAGAATTTCTACTTCCCAAAATAATTATAGAAAATTTCTTATAAATTCCATTGTGGCTACATCCAATTTTCCGCATCTGCTTACTAGATGCTGAGAATGTGTTATCGAAAATACAAAGCAATATCTTCTGACTTCGATGTCGAGTTTCGCGGGCTATTGCTTTTGTTCTCTTAAAGGCAATGAGATTCTCTTTTGTGGAGTGTCTTCAAAATACTCCCCATAATAACTTATTTATTGTTGGTATTTTGACAATAATCATTCCACCAAGATTTGTTACGAATGCCTGTGTAGGTGGAATAAAGGAACACTTTGAAATTGTTATACATTTCGGGTTGAGTTTAATTGCTCAATGTCCAAAAAGATCAATCTGTGCCAAGCTCAAATTACATATCGGTATTTTTTTTAAATACTCAAGCAACCAAGCAACATTAAAAAAACTATATGAGAACATAAATTTCACCAGATAAAATATTTGAAACAAAACTAAAATCTGCATAACATATTTAATTGTAAAAATAAAATTAATAAAATTCATATGGACCATAAACTGGGCTTAAAATGAAAATCGTACAAATTAAATGAAAATGAAAAAGCCATTTCTTTTTGAAAACGCAAGTTAGCTGCGTTGGGCTAGCTGCCCAAACATGTCCCGCAACGTTAGCATATTACTATTAAAAAGTAAAATATGAAGGTTAAAATAATGACATGAAATTAAAATTGATAGAGTGTATATGGCTCATTACACGTTTCACGCCGTGGATTTGATGCATTTTGAAAGAGATATTTAAGTATAAAACGTATGCCCGATATGAAGGCGAGTTAATCTGAGATCAATATTTCGTAGCAGTAAAATTAACAATTAAGTGAGATACGGAAAAATACTGCTCTCAGTTTGATATCAACTTACATGTTCCAAGATTCCTGCCTCATTGGAAGGGTTGTATGCCGCTAGGTCCAAATAAAGACAAGCTGAGCAAAAATTAAATTACATAAAGATCAGTTTTTCCCTTCCTTTCAAACCCAAGCAACTTAAATGCCGGTTTAAATATAATATAAGTTAAAAATGTAAAATATATAATAAAATATGCATAAACACATGTAAATATACAAGACAAATTAAAAATATAGCATTCAAAACAAATATATTTTATAAAATATGTATATAATTTAGATTATTCATATCAACGGAAATTACATAAAACCTATAAAAAATGTTTTCTTAAAAATATGTAAAGAAAGATTCCGTTCACTCAGCAAATCTCCTCTAACTGTTTTAAACATATAAGTCGCCAAGACTTCTTAATCTAAAGAAATCCTAATATTTCACATAATCCACTTAAATTTTCTACATCAATTTAATTTGCTCCAATCATTCAATAGATGTCACCACTGAAATTTTTAACTGGAAAAAAATATATAGGTTTCAAAACTTAAGTTAAAAATGTTAAATATACAATAAAATATGTATAAACATACACATGCAAATATACAAGGCAAATAAAAAATATAGAATTTAAAACAAATGTATGTAATAAAAAGTAAATATAATTATTCATATCAACTCAAACTACAAGATTCTGAAAAGATTCTGTTTACCTAAGAAATTACCTCTAACACACACACACACACACACACACACACACACACACACACACACACACACACACACACACACACACACATATATATATATATATATTATATTAATATATATTATATATATAATTTCAGCTGAAGAGTTAGGGAGCATACGAAATAATGTGAAAATATAAACATACGAATGTTTTGTTATTGTTTATCAGGAACAAGTTGTCTTTTGGAGATGATTATATAATTATATCAATGATAATATTATCATTTATTATAACTGAATATAAAAGTTGCGATGAATTAACAGAACCTATATCTATCCTGAATATGTAAATATATGTGATAAACATGCATTTATATAATCATAAACTGTTTACTAATTGTAATCCCATTATTAACATAACTTCCTTTCAATCATATTAATAGTAATATTTAATGAAATTAGATTAAATATTTTTGGAAATCAGATGGAAGTTCTATGACATTTGATGAAATATTTTAGAAATCTTGACTATGTCCACTTAATTTGACACACACACAGAAAAGTTTTCCGACATACAACTACTTTAAGTCAATTATTTTTTACTATTAACGCTGAAGTAAAAGCATTTATTTTCTTATGAAGTCAAAAAACATCAATATCAAAGCTTATTCCTAAGTTCTTAGGTCTAAAAATGTTTATCATAAATGGATCATATAAGCAACAATGCCAAGGTGAGGATTCTCTTTGTAAAAGATTTGACTCACATTAAAATTTTAACCGAAACTCTTCTCTATTCCTTTCTAGCCAAAAGTAACGGCATTTGTTTTGTGCATAACAACAGCACTCTTAGATAAATCTAGTGTGCTTAAAATGTTTCTCCTAAGCGCACTTTCAGCTTTTTCATTTGTATTGTCTTGTTAGTTGATTTGTTTTGTTTTTGAAATGCTTTCTATTGTGCATTAAGCAGAATTATCAGAATTTTTATCAATCATTTACCAAGTAGTTCTGGGACTATACAAAAGTATTGTGTGTATGTGTTTGATGATTACTTCTAGAATATATTTTATAATCAAACCTTGTACGATGGCGGCATTTTTCAATCTTAATTTGATAATAATATCAATTTCATCCGGAGAAATATTGTTTGCCTTTTATAATTCTTGTGTCATGTCCAGGGGGAAAAATGTCAGGGAAAATTCAGACATGGAGGGGAGAAGGGGTTGTTGATGAAAAATGACGAGAGAAGAGCTGTTGGAGCTTGCCATAAGCGAAACTCTTATATTTCCGTACTAATAATAATTTTGCATTGCTTAATTCCTTTTTTAAATTATGTTCTTTTAACCATGCTTTTGACTGTCGTTTTTTATTTTTTAAGTTTCATACTTCGCTCAAGATTTGTGATATTGTTGCTTTGTGCTACAAATCTTGTAACTGTGTAAATAGCGAAAACACCTTAATTTTTTTATATAAAATTTCTAGAATATTCGATTGGACAGTTCCATTTTTATGCACATATGAGGGGTTTTATTTTAGTATAAAGTTATTCATCAAACTATTTGTGTCAATTTCATATGGTAATTTTTGGATCTATTTACTAAGGGAGATTACAAAAGAGTAAGCGCATGACCTTAATTAATTTTGTAAATATACCAAGATGCACTGTCCCCCCCTTTATATGAGTCCTAATTGTTATACAGGTTGTCTGAGTCAAATTTTATGCTAATGAAAGTGGTAACAATAATGTTAACAATAAATTTGTTGTACTCAAAAAAAAAAAAAAAAAAAAAAAGAGAGTTCAATTTATATCCAGTCCCTCAGGATGTGATAATTATTTAAAAAAATTCAAAACGTCAAAATTATTTTTCGAAATTTTAGTGTTTTAAAACATTATTTGACTTGCTATTTAATTTCTCATAAGAAATTAAGTTATTTTATTTCACAAGCAATATTTCGTTAATATTTTTAAATTCCTTTAATAATACAAAATGTGGAAATTTAATCTTATTTTGACTAAAATAACATGATAAAAAATTACTCCCAAGTAAAAATTTCATAAAATTGAAATATTATTGATGAAAACCTGTAAGAATTTAACTGTGCTAATAGCAACAGAGAAAAATCAGATTTGACTTAACTGTGCTAACAGCATCAGAGAAAAATCAGATTTGATTTAAATTATCAAGAAGCGATATACAAAGATCAGTTTCTGTTGTTATTGAGACCCTGTGATCTAACGTCTCAAAATAAAAATAAAAAAAACCTTGTATTAAAAACCTTGTATTGTTACAATAAACCTCAAGCTTTATTGTAACCTTTTAGTCTACAATAAAGTTACTCGTTATTTTCGTGAAAAAAATCTCGCTGAAAAATTATCTTCCTGGAATCGAAATGGTGAGGATCGAGAACTAATTACCTCCAAATTCTAGGAAGACACACGAACTGCTTTCCTTTTTACAGTTCACATGGTAAGTACATCATTTCTTCCAAACATCGCTTCGTTTGAAACGAAAACTTAAGCGTTTGAAAATCTAGAGTTTCGACATTAAAAATATCATTGCAGTAAGTTATATTTCTGTCTACTATGTATTTCTTGTATTCTCTTTGATTTGAGTATTTAATATATTTTTTTGCTAAATATTTACTAGCTAATTGAGTTTCGAAAATTAAATATCAAATTACTCATTACTTAAAAAAACTATTCATTTAAAATTAATTTATTTATTGTTCAAATGTTTTTATCCGGGGAAATAATTTTATTTGGCTTGTAACTTTGTTGGCTTTACATTAGGACTTTATACTGAAAAATTCTTTTTTTCAAATGTAAAATTTAAAAATCTATAAATATTTCTTTTTTTTAATATTATGACTTTTTTGTATACTTAAGTATACAGAATAAATTTTAATTAATTAGTTAAATTTATATAAAAAAAAATATTTTATAACTTGAAAAATCTCTCCAGAAAATTGCGAAGAAATCGGGCATATTTCTCATTTTGAATTGTAAAATTTAAAAAATTAGGATTGTCTTTAAATTATATAAATTCATTGAAAGAAAAAAATTTATTCCATTGCATGAACAGTATTTCCAAAATTATTCATAATAGAAATAAATTTTGATTTTAATAAAAAATTAGCACCAATTTTAAATATAAAATATATTTCAATATCTTAAGAAAATAATTTTATTAAATATATTAAAAATAAGAAAACTTTCACTACTAAGTCACCGATTGAGAAAATTTCTCTAAATAAAATTATGTTATGTATAAGTTTAAAAATATTTTTTAACTCAACTCCTGTTATTCCGGAAAATATTTTTTAACTAAACTGTAATCAGATGTAGACTTCTTAAAAAAGGTATTATAGTTTTGGAATCCGAAAAATTAGTTTTATAGTATAAAAATGGAGCATCTATAAATTATTGATATTACATTTTGTGATTTAAATCTTTTACGGTAAAAATAATTTTGGCTTACGTTAAATTATTTTAGTCTAAATGATATAATTTAAGAAGCTATTTTTTTAACCTCTTAACAGGCTATCTTGAGATCCTTGAATAGGGCAGAATTAGGCCAACACCCCCTAGAATTCTAGGGGGTGTTGATTAGGCACTTAGCTTCACTGTAAAGTTTCTAGTTCAGCTCCCAGATTTGATAGATTGGTGTAAAATCAGTGCTTGGAAACTCGCTAGCTGAACGGTCATGCCTCATTTAACTAATATGAGCGTTTACTTAAAAATGGCGAGAAACATGCTTCATGGGAAGGTACAATTATAAATTTTTATTCACATTCCTGTTTTTATTGCTTAAAGCGCTTTAAATGATTGTAGTTTTGAGAGTGAAGTATCATTTACTTTTATTGTACTTACTTTGATGAAATTATATATTTTAAACTATTTCTTTATCTGTGTGTGTATATATAACTAATGAAATATCAAATTCAATTATAGCACTTTAATTTTTCTAAGAAAAATGAATTGTAGAGACTGTTTCTTTCTCAGAATTGCATATTTATGAATATCATTGAAAGCATAATATAACCATTTTAAAAATTAATTTTATAAAATCATTATCTTCTTTATATCACATCAACTTTATGTGCTATTAAAAGTATGCAAGTGATCATGAATGTTGGAACACAATCCATCTGCATCCGTGTCTTTTTAATCCAGAGGTTTTATTTTGTTGAAAATATTATTTGCTAAAAATTGCTACACCAGGAAGAAATGCAGATAACAAAATGATATTTATTGGACAAATATATTAGACTAGAAATAACAAGTGATTAAATTTTCAAAAAATTTGGCTGGATAGATCCTCAGAAATCAGTACCCAGAACAACCACCTCTGGCAGTAATAACAGCAGTTATACGCCTGGGCATCGAGTCAAACAGAGATTGGATTGCATGTTCAGGTACAGATGCCCATGCAGCTTCAACACGATGCCACAGTTCATCAACCGTAGTGACTGGCGTTTGGTGACGAGCCAGTCGCTCGGCAACCATTGACCATACGTTTTCTATTGGTGAAATTTCTGGAGAACGTGCTGGCCAGGGCAACAGCCGAACATGTTCCGTATCAATGAAGGTCCGTACAATACCGGCAACATGCGGTCGAGCATTATCCTGCTGAAACGTAGGGTTTCGCAGGGCTCGAATAAAGGGTAGAGCCACGGGTCGTAACACACCAGAAATGTAACGTGCACTGTTCAAAACACCGTCAATGCGAACAAGAGGTGACCAAGACGTGTATCCAATGGCACCCCATACCATCACGCCAGGTGATGGGCCAGTATGACGATGACGAATGCACGCGGCCAGTGTGCGTTCACTACGATGCCGCCAAACACGGATGCGACCATCATGATGCTCTACACAGAACCTGGATTCATCTGAAAAGATGACGTCTCGACATTCGTGCGTCCAGGTTCGTCGTTGATCACACCATTGGAGGCGCTGTTGTCTATGACACAGCGTCAAGGGAAGCCGCAGCCATGGTCTCCGAGTTGAGAGTCCATGCTGCTGCAAACGTCGTCGAACTGTTCGTGCAGACACTTGTTGTCTTCCAAACGACCCCGTTTCTTGACTCACGGCTCGTGACGTGGTTGCACGATCCATTACGGCCATGCGGATAATATGCCTGTCTTCTCGGCTGCTAGTGATAGGTGGCGGTTGAGATCCCGCATGGCGTTCCGTATTACCGTCCTTAACCCATCGATTCCATATTCTGCTAACAGTCATTGGATCTCGACCGACGCGAGCAGCAATACTGCGATAAGATAAACCGCAATCCTGGTACGCTACAATTCGACCTTTATCAAAGTCAGAAACGTGCTGGTACACATTTCTCCTTCTTACACGAGGCATCACAACAACTTTTCACCAGGCAACAACGTTCAAATGCAATTTGTTTATGAGGAACCGGCTGAACAATTTCCTCATTTAAACACAAAGTAAGTGTCGCTACTGGCGCCTGCTTTGTCTGAATGCGCTGAAAAGCTAATCATTTGCATATCACAGCACCTGCTTCTTTTCGTATAAATTTCACGTCTGTAGCATGTCGCCTTCTTGGTGTAGCAATTTTAATGGCCAGTAGTGTAAAACACTACTTCTTAAACTAATGGTCGCTTTCAAATCAAATTAAAATTGATGTATGGCTGTAATGGGGAAATTTAATTTAAGAGTAAGATTTATGAAAATAATGAAAAATCTAAATTTTTCGAATAATTATCTATTTATTTCTTATTCATTTTACAAATAAAAGCATTATACATGTAATTTAAGCAATATACATTCAACAGATATTTTTATGAAATTCCTATTTTTAAAAATATTCATTTTAGAGAAAAATATAACAAGTTTAAATAATATGTCCAACTTTACTGAGATAATCAGTTAATGATAAATATGATTTAAAATAGTGTTGATATTCTGATCAGTTATTAATTATAAAATATCACAAACGTGTACTGAGAAGTTTAATCTAAAGCATATGATTTTGCAGTTTTATCTAATGCAGGAATTGAAAATATTTTATTGCATTCAGATAAGATATAATTATAAACTAAGAATTTTTAATGAATAAATTTTTTATGGTAGTTATATCAGCCTCTGACGGTCACTTAGGGAATTAAACAAGAAAAATATTTAATAATTAGTTGAAAAGTATTCTGTTGTTTTATGTAGAATGTGTATTTTAATTGCTTACAAGAATACAACAAATACTTTTGTTCCACTGACTAAGAAAGAATTGCATGTTTCAAGTTTTTAATATAACAAATGTAAAAAACTTATAGGATTTTAAAAAGTTGAATGTTGGCTGATATACCTGTGTAAAATTGAATGTTATCAGATATAAATATTTAAATTACTCGCTAAATTAATAATTAAAATTAAATATTACACTCGTTTCCAATTGCTTCTCATAGATGAATTTTTGGAATCTTAGAAAGTTTGATAGTGTATTTTTCACATAAATGTAAGACCCTTCTAACAAACGTTGTATTTACTGCTCAGCAACTTTCATAAACAAGATCGTGTGCTCATTATGATGCTGTTAAGTTTGTATTTTGAGTCATTTAATAAGATTGTGCCATTGAGGAATTGTGTGATTCTTCGAAAACGAGCGAAACGAAAGGAATAACTTTAATTCTGTTGCTAATTTAAATAAATATTATAAATTACAATATTATTTACTTTAATTCATCTTAAACTAAGGAATTTGAGAAAAAATGGATTTTATTCCAAGGTTTTTCATACTTAATTTTGCACACTCAAATAGACGACCGAATATCTATTTTCTGAACACATCATTTTTCTAAGATAGTATATAATATTATTTATTAAGCACAAAGTGCACGTACAGTTTACTTTGCTTAATATATTTGCAATATTTAACACTTTGCAATATTTTGTTTTATTATACTATAGGCTCTTGGACACATTCAACTATTATTGATTCAGGAACCTAATTATAACTATAGATACTTTTGTTATGTATTTTACTTTTTAATGTCTTGACGATTTTATTATTGCCGACTTACTCTATGAATAATACTTTATAATTCAGTGAATAATGTATGAGCGAAATTGTTAATATTCAATAAAATAGTTTGAAGCAATGGAATTTTATTGTTAGATTACTTGAAATTTGTATTAAGTCTTTTTTATATTTTATTTGCCGTTATAGTATTGTTCAAATGTGACATCTTAAATAATATAATTTTTATTCAGAAGATGTCAATGCCAGAAAAAAAAGTAGTGGTTTTCAAAATGGGGGGGGGGGAAAAGCTAAAACAAAAAAAAGAAGTTCAGAAATGTCGAATGATGATGAAACCATATTTAGTGAAAGAATCGCAAAAGTATAAACCAGAAAATAATGATGAAGAAGCAAAATCTGATTCAGATTGTAGCCCTTCTTCAGCTAAACTTTAATGTGATAACAAATCGAAACAAATACAAGATTCTGAAGATCATGAGGATTGGCATCTAAGTACATCACAAGCTCCAAATACATGTCATATACAATAAAAGGTATCAGAAGTGCAACTGAAAGTTGCTTTGTAATCCCAAACGTATTGAGGTTTAAAGAGATGTTGCTTACTTAAAATTCAAGAATAATCTTCGAATAATATCGAATCAACTTCGCACAGAAATGATTATTCGTGGATCTCTATTATTTCAGAACGAGTCGAGTTTTAAAGCAGCTGGAACGTCAGCTAATCGTCTTATGTCAAAATCTTGGATTTCGCGATGAGTCGAAAATGAAGAAGGAGGAACTGAAATTAATCGATCTTTCTTATTAAAATCACCTCAAAACAATGTAGCATATTGCTTTTTTTTTCCTACTGTTTACTTCATCAAATTCTGCTACACAATTATCTTTCGTAACAGAGTCTGGTTTCGGAAAATGGCGGAAAAAATATAAATAGATTAATTATAAAAGAAGTCTAAATCATCGAAAATAATTAATGAAACGGGAATCTATACATTATTTGAAGCAAATATACAATCTGAAAAGGAACGTTGACGAAATATATTGCATTGAAAATTAGCATGCATGGAATATTTGATAGTACAAAATCTACCCCTACGAGGTCATGTTGAAAATATTACTCTTGAAGACGGTAAAAATATTGGAAATTTGTTATCTTTACTTAAACTTGTAGTGCAATTTGATCCACTGCTCACAATTCATCTTAAAAATGTCATGGAAACGCTAAAAACTATCTCATACGTATCACAATAAATTCATCTTCTCGCATCTTCAGCCCGAAATCAACTGATAAGTGATACCAAGCGAAATAAATATTATGGACTCTTATTTGATTCGACTCCTAATCTCTCTCATCGAGAACAAATATCCCAGGTTTTCAGGTATGTAAATATTAATTTTACAAAGAGAAAAGTTTCTATCAAAGAATATTTTTTTAGAAGTTGTCGAAATACATTCTAAAGATGCAGCCTCATTTGAGAATACAATTTTAGAAAAGTTAAATTCTGATCAGATATCCTTAATAAACTGTAGATTTCAATGATGTGATAATTTCGCAGTGATGTCTGGAGTTCAACAGAGAATTATAGAAAAAAATAATAAAGCATTATTTGTAAATTGTGATAACCATTCATTAAATTTAGTTGGAGTTATTAGTTTAGTTAGCTAAGCAAGACTCAGTCATCGTAACATGCTTTGGAATAAATGAAAATATATATGTATTTTTCTCACGTTCAACATTACGCTGGGAATTATTAAAATGTTCTTTAAATAAAACTGTTAAAAGTGAATTTGAAACACGGTGGAGTGCTACAGAACAAGCAGTTAGTGTTATTGATAATCGGTGTTATTGTTATTGGCTGGAGGACTTAAAGGAACTAACTATTAGTTACTTAAAAGAACTAACTATTAGAGACTTAAAAGAACTAACTATTAGAGAAACTACTAGAGGATATTACCACCACAAATGACACTAGAAATGAAGCTACAATTTTGTTGTAAAACATACTTAACTTTAATTCATTTCTGGCATGAAATCTTGAGAAGAAGTGATCATGTGCAGCCCAGATTACAAGATCTTAAAATGAATTTTAGAGAAGCGTTTCATGATCTTGAATCATTATAGACAGAATTTGCATTAATTCGAAACCAGATATGTGAGGAATCAATAAAAAAGGCTAAGCTCCTTTGTGAAAAATTTGGTATTGATACAAATATCCGTGTAAGAAGACGCCTAGAAATGTCTGGAGAATCAGCTACAGATGTTGCCCTCGCGGTGAAATTTCTCGAGTTATGAAAAACATTGTCAATTGTCTTCAGCGAGAAATATACACGCAATTCATACGACTAAAAAATCTTAATTCCAAATTTGGATTTATACTTGATGTTGAAAATTTATTTAATAATGGTAATTTTGATAATGAACTTGAAAATAATTGTAAAAGTTTGGGTGAATTTTATGACAAAAATTTCAATGGAACAGAACTCTATACAGAAATTTATTACTGAAAGATGTTACTCTGCAGTAGAAAAGAAATTAAACTTAAAACTCCATTAGAACTACTAAACTTCCTAGTCTTATACGGTGAAGATGTTTTCCCAAATATGAGAATCATCATTCAAATACTCTTAACTATTTCTATATCCACTGTAAGCTGTGAAAGTTCGTTCAGCAAATAAAAATTAATTCTAACTTATTTATATACGATCAATCACATGAGTCAAAACCGTCTAAATGATTTAACATTTTTAAGTATAGAAAAAGAAAAATTTGAAATAATCAACTTTGATGAAGTAATTGATCAATTCGCTTCTGCAAAGGCAAAATTAAAAAAAAAATGTATATAATGTAATAACTGTATTATATTTTGATTGTAACTAATTAAATTTATTTATATATATAGTATATATTGAATTATTTCATGTTTAATTATTTTTATTTTTTAAAAATAATTGTATTAGTATATAAGTTAATGGCAAATTGTAAAGAAAACAATTAAAAGACTCGATGAAGTCAAAAAATATTCAAGAATCTAGAGACTCTTTCAAATAGTTCCTATGTAAAAAAAAGCTGAAAAATTAAACTTCTTTTACAGTTAAAATTGCAGATAAGGAATGTATGAGAAACCGTATAACTAAGATACCTAAAATGGACAGGAGCAGGGATGATTAAAAAAACATTGTCGTTGTTATAATTTACATAAGTAAATTCAAATTATTGAATATCGATAGATAGGACATTTATTTTTGTGTAAATTTTATGAAATTCAAAATAACTAATTTCAGCGAATTTACATTATTCGATTGTATTCTGACAAAATATTGTTTATAATTAAGCATCCATGATAAAGATAAACACAGAAACAGTAATATTTTTTACGCACACACAAGCACAATCTTTATTTTTCAATTGACAATGTCTTTTTAGCTAAACAGTTCTATGTCTTTGAGGAATTTTTATTATTGTGAAAACGAAATTAATACTTGCTAAGTCATAAAAATGTCAAATAAATACAAGGAAATATAAAAAAACACGAATTTTAGGGCTTACATCTTGAATTCAAAGTAGAAATAAAGATCAATATTTTTGCTATTCATAATTTCTTAAACTGCAGTAATGCACTCGACTGATTCATTATGACATCATTTATGTGCGTAAAACACGAGTATGAAGTTAAATTTTTGCAATAAATTAAAGAAAATTAATCACATTGATCAGATTTCATTAGTCACACATAGGGTTCAATATTATTACACTGTAATGTAATTTTCTAGAATGGCAATGTGCTATGGTACCAAACTACATATAATATATATATATATATATATATATATATATATATATATATATATATACAGATCACAGTATAAAAGAGAAATAACTGAGTTTAACGTTTTACTTTCTTGACCGGTAAAAAAAGGTTTGAAACTTAAAAGTAAACCACGAAAATTTATTATTGATTAGTTAGTAACACAAATTGATTTATTAATTTTATTTTTATGGTCTGCTTTTAAAGTTTTTAATATTCTATCCCATATCGTCGACAAACAATACATCTTACGGATTAAATGCAACGGAACCACTCTCAAAATAAAAATTATTCAATTTGTATAAAAAAAAGTGCTCACAAATTATAAATTTTTTTACGGGTAGCCAACAATTTTAGTTTGTATTGTATCGATGTTATATAACTATATCAATTGTGATTAATAAATCCAAATGAGAGAAAGTTTAATAAAAAATTCATTTTTAACATGCATTTTCCAAATCATTATCTCTATTCAATCTGTTTTGTATTGTAGTATTAAGATAATTATTTTTTATTAATTAGTTTCTAAAATATTTTGCTTACTTTATTAAAATATTTAAAGAGATGGGCTATTGAAATACTAAAAATACTGAGTGTAGTGCAAAGAAATATGTTTTGTACCCATTCATGATTTTAATTGTTCATTTAATTGTTTTATTAAACTTTTGAACTTTCATAATTTAAATTACTATTTATACAATGAAAAAAATTACAACATCTATATCAAAACCTGCATGGAAGTATTTTTCGTAACAAAATTATTTTGTTCTAGTTTCCTGTACAATTTGTTTCATATTTTGGAAATTTCCTAAAGTGACCGAAAGGTGAAAATGTTTGGTCAGAATTCGCGTGAGAGTTTAGGAATCTTTTTCGATTTTATTCTTTTTTCACTGATAGCTTTGGAATTAACAAAAGTTTTCGAATTTTAGACGTAAAATAAACCACGCCCGTATCATCTGTCAGTATCTTCCGTAAGGTAGAGCCCCGCCCACATAGGAGCTTTCTCTTGCTCCTAATGTGAGAGAGAACTCATTCCACCATTCATTACTTCAACTCTTACTTCTTGTAGAAAAAATGTACAATGTAATTCCCTGTAATCGAAACCCACACTGTAACAGCTCGTATCGTGGCATCCGTAAATATCCCCATGATGATCGAGATCGATTCGATAGCTTTTGATCGTTTCCATGACAACGAACCAAACAACACTCTTGAACAATATATTACCACAACCAATAAAAGAGCGATTTCCTTCGGCGGCATGTTTCATCTGGGATGTGCTTCTAGGAGCAGCTGATTGTGGTCAGTTTGATTTCCGAGCAGCGCACGTGGTGAGCTACCTCTCGTGGGACAATCGCTTACTGAGAATTAATGAGGGAAGGAAAAATTTATCTTTTTGACCGGATGTGGCAGAAAAGAAACGCTCATTAATTCGCTCGATAGAAAATTCATTGACCCTTTCGTCGCGTTTGTTTTATTGAGCGGTGATTGGTGGTGTCGTCACACAAAGCACCTATCCCGCTGTTAGACGCAACTAAAAACTAACATGCATCGAACTTGTCAGTTGATTCTAAGTCATGCTGGCAAGAGAGTTGCCGGAACATCTGAAACTAGGTACCATCGAAGGTCACTTCCGTTGTCGTTGGAGAGTTAGCAAAAGTGGCAATACCATCAGTGTTGTTGCTCGCCAAAAGTCTGCTAGAAGGCTGAGACCCAGGATGGCTGCTGTGGGTAGGCACAACCACCGGTGGGATACCAGCCGTCCCATGTTATTGCCAAAGTCAATAGTTCCCCCAAAAGCTCGTATGATAACTTTTTATAAAAATGGTGACCCTTTCTACAGTGGGACAAAAGTATCTATTATGCCTGGAAAGGATTTTATGTCTCTAGATAGCTTGTGTGACTACTTGACCCAGCGTATGAATATTCCACATGGTGTGCGATATATCTTTTCATTGACTGGGAGGAGAATTACTGATTTAGATGATATTCTTGATGGATATTCATATGTGGTATCTGGTACAAAGAACTTCCAAGAACTGGCTTATGGTCAATCTAATAGGATGCGAGCTGCTGTCGTCTCGCGAGCTCATCTCCCTGTTATGATTCGAAAGGATGATCTAAAATTGTATAGACCAGTGTCTCCACTATCGAATAAAATTTATCGAGTGAAAACTCCTAAATGTCTGCGTAGCCGATCACTACCCACCCAAAATGAAGGAAAAACAATTACTATTGTAAACAGCCAAAACCCAACGGTTTATAGTAGAATTTTATTCAATTTGCGTACTACTCAATCTTTTGAAGAAATTGTGGAGGACTTAGGTCAAGCTATAAAGCTTCCTCAGGCAAAAAGAATCTATAACCAGATGGGTGATGAGGTAAGCAATCATACTTCAAATAATGCAAATGAGTTTAACACCGCAAGTGTGAATTGTAAAAAATTATGTAAATTATGTATATAATATTACACAAAAATATTCTTGAGGTATACATAATAGACCAAATTTTTTCCATCAATTTTTGAAAATTTGAAAAATTGAATTCTGTAAAAATATTTATCAGTCCTTCCATTAATATTTATAATCATATTTAAATATTTATAATCATAAATATATAAACTTTTAAAACAAAAGTCAAAAATATATAAAATTAAAAATTCCAGTTTCAAATAAATCTTAAATAAGTATCAAAAGAAAAAATATTGTTTAATTTATTGGTAGCGAAATTATTTATTCTATCAAAAATTTTTAATGAACATAAATTTATGAAACTAACTAGTTTTATTGCACCACTATAACTAAGATGACTTATGAGATAAATTGAATGCGATGACCAATGTAACCACACACACACACACAAAATAATAGGCATTGCACGGAAAATAGTAATATATTATTTATTAATTGTTGAACATGATATTAATGATTAATAGAACTATGTACATTTCCTTATATCTGTGTTATTACTCATTGGAAAAGTATAACTTCGATCATCTGTGAGTTTTTCCGAGAAATATGTAATTTGTATTTAACATGGAAAAATTTACGCAATACTGTGAAATCTTGAAAAGTTAATTTTCAAAATAGACTAACATTGTGTATTATGTATGTAACACCACCTCTAAAATATTTTTTAGTATAACATACTTCAACATGAACAACTTTTCCTTTGTTATTACAGCTACAAATGTGAAATTAATTAAGACTTATTTAACTGAAGTAAATGGCTACCAATAATAACGAAAATAATTATAAATTTCCATAGAATTCTAAGACTCGATTAAATCTTTTTTCCAAAAATACGAACTTTATTCTATATCGCTGAATAAAATATGTGAGATAATTGATGTGTACCTAGGATTATGCAACTTTTCAAACTGTCACAATTGCTTGTTATTATTTGAACAAGATATTACTTTTTAACTATGTGATTACTTAGAAATGTAATACAATATATAAATATCATTATTTTAGTTCTTGTTTTAAATGACTTTTAAAGATGAACTACAGTTTTTAAAATATTTATAGCACAATATATGCGATTTACTTTACATTGATAATTTTTGAGAATAATTTAGAAATAAAACTTTAATTTGTCTTGGCGCGGAATTTGTTTTTAAACGTTTCTTTACAGATTCTGAAAGCAATTTTTTTTTCATACCGTGATTATTAGACCCTGATATGGAAAACATAGTCAATTTGTAAAAATTTATTAATTCTATAAAAAATAAAATAGAATTTATGAATTAATAAGATCATTATAACTCTTATATTTTGAAGTATCCATTTATCTTATTCTTCATATTATCTTTATGATTGAAAATAAATTGATGATTAAAAGATATATATTATCTTATTCATTTAAAAATATTCTTTTATTCATTTAACTGTATTATCTTAGTCATCAATTTATTTTAAATCATAAATATTCGTTTCATACATTCATTTAAAAGTCAATTTTAAAAATATAATTTTTTTATCAAATAATGAAATGATTTAAAGCCAAGCCATTTTTTTCGGTTTTATGTAATAAGGAAATATTCTTATTAATAAACAAAATTCTCTAATTTATTATTGCATATACAGCGTAAATGCTTATAAGGAAAAAGTAAATAATATTGGTAATATAAAATAAATCTGCGATCAATAGCAGCTGAAGTATGTGAATAAAACATGTATATAAAATCTGTTACCCCTCGAATTTTATTTATAATTTAAGCAAATATGATAAATAACTATTTCCTTTAGTTTCTATTGCCTTTTTCATGTCATCAGGATATTACATTCTCTAATAAAATATAGAATTATTCAAGAATTATTAAAACTTCAGAAAATTTTAATTAAGTGATTAATATATTGTTTTTTAGGGAGTATAAATATATTCTGAAAACTATTTAGTCTGCTGTGGTTATTTAACGGTTACATTTTAGAATGTTTCATTCATAGTAACATTCGTGAGTTGTATCTATAACATTTGTATAGCAAGTTAGGTGGGAAGAATTACAAAATAAAAAGAAGGATTTTGCTTAGTGTTAACTTTTTTCAAAATTAAATTTCCCTTGAATGGGGAAGAAATTGTCTATGTCAATTTTAAATTTTGGAAGAAAGAATTTTAAAAATAATTTTTAATTCGTTATTCCAAAACCTATCTTAAGGTATACTTTTGTTATAAAAAGTTAACTTTTAAAAATGTCTTTCTAAATTATATTGTATGTTCTCTCTCTCGGCATACATAGAAAAGCAGAACATGATATTTATTTTATATTAATCCGTTAGCAATGCCAACCGGTGTTACTTTCACTTTAAAGAAAAATATAATACTGTTTATATAGATTGAAATTTGAGGATAAAAATGTGCACAATGAATTTGTACTTTTTTCACTAATAATTATATTTGCTATGTTGTGAAGTAAAGGGAGTAATTTACAAATTAAAAAAAACATCACACGATCAAAATAATTTTAAGTATTAGATTGGGGAAAAAGTTATCCATTATTTTTTCGGTAGACGTCTGTAGTGATCGATATCTCGTGAGGTATCTATCAAACAATTTCAGATTTATACTTGTTGGAAAGGTGACATTTGACACTAAAATAACCTCTTGCGGTTTTTTGTTTGATTAATTCAGTTACGAGTACAAGGTTTTAAAAATGGAAGACAACAAACAGAGAATTCGATACATTTTCGTTTTTCTCTTGTAACGGCGAAAAAGATAGCCGCGTGGCTAAAATTGTGAAAGGTGTTTATCGTCCCGTATAAGACTGTAACAACCAGTTACGTACAATTTTTGTTTCGTCGATTCCGTTTGGGTATTTTTGATGTTAGAGATGCACCTCGCATGTGGATACAGCATCGTCGAAAATGTCTATAAAATATCAAAAATGATCGAAGTTAACCGCATGTCAGCAGTCATAACGCGCAAGACCTAAAAATCTACATGAAAACTGTTTTAAACCTTTTTACAAAGTGAATTTGAAAGAAGTTACAAAAAGTTCACGTAAAAATAATGGATTTCTTTTTCCCCAAGCTAATATAAGGATATACTAATAAATTAAAGTTACTATGATGGATTTTTAAAAGTAATTAGATTTGTGGAAAAATTTTGACAGAAAATGTTCTTGAAATTGCATCACGCTTTTGTAATTGAAAGGCATTGAGTTGGGATTTTAACTTATTCTTTTCCAAACAAAGTTAGGGGGATTTTATTGAGCAGAAACTGATAATATTTTGGAAATTCGTTTGATAAGTTGAAATACTTAAGATTTTTTTAATGAAGGATAACTTTTAAAATTAAAACTTATATAATTTTTACAATCAAAATTTTAGTTTTAGTTGACTTTGGAATTTTTTTTTATTGTTACGGTTATCTTATATGAAGTTTTATTTTAATTTTAAAAGATTTTACATTTTAAAATATATTTCAAACAGCTAAACATTTCTCCACTCAATATGAGATTTAAACTTAACAACTGATAAAAAAATATCCAAATCAATTCTTTAAAATAATAAAAATAATTTTATTCAAATGTGTTAGTTAATGATTGAAATACTTCTCGTGATCCAAATTAATTATTTTAGCCATTAAAATAATCAATTACTTTAAAAAGTTATAGAATTTTAAAAGGAATTTTATTGCAATCATTAATGAGAATATAATAATATTGATAAGAAATCAACAAGATTTTTTAATAACTTACTAGCTTTTCATTTGTTGTTGATCTGCGGTTCTCATCAAAGTCAAAGTTTCTGAAATATGTTATGAGCCTATTCTATTTTTGTTTGAAAATATTTTTCTCAACTGAGAATCAATTTCATTCATTTTCAATCATAACCTAATTAGCAATGGTTGCTAATCATAAGGAAATAAACGACTTCACCAGCATTTCCCGAGAAAAATAACTGTAAAAAACACTAAATGAAAATTATACTTTAAAATATTAGTTTGGGGAAAAAGTAATCCATTATTTATTCGGTAGACGTCTGTAGTGATCGATATCTCGTGAGGTATATATCAAACAATTTTAGATATATGCTCGTTGGAAAGCTGACATTTGACACTAAAATATCCTCTTGCGGTTTTTTGTTTGATTAATTCAGTTACAAGTACAAGGTTTTAAAAATGGAAGACAACAAACAGAAAATTCGATACATTTTCGTTTTTCTAGCCGGGTGGCTAAAATTGTGAAAGGTGTTTATCGTCCTATATAAGACTGTAACAACCAGTTACGTACAATTTTTGTTCCGTTCGGGTATTTTTCATGTTAGAGATGCACCTCGCATGTGGATACAGCATCGTCGAAAATGTCTGTAAAATATCAAAAATGGTCGAAGTTGACCGCAAGTCAGCAGTAGTAACACGCAAGATCTAAAAATCTACATGAAAACTGTTTTAAACCTTTTTACAAAGCGAATCCAAAGGAAGTTACATAAAGTTCACGTGAAAATAATGGATTTCTTTTTCCCCAACCTAATATATAAATATTTCAAAATGGCAAAAATTTGGTTGTTTCTATTGCGAAACGAGGAAAAAAAATCATCTCTTTTTTTGCTATATTATTTTAAAATTAAAATTTAAAGAAAAGAGAGAATTTAAAAGATTTAGAAATATTTATCACAATGAGAAACTATTTAAACTTAAGAAAATTAATTATTATATCAAATTCGAAATACTTTTGATTTTCATTTTAAATAAGATTTAAAAATAATTGAAAGGGAAAAAAAGGCTCACAGTATAAGCAACTTTACAGAGAGTTCAAGTCAGCGTTAATAGCGTTTTAAATTTATTACAAACCCTAGAATCGAAATTTCGAAACGCATCATTGGTTTTATTTTATGTTATTCAGGGACCAACATCCTGATAGAAACTTCATTTTAATCTGTGCAGCCGCTCTCAATTTTTTTTTTACCCCGCACATATATTTGGAGGGTAAGCAGAATAAAGATCCATTTGTCCATCTATATGTATGTATTGTTTGGGTGCTTTTTCTTAATATTTGAGTTTTTATGAAAATGAGACCAATATTATCCGTCTTTTCTGTTCCCTTGAACAAAATAAAGAGAAAATTGTTCCATGAAGTGCTTTATACTTATAATATTATTATAGTTATTTACAAATTCTCATTATTCATCGTTAATGAAATTTTGCCGTTTTTTCTCATTTTACCTCTTTATCGATTTCTTATCTTTAGTATTTGAGACACAAGATGTGAGTTCTTCAGTACAGTGTACATAACATTGAAAAAATACTCATTAAGGTGATATCCCTATCTATTCTTAAGAAACAATTCTTTGCTATCGCGACAGCATCTTATTAGTATATAGAATAATCATTTTAGAAGATTACTTTGACTAATAGTTACAAAAAATATTTCCATTTTTTTGACTATTAATCAATTTATTGATCATTGATATTCCATTGTATTATTTTTTAATAATTAGTACCATTTTACTTCATAAATTGATCATTAATTTACTCCATTTTATTTATGAAGTATTTTCTTTAAGATTGTAACTGAAATTTGTTTTAAAATTAATGCTCAGTGATGGATATATTCAAATCATTCAACATTGTATGAGCTTAGTTTGACAACAAGATTCGGTTATTTACTCATTGATCAATGGATATAGCAAGCAAAAGATTGAAATTAATCATTTCATTTTCACAAACAATTTTATTCTATCCGTTAAAATTTCATTTATTGCAATTATTTTGAAAAGCTCTCTCAGTTCAAATATACAAAAAGTCGTGTAAAAATGATTAACAATTAAAAATTAGTCTTTATGTATTTGCAATTCAAAATATGATTGTTTGAAATAAAGAATTAAGAATAAATGCTCTAGTCTACAATTCATCTGTTCATTTGTTCAATTTCCCCTAGAATGTTGGATTCTCATCTTATATGGATGCTAATAGGGGTTCAGAATTTAATTTGAAAGTCTCGATGGCGGTCGAATTATCCTCAGTGTGCAATAAAGGAAATAACATTTAATTAACACTTATTGTATAAAATGCATACAAAGCAGTTTAGTTTACAATTACTATCACACACATAAACATAATATTGATTTTCAATATTACTAAAAATGTTATTTCTTGAAAAAAGTTGAATATTTAAACAGTTTCTTTTAAAATTAAATGTAAAAAGCTTGCTATGTAATCACTTTAATTAAACTTTTATATATTTAATTAAAATTAAATATACAATATTTCTAACCAAGTGAACTTTTTCAGTCCCCCCAAAAAAAATTATCAAAGTTAAGACTTATAATTCAATTTACTTTTTTTCTTGAATTAATTGCCTTAAAATAATGCTTCAGAAACAAAAACAGTCATTCAAATTAACTTTTGCATGATATTCATTTAGACCGAGAAAAAAAATTACAGATTTAAAGAATTTTACAATAAGAATATTAATGGGATCTAAATACCTTTGTACTTTTAAAATAAATTTGTTTAAAAGAATGTGAGAATAAACGGGCCTTACTTTAAAATGTTATTATGTAAAGTTATTAAAAGTAATTTTTGAGTAAGAAAACATATGATCAAACAGCAAAATATCATACTTCCCTTTTTTTTTAAATTTTTAGGGACCGCAGTTCTAATTTCTGAAAAGTTTTCAGAACTGCTATAAAAGAAACAATTGTCGAAATGAAAATAATAATAATGCTATTAAAGAGGAAAAATATGAATGTTATGTAATAACATAAATAGATGAGAATTATTTAATATATATACATCAATAAAATTAAAATTTATCTACTCTAAACTTAAAAACAATATGTAATACTGAATTTAATCAAAATATTGAAATCTTCAATTATATTGAGATTATTTTACTGTTTTCTTTTCAGAATTTTTTGTTAAAATTACGTTAAAAACTCAAAAATTTGAAATTTTATCAACAAGATTTTGAAACATGTTACAAGTTTCCATTGAAGAAATTCTGAAATTCTTAAGGATTTTTTTATTTTGGAAATGTTTTAATATGAAGAATGTATATGTATTTAATAATTAGGAAAAAAGAAACAAAAATATCCCAGTATATATATTAATGAAATCTTTTTGTTTTACAAAATAGGAAAACAAAAAATAAATGGCATAAACTCTAATTTAGTTCAACAGGCGGGGTGTCTACCAAGAGACCACCCTGTCTATATTTAGGTTCTCTATCTATAGCGGCAAACCAACTTTTTGTAGAACATTATTGATTCTTTACAATATGTACGATGATAAACGCTCTCTCCCTTTAACAGTTTATAAAAATAATAAGAAATGAAGTAGATTTAACGCTATCTCAGAAAATAATGGAAATGGACTTTTATTATTTTCTAGTATATATAATTTTGCAACATATTGCTATGTTGGGGAATTTGGGAATTTTCTAATGACCCCAATTCTCCATCGGAGACATGGTTATTACTTTGATTGTATTTTGAGTATGTAATGCACCATTTTATTATTTCTTTATTAAATCTTTTGTTAAATTATTATAAAGCATTTTTGACGCTACAGATATAGAAAGACAGAAATTATCTATACCGAATTTCTGTTAAATATTTTGTGCTTATATTTTTCTATTTTTCTTCACCTATAAATTTTTAATAAATAAATCGCAATTTTTATTTAAAATATAAAGACATTATATGAATTATATTCTTTCAAATATCTGCTTCGGGAAACTGAAGATAATCACAAATGTTTCTAACCATTTATTAATGAAGCGAAATACTTTCAACTAAAAATAAAGAAGTTCTTATTTAAAGAGGATTAAATTCTTTGAAACTAAAAAGTTCATTTTAAGTTTTTCATTGGAATTTAAAAGTGTTATATGACACACACTTGATTGGTTGCATATTGAAGAAATAATAAACTCTATCAAATGTGTTTATAAAATTCATTGTAAAAATGCAATCAAGCTGTTGGATGTATCCGCTTTGCAACTTTCCGTTCAAATCATTTTGCAACTGGTTCAGAATTATATATATATATATATATATATATATAAATAATTCTGAATAATATATAATAACCCTTGATTTACAGTATGTTTACTTAACGTAGAGTTTACTGGAGATGTATTTAGAGTTCAGGAAAGGCACCTACTTTTGAAATGAAAAGACAAATATTAAATTAATCCAAAGACAGAGACAGGACATACATTAGATATTTTTTAGATATGGCATACCGAAATAAACGAAAACTCAAAGAAAAAAAAAGTCACATCTAATTAATTTTTTAGTTTATGAGTAAAAACATGAAATTCTACGTATAATTCATCACATAAAGGGGAATATTTTGCAAAAGACATTCTAAGTTGTAATCTAGTTATGAACTAAAAAGACAAATATTTAATTAAGTCAGTGAAAACAGAAACACAGAAATTATCGTTAGATTTACATTTCTACGATACACTGAAAAACACCCGAAAAAGTAAAAATTATTTCTGGTTGAAGTTTTAGCTTAAACATATTCTACGATTTAGCACATTAATGTGTACACGTTATAAAATAATTTAATCTAAAACTTCTCAAAATGATGTTAGACATCACAAAATGAAGACCATGTATAGATAGCTAAAAATAAATCCAATGAGATGTATGATGCTTAAAAATTCTTTTCAGTCGCGAAATTATTAAAGTCATTTTTATTCCTCTTTTTAATATATTTTTGACTGACGACTTATTGGGAAAAGCAAAATCACATTTGTTGCAGAGGGAGAAATCAATACTTTTCAAAAAACGAAAAGATATCTTGTATTTTAAGAAACGTTACCCTATAGTAAGGTGGAAAAAAGAGGGGATCCGACGTTATAAGTAATTTTTCTTTCCTTCCAGCTATTATGATTAGATGATAATTTTAAAAACAGGAAAAATACATTCGTAAGAGAAAGAGTTAAGAAATGATTATTTGGTATTTCTGGGGTGCTAAAGTGCATATAAACTGACACACCCTCCGGGAAACTCCCTAATTCTCGTAGAGGGCATCTTTCTAAAAATTTCGATATAACATATACTAGGGTTCCTTCATTTATGGGAGAATTATTACAATGTTTAAGAAAAAGTACGAAAAATCTTGAAAGAATGTTACCCTCTTAAATAAATGGCATTGTGTTATAAGCAAATTTTAAGAGAGTTGAAATCAGCATTTATCATGTTTTAAACCAATTACAAACGCTATAATCACATATTCGAAAGAAACTTTGTGTATCTATTTTAAGTTAACCAGGAATC
The DNA here is from genome assembly GCA_026290005.1 of Latrodectus geometricus. Classification (NCBI taxonomy): domain Eukaryota; kingdom Metazoa; phylum Arthropoda; class Arachnida; order Araneae; family Theridiidae; genus Latrodectus; species Latrodectus geometricus. Next base: position 150,241 of record JAPDSC010023780.1, read on the forward strand.
GACATTCTCTAATGAAAGTTTCCCTCCACTGCTTGCAGTTGTTTTCAATTTCATTCTAGACAAAATTTCGGCGGGCAAACTCTATAAGAATTTCATTGATATACATGACTGAAGTAAAAACTTTTTTTATTTTAGTTGTCTATTATTGCACATATATAAAATATTAATGGGTTTAATGTTTAAATTAATTTACTAAAAATCCATCTTTCAATAGATTTCTCATAATCTTTGATTTGGAAATAAATTTACTCGTTTAAATGTATAAAATAACATAAATTTACTACTGTTAAAATTTTTTGATAGGTCCAATTGAACTCAAAAAGGAATCACATATAGAGAGTAAAATTAATATGATGAAGAATAAGCATTTTTTTGTTTCTATTAATATATATATATATTAGGTTGGGAAAAAAGAAATCCATTATTTTTACGTGAACTTTATGTGATTTCTTTTGGATTCACTTTGTAAAAAAGTTTAAAACAGCTTTCATGTAGATTTTTAGGTCTTGCGCGTTACGACTGCTGACATGCGGTTAACTTCGATCATTTTTGATATTTTATAGACATTTTTGACGATGCTGTATCCACATGCGAGGTGCATCTCTAACATCAAAAATACCCGAACGGAATTGACGAAACAAAAATTGTACGTAACTGGTTGTTACAGTCTTATATAGGACGATAAACTCCTTTCACAATTTTAGCTACCCGGCTATCTTTTTCGCCGTTACAAGAGAAAAACGAAAATGTATTGAATTTTCTTTTTGTTGTCTTCCATTTTTAAAACCTTGTACTCGTAACTGAATTAATCAAACAAAAAACCGCAAGAGGATATTTTAGAGTCAAATGTCACCTTTCCAACTAGCATAAATCTGAAATTGTTTGATAGATACCTCACGAGATATCGATCACTACAGACGTCTACCGAAAAAATAATGGATTACTTTTTCCCCAA
>JAPDSC010023789.1:7679-38589 GCA_026290005.1 Latrodectus geometricus
TACATATCTATGTGTATATTTATACTTCTCTAGTTTCCCCAACACGGAGAAAATTATGACCTTCTGGGATTTTGTGTGGACTGCCATTAATTGGCAAAAACATTCTGTAACTATTACATATTTAAAGAATTAATTTTTTTTATACTTAATTATAATAAAACATCAATGTATGCACACACAGAGATTATTGATTTCAAATACATTTATATTCTTTCACTTTCCAACAGATCCAAATTTTTACATTACTTATGCAACTAATCCGCGATCCCTAAAACATTAAAGAAATTAATGAATCCTTCATATAATGAGTACAATGAAGCATAAAGTTTTTCCAATAGTCCAAGTAATCAGATTATATTTAGTTCAAATTATTATTTTATAAATATAATAAAAATATATTTATTTTATTTTATTATCCACAATAGTTTGTAATATATTTCATATGTATATTTTTAATACTATATTTCTGGTTGAAAAATACGTAAGAGATATATAACAAAACGATAATTTTCTGTCTGGGAGTCTGCTTAGGAATTATTTAATTTATTGTTTAATCCACATAAGAGTATCTCAGCATTTCTGTAGAAGTAGAGTTCTAGTGCATGGATGTAATTTTTTGTTTGAGAAGATAAGCGCAAGTTGATTTTTTTTCAGATTATAATTAAATATAAACTGCAAAAGTCTATATCTCTGAGAGATCTCTTTAATAAAGAAAGTCAAAAGTTTCTAATTTTAAATCTTACTGAGGATAATTCATAATTAATATTCCTTATAATTACATAACTCATAATAATAACAACAAAATTAATTTTCAAAGTAAGATATTTTACTATGCAATTAAAGGCAAACTAAAGATAGATAAAAATATAAATTATTGGACTAAAAAATACACATTAGAAGAAAAAAGTATTGAATGCATACCTTAAATACATAACAAAAAATCCATTTTCTTTTTAGTTACTAATAATTGAATGCTTTTCAGTAAAATGTGTTGATGTGCACATTTTTAAAACAGAATTGTGTTTAAAATGTTTTCTTAATGCAGTAAAAATCAAATATTTTTCAAAAACAAAAGTTTTTTTTTCAATTTTATCCGATATGTAGTACACATTAAACGATGCATCTGAAATTTGATTTCTTTTCTTATCTAGACGTGGAAAGAAAATTTGTCAGAATTAATGAGGCATCTGTTTTGACTGGGTGTCGTCTTATTAATAATTATGTGTTTGTTACAGTAAATCAAAGTATTTGATTTACTGTAATATATATCTTTTAAATGCATCTCATTATTTGAACTTATCCTAAAGTTATTCATAATATCCTCAGACTAACTTATGAATAATTTGGTTTCTTAAAGTTTTTAAATTTTTTTTCTTAAAGTTATGTAATTTATGTAATTATAAAACTATAATGGAGAAGTAGTGTAATGATACGAAGATGAACAAATCTGATCCTATTTTTCTAATTTCTGCTTCGTTTTTGGTGATTAAAAGTTAAATCAAGATGATTAAAATTTAATAAAGTTTACTTTATTAATGTTCAGGAAATGCAAAATAATATTAAAATATTGGAAATCGTTGAAGAAACTTTAATTTTAATGACTCAGGGAACACTAGCCTACAAGAAATTAAGAATTGGTTATTGTTTACTTGATAAACAATGGCTAATCATCACTTTAGACAGAAAATATTAATTATTTTAAAGCTACAAATGGTTGTAATTATTCATAGAATAATTTCATATCTATTTTTAAAATGCTTAAAAAATTAATCACATTAGCAATTGATATTTTTGTATTGAAAGCTTAAATAATGTTCAATATTTGTGAAGAAGAATGAGAAAAAATGTATTCGCTTTTTTCACTCCTGCTGATTCTGAATTCATGAAAATATAAATGTTGAGAATTGACATTGCATATGAAATCTAAATTTTAAAACTTTAGAACACTTGTAAAATGGCAACTGATGAAAGAAATTTATTTAGTAGGTTTCTTAATTTCTTCTGTTAATATTACATTTAAAGATAACGTAAATTTTGGAATATATTAATATATTATTAGATTATATAATTTGATAACGAAAATAATTGCTTAGCTTTACTTTCATTTCATTTAATATTCATGCATAATTTTTATTATGTGATGTTAAAAAAAGGGTTCAATACTGTTTCAAACATGTAATTTGATACAAGTATCAAGAGCTACAATATCACCTAAAAAATCAATTTATAGAAGTTAAGTTGGTATAAAAATTATTATATACCTTTTTTTCTAAATGAGGACACTGAGTGACTAACACTTACCAACAACAAGGCCGGAAACTGATACTTATTTATCGTTCCCCAAGGACACCTGTCAACCAAGTCACCCAGACTACTACCATTACTCACGCCACTTTTTCACAAACCCGTTTATAGGGTGGGCCACATTCATTCATCACCTCTGATGAAAGGACAAAGAAATAGAGAGAGAGAGAGGGAGCGAAAGGGGGGACTTCAATTACCGAACCAAGATTCGAATCCAGAACCAACAGCCAGGAATGTTAACCACTGAGTCATCGGGTAGCAATTAATTCTTTAATTCCATAATAAGTTAAATTAATTTTCGTGTCAATTGTAATTCTGTGACGAATAAATATATGAATCAAAACGATGGTTTCATTATAATTAATTTTGTAATCTAGTTTGATCAAAATTTCATTTCTCACGACAGATTTTAAAACCTTATAATATTGCTTGTATATTTTGTTTTTACCATTTTTGGTTGAATTGTACTGATTCAAAGTTTGAAAAACCAATTCAATTTGACCATAATGAATAAATCAAGAATTTTATAACCAGTTCATAGTAGAGAGCATTGAAAACCGAAAGAAATTTAAATTAAAATATTTCCTAATAAAATATTTTCAATGTCAGAATTTAATCTTCAATTTTTTGCCAAATATATATAAACGTAATCTTCAAATATTTATATTTATTTCAAAACAAATTTTTATCAATATATAATAAAAAATTATAGCTCTATCTTTTTTTTAAAATATAGAAATATAAAAATTTACTATGTATTTTTTTAACCCATATAGTGTAATTTTATTTTTATTTTAAAAGCATTAAAAATTATTTTTCTTGGAAAAAAAGGGCTTTTTACTTTCAAAAAATACATTTTAGTGGTATTTTAGTTTGAAATTGTTTTGCGCTGAAATCAATTTTCTTGAAATACTTATTACAAATTAACTACTGTGCCAGAAATGCCGCAAGGTCTTTTGAATTTTTCTTTCTGATCTTCAAGTTAGAATTACTTATGAAATATAATGGTCCCTGTTACATTATTTTAAGAAAATAAAGAACAAAAATTATATTTATCTTCAAGGTTTTAATTTTACTACGTTATTAAAATATATTTGGATATTTTAATTATTGAAAAATTTGGGAATGAACTAAAAAATTTATAAATTAGTTAAAAATCATTTTGCTCTTACATTTCATAGATTATTATCTTTTGTAAAAGTTCATTTAGAAGACTCGTCTTTTTATTATTCCTCTCTCCCGTATTTTGTAGTTAATCCATATTTCTGGATTTAAAAGTATTATTCTTAGAGCAAGTTTAAAAATATTCCTCTTCATGCTGTTTGCTGAGTGAGATAAAAAGTAATATTTTTTTTTGTTAAACTGATCAATAAAATATATTAAGATGATTCACTACACAGTACTTTAATTAAAGGAACTTCCGAAATCTTATTTTATCGTATTTGTACAACAAAATTCAGTTTCAATTTTCATTTTCCTTATTTAGCATGTACAATATGATGTTTCAGTTTTTACGAAGTAAAAACAGAATTGCCAATGCAAAAGTGTTAGATAACCTATGTGACTCATTTATTTAATTTCTCAGAAAATATGAATCTGCGAATTTAATAAAGAAAAAATCTGTTGTAATTATTCACCTTCAAACTTTTTATAAAAGAAATATTGTACATAAATTTAATGTTTTCCAAGAATAAAAGTATACATTTGTAGCTGCATAAAATTTTCTGCAAACACTTAGAATAAATAAGGAATATGAAAATTAATTCCTTTTCTATCATCTTAAAACAATATTTGTTATAGATCCAGACTTTGCGTAATTTGTTAAAATTCTAGAGAACATAAACATTTTCACTCTTCTTTGGGAAAAATGTTAAACGATGCATATAACATCTGAAACAGATGTTTCTTAGTGAAGAATCATAAGAAACTGCTAATAATATATACTTTATACTGCAATAAATCTGATATAATCTCATTTCCCATATGACTCATGAAATTATTTCTAAATATCAAGTTTAAACATTAAGGTTTCATTTTTTTTTATCTAAATATGAGAAGATTAACTATCTCATATATTTCTAGGATATTTTTTAAGATTCATATTATGAGATTTAAATATCTGCATACTATTTGAGATAATTAATAATGTTCATATATTAAATAAATTAATAGAATCTTATTTTTCTTTATGTATACAGCAATTATTTAAATTTTAGATTCATAAAAAGCAAATTTAAGTATTATAAAAGCAAACTAAAAAATAGCTATACTTATATTAATGAGTGCAATATTTATTTTTGCAAAATAATTAGATTAGTAAAAACAAGTATTATATATTTCGTATTCATTAATATACTTAATTCAAAAGAATAAGTTACTTTTTTATAATAATTTTTTAAATTTTCAATCGTAGCGTTTCAAACAAATTGAAGGCTAGAGCTCTGGTCTTCTGGTTCAATTGTTCGTGGTTTCGTATCTTACTTTGGAAATGGATTCGTGAAGTGATTCGGAATCCACTTTCTGTTTTAAATTGTACAGATGCAACTGTACTATTATATCAAATATTTATTTTTTAAACACAATTATTGTTTTCATTATTAAAAATGAATCAAAGTAATGATTTTATTCTCATATAATTGTTTTATAGATTTTCACAATTTTTATATGAAAACAAAATCGTATATAGATTGAAATAAAATTGAGCTAACTACTTTACTTTATATATATTTATATATATATATATATATATATATATTTATATATACATATATAAAGATAGATAGAAAGATAATGTTTCCTTAATATTTAAACAATAATTTAATTTCTCAATAGTACATTAAATAAATTTATAAATAGGATAGCATATAAAAATTTTGTTCATTATCAGAAATCAAGGAAAAATATTTTAAAATGGGTTGAATAAAATATTTTCTATCTAATCAGCAGCAAGTATAAATGAAAATAATAAATTTTTATTTACCAATTTTTGAAAAATTGCTTACATTGAATGGACTATAAATAATTAAGATACCCAAATAAATGTTACTTTGATATATTAAAAATTAAATTATATGATATCATTTGGAATATATATATGAATAAAAATTTGAAAATATTTGGTTTTCCATTTACATAATATATTTTGTGTTAGATTAATGTTTAAAAATGTTTTATCATTATTAAATTAAATGTTTTCTTCGTAATATTACTTCCATTTTCATATGTCTAATTTTATTACAGGTTAAGAGACTTTGCTTTAAGACGATATGGAACAGATTCTAATGATTTGATTCTTGCGCTGCAACTTTTAAAAGTATATACACTTTTCAACTATACAACTATTTTCAAGATGAACTAATTTTAACAATTAAAATGTCTGGAGATAAAAGAAATATGTTTTTAAGATTATAAATAGATGTTAGTAATGATTCTAATAAGATTTTATGGAGTCTAAAAAATAACAAAATTCTAAGCAAATTTTTCATTTACTATATCGAAGAAAATAATTGAATGCTTTTAACTAAAAAAATTTAAAATTTAAAAAAATTTAAAATAAAATTCGTGCATTTTGACATATTTTGGAAACTCAGAAGCATTAAAATTGATATCTTGTACTAACAGATTTGTTTTTATGTCATTCTTATTCAGTTTTAGTAAAACAATGTCAAGAAAATTTTATTTTATATAAAATTGGTTTCATATCACAAAAATGTTAAGAAAATTTGATTACTTAAAATTATCAAAACTTTTTATTAATTTCTTAAAATTTGTGATATGTGAGGCTGTTTTTGCACTTAAATTCATATGTAAGCAGAAACTAAATACTTTCTATAAAAATATCTTAAGTAATGAAGTAAACACCTTAGTAGCATCTAGTCACAATGTGCGTGCGAAGTTTCCATCATTTATATTGCTTCTCATCTTTGATGATAGTGTCTGATTACCATCCAAGTAAGTTTTAAATCGAATATTTTCTAAGATTATCTTCTAATTTGAATAGTTTTAAAATTCAGAATTAATCTGCCTATTTTATGCCATTAATTAAGAAATTATCATGTTCACGCACGAAAATTAATTCTTGTTCAAGAAAATTTTCTGTTGTTATTTCAGCAGAATTTTTAAACTCATATTTAGTTGTGATACTTGATTTAATCTGGAATACTAAATTTCAATAGGAGAAAAAGGAATTCAATTACCATCAACGCATCGTTTTTCTGACATTGGTAACCCTGTGAAATTTCAAAGGATATCAGCTTTTCTATGAATATTTACCATAATGACTGAATATTTTTCTTCTGATTTTACATAATATTTACGTTTTGTCTAGCATAGTATTTCCTTGCTTGCTCTTGTAAATTAAATTTTTTTTAACAATCTAACTTTTGTACTACTCAAACATAATTTAAAATGTTTTTAAGTTTTATCGAGTTTTTAAATATATTTGAACTGTAAATTTGAGCTCTGGAATTTTCATGTTTTTAAATTTTCCATGTAACAGTTTATAAAGTATAGCACTTTAAATTATAGTTTACCTGTGATAAAAATATAAATTCTAGATGATAAGATTAAGGGCTATCTGTGCTGAAGTTTAATAAAGTTATGTTTTGATTTCTTAATTTCAGATGAAAATCATTTTCTTAAGCTAATTAAATTAGATAACTATAATTTACTTCACGCTAATAAGCATTAATTTTGACACAAACTCGTGACCAGTTTAACACCTAAAAATGTAAAGAGTCTTTTTAACATTCACCACGTTAACGCATTCTTTGAGAACTTTTCATTAATAGCAGTTCTGTCACCATAAAAAAAAAAAAAAAAAAAAAAAAAAAAAAAAAAAAAAAAAAAAAAAACACGTAACTATTTACCTCGAAGAATGTGGAAGAAACTCGAAATCATTTTTCTTGCTAGTTAGCAATATTTGGGTTTTAACCATTTCACACACACACATTTCATTTTAAACAATGAATTAACCTAGGAATTTAAAAAAAAATCACATAATAGAATTTTAAATTAAAATTTATAAGGAATGTAGGAAAGTTTCCTGGATATTTAAGTAACATTTTATGCTTCTAATCTTGATTAGGAAGTTTTAAGCAATGAAAATTATGTAAGAAGTGAGGATAAATGCTGTTTAAATGAAGTATAAATATTTTATGTCACTATCTTTAAATATTATTGAAAGATTTGTATAAATATCTTATGAAAATATAGCAATATAAAAGTTTCACTAAGTAAAGAAAATTTCTGAAAAACAAATAAATGAGCATATTGTTATTTTTTAGTTAAGTTAAATTGGCCGTTTTTGAAGTTTATCAAATTTAAAATTATTTTTAAGGTCATTATTACAAATATTTCATTACAAACTGCATGCAAAGTGACTAATATTGTGTTCAGAAAGTTTTCAATTTGTAATAACATTCAAAATATGTGCTTTGATTTTAGAAAAGTGTATATAACGCCACTGCTCCAGTAACAAATCATGGTAAATGTATTCTTATACGGAGACCATCACTGAAACTAAAACCGTTTGTAAGTATTTCCTAAATTCAAGTTCTTTACCTTTAACCATTTCTGTTAATTTACTCCAGACTTTAAATTTTTTTTCTTTTTCTTTTTTGCTTCTAATTTTTTATTTCTTCTATTTATTACTAAATATTCAGGAGTTTCTCACAAGACGTTTACTTAAAACTTAGAGTTTCTATATTTTTTAAAAACTCATTTTTTTATACATAAACATATTATTATAATGCATTCATATTTGCAATAAGCAATATATAAATATTTATTTATGTATAAATATTTTAAAATTCAATGTTTAGTAAGAAGTATTTTTGCATTTTTTAAAAATGGATAATACCACCACTTAAAGAGGAAAAAAAACTTTAAAAAATTTTAAAATATTTTTAAGAAATATTATTTGCTGAAAATATCTGCATGTAAATAAAATAGTAATAAATTTATTAATCGATTATGGAGTCTGTTCTTAGTGAAAAAAAAATAAATTGTGTTTTTTTATGCATTTTCTTAAATGTGTAGGTAATTATATATAATTTTCAGTGAGCAATTAGTAGTAAAAAATTACTTGTAAGCTAAAAAAAATTAAGCTAACATTTTTCCTTCTCATTTAATAATTCACATAAAAAACAATTTACTTCATAAAGAAAATTAAAAATTTCACTAAATAAAAATAGTAATTATCAAAACAAATAATGATTGAATTATAAATTAAATGTAGAGTATACAATAAAAAGTTTAATATACAAAATAAAATTTGTCATATTTAATAATTGGGAGAAATATGTACAAAGAACAGCTATTAGGTGAGAAATTAATCTAAATTTCAGACATAATCGATTTTTATTTTATAGTTCCTAATTTCAACACCAAAAGATAGTTCATATATTGTCCATTACAGGAAACCGTGATATCTAAAAGTAAATAAAAAGTCTGACAAAATCATTAAATTTTATTCAGTTATAGAATGATATAAATTGGCATTAACTATGTCTTGAAAGCGCATTATAGAGAGAGGGGAAGAATATTGGAGAAAAATGTTGGTGAAAAACGAAATATTATCCACTATAATTGCTTTATTTATGTCATTTATATAAAAACATATTTAAATTTTATATATATATATATATATATATATATAAGTTGGGCTAGCATACTATACTTTATGAATCATATATTCATTACACAAATGCGCGTTATACCAGTAACATATTTCTCATCATGTTATTATACTTTTTCTTATTTTTTAATATGATAATAACCCTTATCTATGAAACAAACGTTATTAGCAACGTAGCAATGTTTTCAAAAACATTAATAAACTTGGTTTGGAAAGTTATTAACAAAGAGGAATTTACTCTTTCTTTACTGTTTTCTTTGAAGCAAGTATAGATTTTTTATAATTATAATGTTTCAAAATCCTTTTAATTATTTTGAAGAAGATAATGATGAACACAATATTTTGGTCTTCAATCTCTCTCTGAAAAGTTTTTGATACACTACATTCATAAAATCAAATATTTTGAAAAACATTGTATTTAAAATTATCGTTTCTGCGAAGCATTATTTCAATTTATATTTAAAAATTGATAAAAATTTATTCAAGATTTGACTTTCTTCAACTGTTTTTTAAATAAATTCATAAACAGAACTGAAATTTCTTTTATTCTGGATGTTGCTTTTTCATGTCTATCACCATCTAATCATGTATGCATAATTTACAAAATTTACAAAACATCTGACTAATTTGTGGTTTTCTTTCACAAAATAAATAGCGCTTTTATGAATAAAACCAAATGTTTTATTTGAATTCGAGAACTTTCAAATACTAGTAAGATTCTTTAGAAAAGTAGGATTAATAATATACTTATTTTTGCTGACAAGTGGTAAGAGACGTAGTCATACATAAAGTTCAAGAATATCAACAAACCCATGTGATATTGAAGTCTTTGCTCGATATTGTTTTCAATGCCCATTATTAATCATACTTAGTAATTATTTTTATTTTCAATTGAAATTTACATTGACTCAGAAGAAAGCTTTTGCCATGTTCCTGAAAGTGCAATTTAAATTCGTCTTTGAATAATTAAATGCAATAAAATATTCTACAGGTTTAAGAAACTATTTTTAACTACGTAAATTTGTTGCTTATTTTCCTACGGACGTCAAATTAATTTTAGTGTCTACTAAACAATTTAATTTAAATCCAATTACAGGAAAAATAATAGATTTTTATCCTTGTGAATATTCCTATAGCTCAACTTTCAATATACTTCTATCACAATTGCGTTAAACATTTGTAAAATTTTGTACTTTTCTGAATTTTATTTTATACAAATATGTAAACCTAATAAAATGAAATGTTGCCCCATCAGCTTGTTAAATTCAATAACATGTTTTTATTTTAATAGCTCTTTCACGAGATTAAACATAAAACTAATTTTCATATATTTTATATTTTTTAAACTATTTTAAGTTGATGAAGAAATTCTCAATAAAATCATTATTTTCTATTTATTAAGATTATAGGATAATTATCTTATTCTGATTGTTTCAGATAAATGTAGCTCCAGTTCAGTATCGATTATTCTTAATTGAACATTATTCATTAAATAATAGTTATTTCACGCGGCACGTAAAGTTTCAGTGAGAAAATGTGTAAAATTAAAATTTTATAACAAATATCATTTCTGTATGATTTATATATTAATCTTGTATAAATACGAGGGTTACTCTGAAATTTTTGAGACATTCGTAGACGAGAATTTACAAAATAAAAATGACGGTTTGATTTGAAAATTCAAAGTATTTTAACACAGAAGACGGTTTTTTACTGACTTACTTCAACTTGTTTAGCGTAGAATAAATTTTAAACAGAAGAAAAAATAGAGTTGACGTGAGAACAGTTTCACGCTATTATTTTCTACGATTTTAAAGCAGAATTAAATCAAGAAGAATACGTTCAACGGTTGCAATTAGCATTTGGTGATGAATCTCCAGCTCGTGCTACTGTATTCAGATGGTTTAGAGAATTTAGAAAAGGTCGCAATTTTCTTCAGGATGAAGAACACACAGGAAGGCCGCTGTCGGCAGTAATCCCGGATAATGTGTCTGCCATGCGTAAAATGTTAATGGATGATAATCACTGTACCTATCAAATGATACAGTAGGAACTTAACATTGAAGACGCAGTCATACACAAAATCATTCATGAAGAATTACATATGAAAAAAGTAGTTTGTCGTTGGGTTCCCCATAATCTACTTGAGCACCAAAAAGAAGAGCGTGTCAAAATTAGTAAAAAAACTCTAAAATTGCTAAATGATGGTGGCCACCACATCATTTCTAAAATTGTAACAGGTGATGAAACGTACATACCGTTTTTTGATGTTCCAACACGTCAAGAAAGCAAAGTATGGGTCTTTGAAGATGATCCCACGCCGCCAATGTTGAAAAAACAACGCGCACAGAAAAAAGTGATGTATGCCATTTTCTTCAGGAGTACGGGATTGGTCAAAGTCATCAAGTTGGAAGGACAGATGACAGTAACAGCAAATTGGTATACCACTAAATGTCTTCCAGAAATTCTACAAGAACTGAATGTTAGGGGACTAATGCTTCACCATGACAATGCATCTTCACATACAGCCGGATTAACAGTTGAGTTTCTTAAACAAAAACAAATTAAAGTGAACAAGCATCCGCCGTATTTACCTGATCTAGCTATGTGCGACTTTTAATTATTCTTTAATCTAAAAAAGAACTTACGTGGACGTCATTTTCATTCAGAAGAAGATATTGATGTGGCTATAAATGAATTTTTTTCATCTATTCCAAGAAATGAATGGCTTGAAGCATTTAATCTGTGGAAAATTCGTCTACAAAAGTGCATTGATGCTGGAGGAGACTACTTTGAACACACCTAAAATTTTGTAAGTATAACTTTAAAAATCTAGTTGTATCTCAAAAATTTCAGAGTGGCCCTCGTAAGTTATCTGTAATTTGTATTCTAAATTTAAAATTTTTTACAGCTTTCGAATTAATTTTTAACTTTTTTTTATCTCATTCATTAAAAATTAAGCTGAAAATAAGTTATAGAAATTTATGAAATTATGAAAAAAAAATTGATTTTCAATCATTTGTGTGTGTGTGCTTTTATTTTCTAACAAATGGAAAAAAAGGATTAAAAAATGTCTGAAAAATTGTTTTGTTAGTACTTGAATAAGGAATTTCTTCTAAAAGAAAAAACATTTTAAATTTATTCAAGTTAATGAAAAATCAGTTAAATAAAGATAATTTTTTTTCTGTGAATTTAAAATATTGTTTACTTTTTAGGTAATGTGTAGCTCTCATAAATGTGTTCTACCCATTTCATCCAGGGAACTAAATCTCCGTTCTTTTCTTTTAACTACAACATAATCTTTTTTTTTTAAACCACAACAGTTTTCTCTAATCTCGCAGCTAAAACTAAACAATGTGCAATTGCGTTTTATATCTCTAAGTCGTTAAACAGAAAAAAAACTCGAATTATATCACTTCCTTATACTCCTGCGGGATTTGATTTTTTGGAACTACTAAATGTTTTTGCAGACCTTATGCAAAAAGTAAAGTTTAATTGATTCATTATGTATTTGAAAAACAAAACAAAAGAGCAATCGTAATTTAAAAAGCTATAATTTAAATAATCACAAAAAAACCAACTTCAATGTGTTTATTATTTTAACTGACACGCTCAAAGCAGGATTGATGATTACCATCATCAATTCATGCCCTTTGGAATTTCTTTTGGTTAGCACAATTACACTATTTTTATAAAAATTATTTAATTTACTTAAGTTTTAAGCACTTGTGCTTAAATCGATTTCATTACCTAATCTCTCATGTTGATTTTTTATTGGAAATTTCCTAGGGAGGATTAAAATACTTCTTACATTTTTCTTACAAAGAACAAATATTAATTTTCTTAAGTTTTGTGTATTAAAAGCTGATAAAAATAATTTAAAATTAATTTGTGTTGTCTCTTTAAAATTTAGTCATCACTAAACTTTTAAAGAGAAAATAACGAAAAATTTTATAACATCAATATTGTTTTATGTATTCATTCCACAGATTATTGAGCTAATTTAAATTTTCGATTCCTAAAGTTTCATTAATTACCTTTTAATGAAAGATAAATTTAAATTGTCTTTCATATTATAAGAACCCATGAATTTCATACTTTCTAAGCCAAAACTTTTAAGGGCATCTATTTGAAGAAGCATGTGTTTTGTTAATTTTCTTCTAAATCATTTTTTGTATGAATTCATTTTTCAATTCTCAATAAGTTAACCTTATTTCATTGAAAAGTTTAAGTCGACAAAATATGTATTACATTATATTGGATAGTATTTTATAAAATATTTTACTTTTGTATTACATGTTTTCATAAAATATCAATCAATATATATAAATTTCAAAACTATAGTTTCGTATTCTTTTGAAAAATGAATTTACTCAATGATTTTGATTGACAGAAAACTATGTAAAGGTAGTTATTTATTTAAATGTAATAGAGCTTAACTAATTCGGGTTTGATGAAACCTAACAGTGTCACAATGAATAACGGTAGTAACGGTACGGATTAAATAGAACAAAATTTGAATAATCATGAAACCAGCTTTAAAGAATAAACTAATAACATAGATGTTGTATCATAATAATTTTATTGTTTATATGTTACAACACACAAACCCATTTTTTAGAATTAAAATTGGTCACCCGCACGTCATGCGGCCTCTCGTTATCGGCCAAGAATAGTACAGTCCTGTGATTCAAGAGTGTTGCTTTTTCTGTAATCCACCAGACTCAAAGCATAATATTGAGTAAATGCATACTTGATCTTGTGCTGTGCAGAACAGTATCCTTGGTTGATTGTGTTGTGGTATCATTCACTGCATTATCCTTAAACGCTTGACGGATTCAGCAACTTGATCAACAGCTGATAAGCCCCTTTTGAAGTCGTAAAGCAAACAACACAGTGGCGCGTGTGCGAGCTCCTTCGACACGTCCATTTCTTTTCGCTACTGTACGAGTTACAATAGATGAATGTGCGTAGTGGACCTGTCTTTATAAAGACGGCTATTCCTACTCTTGACTGACGGGTATCTCAACCACGTCATACACTAATTTGCGTACTTATTTTCATTTCATTCAATGGAAATGCGAATACGGCAAGAACTTTTTTTTACCTTATATCTTAGAGAAGCGGTACAATAAAAAGTTTTCATTAACTAAATCAGCAACATTTGTCATTCTAGATAATTCAGAATTTTTTATTCGTTTCCAAGTATTTCAGGAAATAGTTTTATAAACACTGCAAATTTAATTTTTATTCATTAGTTTCATAACAGGCATATATCTTGTTATTTCATAGAATTCAAAGTAAAAGTTTTTATTTTAAATAAAGTTATATTTTCTAAAATGACCAAAAAAGTGCTTAAGATTGATTTAAAATATAATACATTTTGCTTAAAATTATAATACATTGAAAAATTTTTTTGGAATGATTAATGACATTTTTCAGGTTTGGTATGATCCTAAAAATGTTTATGAGGCATGGAAACTTTTTTTGAATGCATCAGAAAACCCGAAGATTGCACAATCATACCTATATCGGTAAGAACACTTACGTAGGTAGGAATAAATAATTTGTTATTTATCGTCCACACACAAAAAAAAATTATCATAAAGAACCAATTCTAAGAAGACTATTTATTATATTAACAGGCATGACTTGGTAGATTTAACTCGTCAAAGTTTACAACTAATCATGGATGAGTTTTATCCAAAAGTTGTAGCTGGTTACAAGAAACGAAATATATTGGATTTTGTGTAAGTTCCTTATATATTTATCTGAAATATATAAAAACAACATAATTAAGGAAATAACAATAATTAAACATTACTTTTACAATAATTTAAATGAATATATATTTTAGGAAGCTTTGCTCATAGTATATTTTCACTTAATATGTTGATCATATAAATAAGACTATCTTAAAAACTTTCAACCCAACATTGATTGTTAACCGGTAGCATTAGTCCGGCCAACCCTTTATTAAAACGTAGACATTTAATTATTAACAATAATAAATTTATTTTTTACCATATTTGTATAATTATATATCATAATTAACCTATATAATATAAGCGAATCAGTTGAAAATTGTTTAAATAATATGACTAACTTTACTAAAAATGCCCTAGAATAAATATTTCTTACTCTGGTACTCTTTTTATTGACAGATTAGATTTTGAAAAACAATTATATTTTGCTATACAATAAATAAAAGTATAAAATACATCTTTATTTGTCACAAGGTAACCAAATGGTCTCTAAATATTTGTTCCTACTGGCTTCAAATCAGTTCTTAAAATTCAATTCCATACTATAAATTCAAAATTTAATTTATTTTTAATTTTCAGATCCATATTTTATAACATTTTCAATGATACTTCATAGTGAATTTAATAGCTTTTTCGGCATTTTATAGACTTTTAACATCCAAAATTCTAACATTTGAAACATAATATGAAAAACACAAGTACACATTTTCCGATGTTCATTTTACATTAATATAAAATCTTTTCCTTTGAACTATCAGTAAAATTCTTGAAATGACTTCAGAATTCTTTTTTTGCCAGCAGCTCATAAGAATACGTATTCATATATAAATGAGAATAATGAAATTTTAAAATAAATATAAGAGCTAAATGATAATGAAATATGTTGTTTTATGATATTTGAATAAATACTTAGATTTTTATGCACTAAAGAATTGCAGAAAATATGAGTAAATTTAATTTTATAAAGTTTTTCATATTATTTTGAATATTCTGAAATTTTGTTAAATTCATGGGCTTCTATTCTGACATAATTTTTAGATTATTATTTTAAAAATAAATCTGTGACTAGGTGGAGGCTTCATAGATATTCCCTTATTGTAAAATTATTTTAGAATAACTTTTCTCATAAACAATGAAACTGTATGTGTATAACTGTTTGATCAAAATTCAAAACATTTCTTTTTTATTTTGACATTGATACTAAGTTTATTTTTCTTTAGAATTAGTGATATTTAGAACGCTTCAAATAAAACATATTTTTGATAATACAAATAACTTAATTCTGTTTTATTTTAGAAAAATAGTTTTTTTAATTTATTTTCGAAAAAGATTATTTAAATGAATGTCCTTAAACTTACTTTAAAAATTCAGACACAACATTCTTCTTGAAATGAAATTTTTAAATTTTTATAGCACAGTGAACTATTGACATTCATTAAGTATATTTTGTTTATTTTATAATGAAAATGATGAAATTAATTATTAAAAATATTTATCTAGTAGCTACACTTTGACTATTTAAAAAAAAATTATTATTTTTATCCTATATATAATTGTAATGAAACTTTTATTACATTTTAAGAAATGCAAATACAACATTTTGGTTTTGGTTATAAGAATTTTTAAAGGAAAATTTCACGTAACGAGTACTTCATATCAAATGTTTTTAAATACTTTTCCTAAGATTTTTTATTTTCTTATGCCACTATAATAATTTTAAATAGAAAAGTGCTTTTCTATTCACTTCTTAGATTGTCATTAAAAATGTGTAATTAAAGTAATTGTTTCTAATTTCTCAAACAAAATTATTTTTATATATTTTTTTTAATTTAGGTCACATTTATCCGATTTTACTAGCTAGATAAAATAAATATGAATTATGAATTATGAATGCTGCATTATGAATTGTGTGCAAAAAAATTTACTTTTTGTTTCTGCAAGGAATTTTTTTCATTAATTAATTTTTAAATAGTTATTATGTGTCATATTCAATTTGCTGTAGCAAGAACGTTTGGGCAAGTGTAAATATGTTTTATATTATTTCACTGTTATGTGGTTCAATATTACCGCAGCGGAAGTACGAATGTTTTATGATTCAAAATCCACTTTAAAACTAATGTCTGCACCAAATTACCCATTGTGAAGAAAAAGTACGCGTAGAGAAACTAGACAGTCGAAGCCACTCAAAAGTCTTCTGTTAATATAATCTTTTATTACATGGACTAGTATTTGTGAACACTTTCAAAAATAAATCATGCAAATTAAATTAAATTTCTGAGAAATAAAATTTAGATTATAAGAGATTAATAAAGTTATGAACAAAGTGTAGTCGGAGAAATATTTTCTAATTAGCGATGAGAAATGGCACTGAAATTTGTACATAATCGTTTCACTGCTGAAAATGATTGCCACTAAATTACTCACAGAAGACTCACCGAAAATGCAGATTATTGTATGAGCATCTAATACAGTTTGAACATCACCGCATGGTCTTCAAGTATCAGGAAGTGAATATAATTTAAGTGAGCTTATATGAATGAAGGAATCGTTCCTGTTATGGGTCACAATGTCATAAACATTGTGTGTCCGTTGAAGAAACCAGGAACCCTTGAAAATCACTAGATCCTATAATAAACATCACAAAGGTACCTTATCTACATGATGATTCCATCAACTCATCCATAAAAATGTTGACCTGACATTGTATCACGTATAAAAGTGTGTATCATGCTATGGTACACCTTTATACGTGATACAGTGTTGGGTTAGTGACACAGAATTTAGTTACTAATTACCTTATGCTTTAATAAATTCTGCAGAATCTTGAGATATATGTTTTACAATATTTCTAAACTTCTTTAAATTGAATCATTGACACATCTTCAAACTGCTGCCCGGTGGGTGAACTCTAACCCGAGAATAGAATTTTAATTTGTCAGTCCGAGGCAAATTAATAGAAATATATATTTATTATATATCCATCTCCTTCTCTTCATTGTTTAATTACTTTTTTCTTCCGTTTTTTCAAAGGACTGATCATCATTTTACTTTTCCTATTTTTGTTCCACAAAAAATAAATCGATGGATATAGACAAAACACAGACAGTTTTCAATAGGTGAAACGTGAAAAGTGGAAGTTTTATGTTCGTAATAGCTGGAGATTGGCGCCAAAGAGCTTTACTTTTTCTCAAGAGCAGACATGGGAATCCAATATAGATGAATTAGACCTCAAATGTGACAAATTACGCATTTTAAGCTCCAGCCAGAGACTTTTTTAGGCGTGATTTCTAATGCTATTGAATGCGTATGGAAAAATTGCTTACATATAGTATCATTGTGAACAATGGTGAAATTATTTAAATATTTAAAGTATAGTTTTTTTGGGTTATTCGTAAAATATTTCAACCACAAAATGGCCTTTTAAAAACGTAAAAATGATATAGAATGCCATGCTTTTAAGGAGGAAGAGACTTGGAAATATTTTTTCTTACAGTTGTAAAAGATAAACCAGTATGTCTAGACTGCAATAAAGCTGTATCAGTTTTCAAAGAATATAAGATTTCCCGCCATTTCAACATCAATGATCGAGAATTTCAATTACTAAACAACGTCCAAATAAGAAAGAAAATAAAATGTACACAGTCTTTATAAAAATTATCAGGCCGACAAATGTTTTTCAAGTAGGTGAACAATATCCAAGAAACCGCTATATATACAAATTACATCGTAGCATACAGTATTGCGAAAAATAATAAACCACTCAG
This sequence comes from Latrodectus geometricus, assembly GCA_026290005.1. Lineage (NCBI taxonomy): Eukaryota > Metazoa > Arthropoda > Arachnida > Araneae > Theridiidae > Latrodectus > Latrodectus geometricus. Next base: position 26,150 of record JAPDSC010023789.1, read on the forward strand.
TGATGGGGAGTTCATTAAACAAAGCATACTCCAAATTTGTGATGTTTTATGTCCTGACAAGAAATATAGTTTTGAGACTGTAAGCCCATGTCTAAAATCAGTGACTTCTAAAATCGAAGATATCGATAAAAATTTTAAATCACTATTGAAGTTATGATTGGACAGATTAAAATTTGCTCCATTGCTATAGATGAAATAACTTATATAAATGATACTGATATATTAGTTTTATTTAAAAGAAGTGTTGATGAGAACTTTGAAATTACCGAGGAACTGACGTGCATACGTTCTTTGAAAGAAACTACTACGGGATGTGATATTTTTCGTTAATTTCGAGAAGGGTTTTTAACTTTGAAAGTGCCTATAATAAATATATGAATTATTACCACCGATGGAACACTAAAAATGACAGGAAGAAAATCTGGATTTCTTGGACACTTTAATCAAAATTATCCTGGAAACTAAGTTATTTTTTAAATTTTTTTATACATCAAAATGCTCTGTGCAAATTTGCATTGAATATGAAACCCGTGCTTGGTGCAGTCATGAAACTTGTAAATACATTTTGATCTCGAGGGCTGACTCACAGGAAGTTTTGAGATTTTCTACAGTCCAAGCCATCTGAATACTCTCATGTACTCTATTACACAAAACTAAGGTGTGACTTAGAACATTATGTATTTTGGAACGAGTTGGACAGCTGAAAGAGAACATTATTTCGTTCAATTAGTGATGAGAAATAGTTCTCTGCGGAGTGCGAAATTTTGAAAGATGCCGAATAGCTATCGCATTTTGCAATTTTTACTGATCTTGGCCCTATGAGCAACATGAATGCCAAGATGCAAGGGAGAATTAATTTATTGATGATATCTTATCCCATCTCAAAGTATTTAAGCTAAAACTTAATCTGTTTGCTGGGTAGCTAGATAAAACAACTTGTCACATTTGTCAAGGTTAAATTCAATATCCTCAGTAAATGAAGATAAGCTTAAGAATTATGAAGATGCCTTGAAAAAAACTGCATTTTGAGTTTAAATGCAGATTTCAAGATTTCAGTTCCATTGAAATAGAATTAGATATTTTTATCATACCTTTCAACGTAAATTGTGAAGCAGTGACGTCACATTTGTAGCTTGAATTAATTTATTTGCAATTTAACAATACTCTCAAGCAGTTGTTTCTGTGAATATGTCAAAGTTAGAGTATTGCAAATCATTATTGACAATAAGTTTCCCAAATGTAATATCTTACGCCCAGAAAATGTTTGCTATGTTTTCTTCATCTCATATATGTAAACAAGTATTTTAAACTAGAGCCTTATAAGGAATTATTTTAGAAGTAGACTGACAGATGAGCATTTAGCTTCGTTCTTTAGAATCAATACACCTCATTTCGAACATCAATATAATGAACTTTTAAAAATGAAATCTCAATTTCATTCATCTCATTAACATGTTTAAGTTTTAATTCTTATATATTGTTTCTAAAATTTTAGAAAAACTTAGCCCGCCAAACTTTATTTATATATTTTTGGCCAGCGACCAAAATAGTTTGCGCATCCTTGTTCTAAGATATGCTCCATTTCACTGCAGGTATTAAAGATGACACGATGTTTCGTCAAATGCTACAAAAATGAGTGATTTTTTTCATGTGGTAACATTTAATGCCTTTAACCAAGAGAATTAAAGACAACGGCACTATTTTCATATTCATGAGAAATTTTATCCATTACAAATTAGGTAGATCTAAGCAAATGCCCTGAAATTGTGGAGCCGAAGTCCCTATCATTCATACAATTCTGTAAATCTTAGTAGAATGATTAATACTCAGACTTTTTGGCCGCAATAGATCAAGGGTTTGAATCTTGTGCTCGGTTTAGATGTCAATAATTGAAAATTCACTTTAAACTGTAAGACCCGGTCTAATGAGTCTATGAGCGCAAAAAGTGAACGTTGAGAAATGAACAACTAAATCAAGCTTTCTTGGAATACGTTATAAGAATTTTATTTCAGCTTAGAAATGTGGGGCATAATTTTATTTGTTACATGCAAACATTCTCAAGCACATGGTGGTTACTATTTCTTTCGTGGTCAGGACATTCGGATCTCTCACCAAGAAAAGTATACGGCTAAACTTTGCCAAAGAATATTTGTCCTTCACAATGAAATTCCTCCGTCTATATAATTCATTGCTTCGGAATTAATATGCTCTCATCAAGATGCATATGCACTTATCAAAGTTTACGAGATAATAATTTCCTTTATTAATTTTCATTTTTATACTGTAAGTTTTAATCAAAATTTTAATACTTGGTAAAGAATATGCAGAAAAAATTACTGAAAATTCTTAATGATTCTTTCATAATGCCGCACTTTTAAAGTATATTTGCGAAAGTTTCTTGCATAAATCAGTATAAATTCGACTATTCGGTCTATCAGTTCAGAGGTGTATAAATAATTATTTGCTCTAATTTACAGATTAATGTATTATATTTAAGAATAATTAATTTTTATACAAAAATTTTAGAAATTCTGCAAGCATTTTCATTTATTTGATTTATATTAATTTAACAATACAAATAATTGCTCTTTATTTTCTAATTTCATTTTTTAAATTTGAAAGTTTATTTCGTTTTTCCTTTATAATCAATTTATAACCAATGATATTTATAACCAATTTAAACATTGTATTTAAAATATAGCATATAATTTAAATATCATAATTAAATTGGGGGTTTTGGTGGGCATAACAAACTATTTCCCTAAATTTATTGCGTGATTGAAAAATAGTAAAAAGTTTTATTTTCACTATGGTTCTCATGCCATTTTTTTAAATCATATTTCATCAAGCATGATAATTTTATAAATCGAATATAGAATCCTAAAAAAATGTCTGTATATATATTTATGGATATCTGTATAATCACATTTTAAAGTATCAAATTTCTTTTTCTATGTTGCAAAACTAACGGTGAAATTATACTATGAGTTATTAATTGCAATTAAAATCGTGTTTTATGATAATTATATGTATTCAGAAGGGACTATATACAATAAACAAATATTTATTATTGCTTCCATGCACAGTTTTGCAACGAAGAACAATTGTTTGAGGAAACAGTGAAGAACATAATTGAAATGAATTTTAAATTCAATCTATTTTTAACTTTAGATTCAATCGCATAAACACGAAATTTTTCTTATAAATTTTTAAGAGTTATAACTCATACAAATATATTTTCCTCTGTTTAATTTTTATATCATAAGGTACTAATATATATATATATATATATATATATATATATATAATGTTGTTAGCACTAGGAAATAAAATATCTCTCTCTAAAGTAGACACCTCGTATTTAAATTTAGTGAAATTTAAATGAGAACCTAAGGGGATTCAAAAATAGGTAAAGTTAGGTCGATAACTTAGCTCTTATTCGCCGCATATTTTTCACTCAAACTTAACAGCAGCTAATTGAACTGGTGTAAATTTTCTCTTTCGTAAAATAATACGCAAAGCGAATATGTGTACTATAATATTATAATTAATTCCCTTAAACTTGGAAAATTAATGGATTTGAGCAGAGAGAGGCAAAATTATCGAATGTATTATATTTAAAACTTAAAATTGTTTACTTATGGTTCAAAAGTGATGGAATCTATTTATGGAAATCTAGTTAGAAAGTGGAGATTCCATTCATGAAATTTACTTGAAAATAATACTACCTGGATGACAAAATTTTCAAAATATGTGATATCGCTGCAAATGTTTACTCCTTCATAGTTTTATTTTTGTTACTTAAACTTTCCATTAAATCTTTGAAACTTGTTTCTTCAGAGCCATTGAAATTTAATAAATGTTTATTTCTTAGCTATAGTCTTCCCCTTTTATGTTTCTTGTTACACTACATATATGACTGAAATAATACAAAAATAATTTTACTCAGCAATAACTTAACAAAGAGTTCAAAAATATTTCCTTGTGTTTTATTTTAATTTACTTAAACCGCACTTGTGTATTTTTGAGTGTTTAACATATCAAATGAGTCAAAAGTGAGCCATGCTTTGTTGTTTCGACTATGATATTCGGTAGCAGAATTCGAAATTTGTGTTTACACCACTGTTGAACAGTTAGAAATATATAGCACCTTTTGTACATACATCAATGCAGGCAAATGTTTGAAGTTTTCCTTCTTTCGTCTTTTAATTATAAAGGAGTTTAGCCTATTGTCTTCGAAACATTTCATTTGGAAAATATATACACCGATCAGTTTATAAAATTAAAAGCAGTTTCGCAAGTGCTGCTTTTAGTAGATTGTTAGAAATCTGTAGTTAATAATGGAATGTGTGCTTGTCTTTAAATTTTTCTAATAGTTCAGTAAATTAAGGAATTATTTTGTGAAATATATACTTTAAAATTAGCTGTTTATCAAAATAAAAATTATTTAATAAAACTGGCAAATGATGTACTTGGTGTTACATTAATTAAAATTTGCTTATTTAAGTACGAACATTCCTCTTTAATTATTTTGGTGATGTCGAAAAAAAAATTTCTTAAATGTTTTAATAAAAAGAAATGATTGTTAGTGAAAACATAATACACTTTAATACTATTTTGTCTTTCCAAAACGCATCAAAATGTAACTTTGCAAAAACGATGTGACTTTTAAGTAGAATATCGCGGAAAATATAAAATTTAATGAAATTTGTTCATGTAATTAAAAATTTAAGGATATGGACATGTATGATAAAATTTACATTTTTATCAACAGAAAGAGTGCTAACTCTATACTACGATTGTTCAATGACATGGAGGAAATTCTGTCTTCAGACGAACACTTTCTTCTAGGTTCCTGGTTGCACAGTGCTAAACAACTTGCTGATACAGAAATGGTAAGGAAAGCTTGACACTATGATTTTGACTTTATTCAAAATAAATTTATGTTCTTTTACAATTTTATTTCAATATATCTTTTGATTAGTTATTTATAGAAAAATAAAAAAAAAATTGATTGAAACCTTTGTGTACTTGATTTAAAATATTGTAAAATTTTTACTTTGAAGTAAGAAACGTGTTTTCAAAACTGAGAAATAAAAATTTAATTATTGATAAAATTTTCTTTATGTATATTTCTTAGGAAAGTATACAATATGAATATAATGCCAGAAATCAGATCACTTTATGGGGTCCATCAGGCGAAGTAAGAACAAAATGTTTTCTATATTTTTTTGAACTTTTTATTAGCAGTATTCATTATAAAACCAAATGCATTAAATTTTATTTTATAATACTTGTATAAAAGTCAAAAAACATTATACATAAATGTATTTAATTATAAATGCCTTTTATAAATATAAAATTATTTTTATCCTCAATAGATTTATATATATATATAAAACTGCTTAAGAAAAGTTATTGTGGTTTATTTTTAAGGTATAGCATGGTGAACTGGTTTGGAAGTCATATTATCCGGGCATCGTATTTACTGCTTTAATACACTCGATTCATTTCAATTTTTTTAATTGAGTTTTATAGAAGAAATGCTGAAAATTACTTTCATTCTATTCAAAATGCTTAGTTTTCTAACAGGGCGTAAGGGCTCTTTCAAGTAATACTTAAAAATAAATTTTCAAGCTGCCTCTTCCTAAACTGGTAAAACTCATCTTGAGTTGGATAAAAAAAAAGAAAAAAGGTCTGCACATATAAATGCAAACATCATCCCACTTACAGTTTTCAATTTCCATAACTACAATTTCTTCTTTAATTTTCCATTTTTTTATATCTTCCATTTCTTTTTTTGTCAAAAAAAAGTTGGTGATTAGGATTCTTTCATTCTGAATTCATAATATCATCTAATTGTTCTGACAGGCATATTTTTTGAGAAGACTAAAAGAGAAGTACAAATTATATGTAAATAAATATAAGTAAATATAGCTAAATCATATAGATTTAATAAATGAATGGGATAAGTATAAAAAATGCATATACCTGAAATTACAAAGAATGCTCAAAATTTTCGTACCACAACATTTTCTTACATCTTTCTTGCGTATATATTTACTTCTAGACAGAAAAGTGTCACGAATTTCGAAATATTGATCTAAGATATGTTTATAAAATGAGTACTCATAGAGAACTATATTCTTACGAGATGTGAAGTCAAATTTTATGACTGTTCTCAAACCGTAACTATAATATTTTGATTACTGTTATTTTTATGTAGGCATTTAATATCAAAAGAATTCTTCATCTGTAACGAAAATTATTTAATCAGTAACAACTTAAAGTTTTCCTTAAAATTTTAGGTTATCAACACAATTTGAGGAGCAAAATTATTTGGGATTCACTTATACCAATGTTTCTAATCCTCGTTGTCATAAATAATTAAGCATTGATTATATTTGATATTTTCTTAGTTTACAGGCAAACTTTATTAATGAATCTAATTAAAGAACAAATCCATAGATCAAAAATAAATCCGCTTTATTAAACAAAAAGATGCGCAGAAATGAAATTAATATGAAAAGAATAATTCCATTACCACGATGTAGAATTTGAAGTATGGATAACAAATGACCTCACGATTCTTATTTTGGTTACACATAAGAAAATAATGCCAAACTTTCATACACAATGATTAGTAACATTAGTAGAACAATTAAACACAGTTCGCAAAAACTGGTGCAAAAATATTATGGATAAAATGTTGAAAACATCAAAGTAATGAAATGCAAAACGATACCAAAGGTGATTCAAGAGCTAGACTGGAATCTAATCGCTGCAAAACGATATACACATATGTGTCAAATGATGTAAGAACAGAGAATCTATCAATCATAAAGAAAATTTTTTTTTGGTTCCTTCATTTACCCTTACGGATTTCATTTTATAAAGCAAATATGTGGTATACTTCAGCGATTTGGCTCAGGTTATTACTCGGGGTACAAAGGTTTCAATGATGTTACTTTGTTATTACAGCGTTATGCTAACAGACACATCAAGTGCCAACAATACGAGTTGCCCGATAACGCGTTTTATCGTTGATAAGAACCTAAAAAAGAGGATTAAAATAATAATACTTTAACACAGTACAGTGTTTTGAAAATCGTGAAATTCTCATTTAGTCACTTTATAACCAGTTTACTGAGCTTCTATATGTCTTAACAAATATTAAAGAAATATTCAACTACTATTTCGGCTATTGTTTCAATTTCTTATGTCTCGATTGCAAGTATCTATTAAGAAGTGACGCATAGAGGCATTTGGTTCATACATACATCATACCTAGTTTCTAAACAGCTATGATTTGAAGAGCCCAACCTTTTACATTCTATATACCTGTTTTCTATCAACACACAAGATCAGATGTGGTATTCAAATCAGTACATGTTATATAACTTTATGTTTATAGTTAGGAATTTGCAGATAATTTTATCATATATCTATTACCAATAAGAATAGGAAAGGGAATTACACAATTAATTAATTTACATCTTTTTAATGAAACAAATATATACTACATGATTTTTCAAGAAATGTATACACATTTTGAACAGTCATAGAATAGCTATGCTCCGTTCTACAAGGCTCAATTTCTAGAAATGGAAAGCTTAAATTCCATTTTGAATTATAAACTCACTGTTTCACTCAAATGGGCTTACTATTCAAAATAGTGGTCTTCAGCATTAATACATTTCTGAGTACACCACTGATTCCGTACATAGTACCAACAAGTTCAGTGGGATTTCTGTGCACACCGCTTGAATCTTATTCCAAAGTATGTGTAGGTTACTTATAGATAGTGTTCGTAGACCTCATCTATTATTGTACCTCATAAAAAGAAATCCAGAGGTGTAAAGTCTGCAGAAAACTTGATTTGATCACTGCCTCGATTATTCCCTTGCCTTGCAAATTAGGATCTAGTTATTCCGGTGCGTCACGATAATAGAGTGGTGATGCATCATCTTGTTGGTAACAAAACTTGTCATCGCCATGTTACCTACGAATGTCAGGTAATATGGAATCAGCTAACAGTGTCACGTACTCTTTGTTTGTTACATTACCCTCAAAAGGTAAAGGCCAAATAGGTCCCCTTGCTGACAAACCACACATTTTACATTAAGAAAATTCAATGGCTTTTTAACAGCAATATGAAGATTTTTTTCAGGCCAATATACACGTTTGCACCTATTTACTGTTCCCTTCAATTTGAATCAGGCTTCCTCCAACCAAATTATGCTTAATTATGCTGAATAGATAAGGTGACACACACAATTCTGCTGCCACTTGCTGAAAAAAGATAACGGTACTTTTTCTCCCAGAAATTGAACCTTGTGACGCAGAAAAATAGAATGCCTGTTCAAAGTATTTATATACTTTTTGACTCCTTGCATTAAGTGTTAATACTACTTATGAGAGTGTAAAAGTTTCATAATGTTGCTATACTTTAAAGAGAGTTTTTTGATGATTACAATTCTAAGTATCTGTTGTTGATATTGACAGTGCAATCAGCTCAGAACTTGGATTTCTTTGTTTTCTCTTATAGTTAAAAGATGTCCTATTCTTGGAGTTTGCTTACTATCTTCTTAATAAAAGTGTATTCAAAGACAATTAATTTATAAAGGATTTATTTTTAATTTTATTTACTAGTTTTTTATATTGAATATTATATTGAACTTGTTGCTAAGAGCGGCAGCAAATTCTTCAAATTAAATTACATTACTTTGCCCTTCTTGCATGTCATTAAAAAGTGACACACATTTATAATTTGCAGTTTTTTTACATTGAGAAATGTTCAAATGACATTGAATTCTGAAAATTAAGTTAAAACTTGATTTCAAATCAAAATCCTTTTATTTTTAAGAAGGAATTCGTTTTTAAATGAATAAATCCCATTTGTATGTTATTGGATATCAGTATTATGTTTTATTAAACAAATGGAAAATTGGCTTATGAAGAGAAGAAGGCAAAGTTTTCTTCTTCCTAAAAAATCCTAAAAAAGCGGCCTTAAAATATTCATTTCAATATCTTGCTTTTTCAGTATATTTAATTGCATTTCTTTTTTATTCTCAGGATACTCAGATGGAAATCAGCTCTAATTTTTCAGCAGAGAGATGATATATAATTTAATGTTGTCTTGTAGCCTTAGGAATTTAAATTATCGTGTTTTCTAAACTAGCAAGTAATACCAACTAAAAAGTTAAACAGCCAATATTTAAACAAAGAGTTATTTCATTAGGTATTTTTTTAATGATGAAAAATAGGAAATAGAGCATTTCTCACTCACCAAAATTTGCATAGAATCTTTCATTTAGAGCTAAAGTACTTCACAATGAAAGTTGCAATATGTCAAATCTAACAATGCCCATAATATTCTTTGAATTTTGCCCTTCTTAATATATTAGGTTGGGGGAAAAGTTATCCATTATTTTTTCGGTAGACGTCTGTAGTGATCGATATCTCGTGAGGTATATATCAAACAATTTCAGATTTATGCTTGTTGGAAAGGTGACATTTGACACTAAAATATCCTCTAGCGGTTTTTTGTTTGATTAATTCAGTTATGAGTACAAGGTTTCAAAAATAGAAGACAACAAACAGAAAATTCGATACATTTTAGTTTTTCTTTTATAATGGTGAAAATGCTAACCAGGTGGCTAAAATTGTGAAAGGTGTTTATCGTCCTATATATGACTGTAACAACCAGTTACGCACAATTTTGGTTTCGTCGATTCCGTTTGGGTATTTGGATGCTAAAGATGCGCCTCGCATCGATACAACATCGTCGAGAATGTCTATAAAATATCAAAAATTATCAAACTTGACAGCATGTCAGCAGTCGTAGCTTTGCACAAGACCTAAAAATCTACATGAAAACTGTTTTAAACCTTTTTACAAAGCGAATCTGAAAGAAGTTACAAAAAGTTCACGTAAAAATAATGGATTTCTTTTTCCCCCACCTAATATTTATACTAATTCTATTCACGCATTTCACAGCAAGTGACATAGGAAGATCTTACACCTTGATAAGTAAAAAAAATTTAGAAAAACAAAAATATAAAAATGTTGAAAAAGAATAGACAAAAAACAGTGTTATTTCTAATCTGGTCTGACGGAGTCCCATCTGTTTTGACTAAGTCAATGAAACAGTTGACATTAATGAAGTACGATGTAAGAAGTGGACAGTTTTGGATATCCTGCCAATCCAGCTTAAGGTAATCCAAGATGTGGTGAGGTAATGCATGCTCTTGATGGCCTTTAGGGCGAATAGAAAACCTCTAGCATTCCCAAGAATATATGAAACCTATGAAGGGCCCACTGGCAAGTCGGGATTGACATGTGTAGAAAACAGATACATTGTATCACACAAGATGGGGGGGGGGGGAACGAAAATCTATCTCCCACAAATTTATTTCTTATTATTAAGACTTATTTCAAATTGATTTAAATTTGTATTTATCCAATGTGCCACATTTAAGGTATGCGTCACGTTTCGATTATTCCAGGTTTACATGATACAGTAAATGTGTGATTGAATTGAAAGATCTCAGAATATAAATTTCACATCAAAGGGATATCTCATCGATATACATCGTATCTAATCTTCACAGAAAATGCTTAGAAACATGATATATTCTACAAATGATGATTCCGCAAATGAATTAAGCTCTGCAAGAAATACGAGTCGAAACGACCTTACACACCTCATCTTTTGCGTTGGTAGATAATGTAAATTTTACAATGCCTCTTGTTGAAAGTTATTTTTGAAATGAACATTGAATTCATTTCACTAAAATCTAATCTCATTGTTATCTACACAAACTTCCTTTTCAATAAAATATTCCTTATATCCTTCCGATTAACATTTTTAAGATTTTGTTTACTACTTGTTGTACTTCAAATTTTTGAGGATCGTATTCTACGACTTGGTAGACTTGGATTGGTGCAGAATATTTTTGCACAAGGCAAAAGCTACTAGTTTTAAATTAATTACTGAACTCTGATGTATTTAAAATTTCCTTGCAAATAAAATTCTAATTAAAATATTATTTATTATTTTTTATTTAAGCTCAAAGAGGTTTAATGTCAGTTAAAGGTAATTAACGTGATGTAACATGTCATATTTTTTTGTATTAGAAGCAATTTATTTATTTGCAGAAAAAATAGATCAGATAAAGTTACAGAAGAAATCACATAATAAAATATTTATTATGTTTGTTTGTAATTGTTAATAAAACTAAACTCTTTGAGTCCAAATAACATTTATCAAATCATTCCTTTTTTTGAACAGTAATTTTCTGTTAAAAACACTAATGTTTTATCTACACACAAAATTTAAAATCTTCTATTGGTATAGAAATTATAAAAGTATCATCCATGAAACTATTGTAAATTGAGAAATAAACGGCAAATGATTGTGATATTTCCTCTCTAGCCATTTAAAGGTTTGCACTTGCAAAATATCATTGGATTTAAATCGTGGTGACATCTAGGTTTCCCATCTTTTTAACTTATTAAGTAGTCAAATGAGTCATACAAGTATATAGCTAATAACGGTCTCTTTTTGCATTTTAATTTCAGATTCTTGATTATGCCAATAAACAATGGGCTGGACTTATGTCACAGTGAGCATATTTCATATATTTTCAAAATCTTTTCTAGAAAAGTTTGAAATTTTTTATTCAACTTTATTAATTTTAATGATATAAATACAGTAAGTTTAAAAATTATTCAAATAAAATGTTAATAAGTGTTATTTTTCTAGATACTACCAAAAAAGATGGAAACTCTTTTTCGAAACTTTATTAGACAGCTTGATGTATAATTTACCTTTCAAGCAATCAGACTTTAATAACAATGTTTATGAGCAAATTGAATATGAATTTGATTTAGGACGAGAAAATTACTCTACTGAACCAATAGGTAAACATTTCTTTACATATTTGTGAAATATATTTTATTGAAATACAGATAGAAATTAATATTGCAAAAGTAAAAAGTAATTCAATTTAAAACTTAAACGTTAAATTCACAATTATAATAAAGCAATTGTTCCTCGTTCTAAATTGACTCGCTACACTTAATTAAATCCTCCTAATTAAATCTTACTAACCATTAATCGATTCTACTAAATCCTCGTTATTGAGAAACATATATTCGATAAGAGTTTTATGTACCGAATGAAATGCTTTTTATATATAGCTTTGATAAGTATTTTTAAAACAAATGGTGGAAATGTCTCTAAAATTTAACAAAAACATAATCTTATTTAAGAAAATGAATCAATTACATTTAAAGAATAATGAAATTATATAGTTTAATCAAAGAATAAAGATAAACGTGATTTATATAACACAATTTATTATTTTGTACTTAAGCACTGAATAAGTGTTTATACTTTTCTAAGAACTATTTACAATTTAGATTATATGAGAAAT